>LR753826.1:48505-130315 GCA_902729485.2 Mus minutoides | reverse complement strand
CACCAGCAAGAGTCCCCAGGTAGCAGCTATCCCGCAGGGGGTTTTCCTGAGTCAGTGGAGGCCAAGCCAAATGGCCCATTACTCTCTTTGCATACCTTTTTATCTCTATAACCGGTCAACAACTTTGTTTACTTGCCTGTACCTGCCTCAGGTTTTCTGCTGTTTAAACCATAGGCCTCGTATATTATTTTCTTTCACAAGCTCATGATTGCTTGCAAGTGCCAGGCCCTGTCCCTGTGTCTATAGGACATTCGTACTGTGAGTACGAATAGGAGAATGACTTACGTTGTTGTTTTGCAGGGAGGACATAATGTCTACTAGACTGTAAGCATGCAACGTCCTTTCCTTTCCTTTCCTTTCCTTTCCTTTCCTTTCCTTTCCTTTCCTTTCCTTTCCTTTCCTTTCCTTTCCTTTCCTTTCCTTTCCTTTCCTTTCCTTTCCTTCCCTTCCCTTCCCTTCCCTTCCCTTCCCTTCCCTTTTCTTTTCTTTTTTCCATTGGATATTTTCTTTTTTTAATTAGATATTTCCTTCATTTACATTTCAAATGCTATCCCCTTTCCTAGTTTCCTCTCTGAAAGTCCCCTATACCCTCCCCCCACCCTGCTCCCCAACCTACCCTCTCCTGCTTCCTGGCCCTGACATTCCCCTGTACTGGGGCATATAATCTTCGAAAGACCAATGGCCTCTTCTCCCATTTATGACTGCCTTAGGCCATCCTCTGCTACATATACAACTAGAGACACAAGCTCTGGAGGGTACCAGTTAGTTCATATTGTTGTTCCTCCTATAGAGTTGCAGACCTCTTTAGCTCCTTGGATACTTTTTCTAGCTACTTCATTGGGAGCCCTGTGTTCCATCCTATAGATGACTGTGGGCATTCACTTCTATATTTGCCAGGCACTGGCATAGCCTCATAAGAGACAGCTATATCAAGATCTTGTCAGCAAAATCTTGCTGGCATATGAATAGTGTCTGGGTTTGTTGGTTGTTTATGGGATGGATCCCTGGGTGGGGCAGTCTCTGGATGGTCCTTCCTTCTGTCTCAGCTCTGAACTTTGTCTCTGTAACTCCCTCCATGGGTATTTTGTTTCCCATTCTAAGAAGGCATGAAGTATTCACACTTTGGTCTTCCTTCTTGATTTTCTTGTCTTTTGCAAATTGTATCTTGGGTATTCTAGGTTTCTGGGCCAATATCCACTTATCAGTGAGTGCACATCAAGTGACTTCTTTTGTGATTGGGTTACCTCACTTAGGATGATATCCTCCAGATGCATCCATTTGCCTAAGAATTCCACGAATTCATTGTTTTTAATAGCTGAGTAGTACTCCATTGTGTAAAGGTACCACATTTTCTGTATCCATTCCTCTGTTGAGGGACATCTGGGTTCTTTCCAGCTCTGGCTCTTATAAATAAGGCTGCTATGAACATAGTAGAGCATATGTCCTTATTACAAGTTGGAACATCTTCTGGGTATATGCCCAGGAGAGATATTGCTGGATCTTCTGGGTAGTACTATGTCCAATTTTCTGAGGAACTGCCAGACTGATTTCCAGAGTGGTTGTACCAGCTTGCAATCTCACCAGCAATAGAGGAGTGTTCCTCTTTCTCCACATCCTCACCAGCATCTGCTGTCACCTGAATTTTTGATCTTAGCCATTCTGACCGGTGTGAGGTGGAACCTCAGGGCTGTTTTGATTTGCATTTCCCTGATGATTAAGGATGTTGAACATTTTTTCAGGTGCTTCTCAGCCATTCAGTATTCCTCAGTTGAGAATTCTTTGTTTAGCTCTGTACCCCATTTTTAATAGGGTTATTTGATATTCTGGAGTCCATCTTCTTGGGTTCTTTATATATATTGGATATTAGCCCCCTGTCAGATTTAGAATTGATAAAGATCCTTTCCCATTCTGTTGGTGGCCTTTTTGTCTTATTGATAGTGTCTTTTGCCTTACAGAACTTTGCAATTTTATGAGGTCCCATTTGTCGATTCTTGATCTTATAGCACAAGCCATTGCTGTTCTGTTCAGGAATTTTTCTCCTGTGCCCATATCTTCAAGGCTTTCCCCCAGTTTCTCCTCTATAAGTTTCAGTGACTCTGGTTTTATGTGGAGTTTCTTGATCCACTTTGACTTGAGCTTTGTACAAGGAGATAAGATCGGATCAATTCACATTCTTCTACATGATAACCACCAGTTGAGCTAGCACCATTTGTTGAAAATGCTGTCTTTTTTTTCCCACTGGATGGTTTTAGCTTCTTTGTCAAAGATCAAGTGATCATAGGTGTGTGAGTTCATTTCTGGGTCTTCAATCTATTCCATTGATCTACCTGTCTGTCACTGTATCAGTAGCATGCAGTTTTTATTAAAATTGCTCTGTAGTACAGCTTGAGGTCAGGCATGGTGATTCCACCAGAGGTTCTTTTATTGTTGAGAATAGTTTGTGCGATCTTAGTTTTTTGTTATTCCAGATGAATTTGCAAATTGCCCTTTCTAAGTCAGTGAAGAATTGAATTGGAATTTTGATGGGGATTGCATTGAATTTGTAGATTGCTTTCGGCAAGATAGCCATTTTTACTATATTAATCCTGGGTTGGCAAGAATCTTATTGAGTATTTTGCATCAATGTTCATAAGGGATATTGGTCTGAAGTTCTCTTTCTTGGTTTGGTCTTTGTGTGGTGTAGGTATAATCATAATTGTGGCTTCATAGAATGAATTGGGTATTGTTCCTTCTGTGTCTATTTTGTGGAATAATTTGAAGAGTATATGTATTAGGTCTTCTTTAAAGGTCTAATAGAATATTCTACTGAATCCATTTGGTCCTGGGCTCTTTTTGGTTGGGAGACTTTTAACGACTGCTTCTTTTTCTTTAAGGGTTGTGGGACTGTTCAGATGGTTTATCTGATCCTGTTTTAACTTTGGCACATGGTATCTGTCTATAAAATTGTCCATTTCCTCCATATTTTCCAGTTTTGTTGAGTATAAGTAGTAGAATCTGATGACTTTTTTGAATTTCCATATTTTCTGTTGTTATGTCTCTCTTTTTATTTCTGATGTTATTAATTTGGATACTGTCTCTGTACCCTTTGGTTAGTCCAGCTAAGGGTTTATCTATCTTCTTGATAACTTTGGGTTAGAAGTTAATTTTATTCACTATCAGAATGGCTACTTCAGCTTGTTTCTTGGGACTGTTTGCTTGGAAAATTGTTTTCCAACCATTTACTCTGAGGTAGTATCTGTTTTTGTCACTGAGGCATGTTTCCTGTATGCAGCAAAATGGTGGATCCTGTTTATGTATCCAGTCTGTTAGTCTATATATTTTTATTGGAGAATTGAGTCCATTGATATTAAGAGATATTAAGGAAGAGTGATTGTTATTTTTGTTGTTAGAGGTGGAATTATGTTTGTGTGGCTATCTTCTTTGGGGTTTGTTGAAAGATTACTTTCTTGCTTTTTCTAGGGTGTACTTTCCCTCCTTGTGTTGGTGCTTTCCATCTATTATCCTTTGTAGGGCTGGCTTTGTGGAAAGATATTGTGTAAATTTGGTTTTGTCATGGCTTATCTTGTTTTTTCCATCTATGGTAATTGAGAGTTTTGCTGGGTATAGTAGCCTGGGCTGGCATTTATGTTCTCTCAGGGTCTGTATGACATCTGCCCAGGATCTTCTAGCCTTCATAGTCTCTGTTGAGAGGTCTGGTGTAATTCTATCTCTTGCATTCTTGTATTCTCTTCTATCTCTTGTATTCTGTTGGTGATGCTTGCATCTATGACTCCTGATCTTTTTCCTAGGTTTTCTATGTCCAGGATTATCTCCCTTTGTGATTTCTTTATTGTTTCTATTTCCATTTTTAGACCCTGGATGATTTTGTTCAATTCCTTCACTTGCTTCATTGAGTTTTCCTATAATTCTTTAAGGGATTTTTTTTTTCCATTGACCCGTGATCTTCTGTATTTCTTTAAGGGAGTTATTTATATCCTTCTTAAAGTTCTCTATCATTGTCCTGAGAAGTGATTTTAGATCCAAATCTTGCTTTCCCAGTGAGATGGTATATCCAGGACTTGCTATGGTGGGAGAATTGGGTTCTGGTGGTGCCAAGTGACCTTGGTTTCTGTTGCTTATGTTCTTACATTTACCTCCTGCCATCTGATTATCTCTAGTGCTATCTGTCCTCGCTGTATCTGACTGGAGCCTGTCCTTGTGATGATGCTGGTTGTGTCGGAACTTCTCAGACTCCAGCTGTCTCTGTGATCCTGTGATTCTGGGATCCTGGGATCCTGAGATCCTGGGTCTGTCAGAGTTCCTGGGAGTCAAGCTGCCTTTGGGATCCTGAGATCCTGGTGTGACCAAGCTCCTGTGATCCTGTGATCCAGTGATCGTGGGAGTCAAGTTTTCTCTGGGTGTTGTGGGACTGGCTGTGGAGTTCACACCCAAAGTCTGCTTAGGGGCACCTGCTCAGACTAGAAGGAACTTGAGCCAGTGGCTGGGTGGGGTTCATTTGTCTCTGGATCCTGCTAGTCCCAGTTTGAAAAGTTATTTTCAACCATAGTCATAGCATAGGGAGAGGGAAGTCTGCCACCAGTTACCACAGAGAGAAGTGGGCTTTGGATACTATGCAGGAAAGAGGTCCTGAAAGTCATAACTTTTCAAAGTTAGAATTATATCCCTTAAGAGGAAATTATGAATACGTTATCAGGAATTTAGAGGTGAGGCCCAACAGAGGGACTTATCTAGGTTGCACTGGGATAAAATGAGGAACCACTGGGTATGCCATAGATTAATTAGGCTTTTGATGTGACTCAAATTGCTCTTCAGAGAAGTGGAGCAACTCTTGTCCTTCCGGTGTGCCTGGGTATGTTCATTTGCTCACCTTGTCTCAGCAACTTGACCGTTGAGACTGTTTTGCCTTGTTAGTTCACTTTCTTGCTTACCAGAGCAAGTAAACAGGCTAAATTTGATACTGTGTTTTGATTTTGTAGCTTATTTATTTATCCCCTTTTCCCTTTGCGGGTATTAAATGTTGAGTTTTCAATATCTGTATATAGAAGCTATTGTTTTTATGCTCTTGGATATCCCTAATTGGCATTGCTAATTAGGACAATGGCCACTTGAATTACCCTTACAAATAAAAGATAGTAACTGTTCTTCCTCTAGGCTGTATACAATTTTCCTGGATTAAATTTGTTTTTTAATTTTGAGGTTCTGATAGTAATTCTCCCTTTTAAGAAATTCAAAATTGAATGCTAAGAAATGTTTGCTGAAAGGAGACTGATATAGCTGTCTCCTGAGAGGGCCTGCCAGAGCCTTACAAATACAGAATCAGATGCTCATAGTCAACCATTGCACTGAGTGAGGGGTCCCCAGTGGAGGAGTTAGAAAAAGGACTGAAGGAACTGAAGGGGTTTGCAACCCCATAGGAAGAACTACAGAATCAACCAACCAGACCCCCCGGAACTCCCAGGGACTAAGCCATCAACCCAGGAGTACACATGGCTCGAGCTGCATATGTAGCAGAGGATGGCCTTGTCAGGCATCAGTGGGAGGAGAGGTCCTTGGTCTTATGAAGGCTTTCTAGATACCTCAGAGGGTAGGGATGTGGGAGTGGGTGAGTGAGAAGAACACCCTCATAGAAGCAGGAGGATGGGATAGGGGAGTTTTCAGGAGGGGGTAATGTAAATAAATTAAAAAAAGATGCAACCACAAAAGAAAAAATGAAATTCAAAATTGATATTATTAAACATTATTATAAGATTTTTCTTCCACACTTTACTATTCAGTGCATGGAACAATTCTTTCCCACCCACGCTTCTTTGACTCTGCACTCATGTTGGTGTGGCTTTATCTAGAGAATCTAACTCTTTAGTGGCTGAGATTTATTTTTGCACTTATTGTAAAGTAGACACCTAACTATAATTTTAGGCTGTAACACTTAGATTCTTTGCTGGGGACTTGGTTTCACACTTCCTGGGTAGACAAAAGGAATAACCCTAATTGTAAGTGCTGTTGGCAAGCTGAAGATTAGATACGTGCTACATTGAGTCAAAACATCCTCTAGGATGGCGCTCGGGTGGATATCCAGTTATTAATTAACATAATGTGGCAACCAGATCATTCCAGCCGACCAGGACCTCAGTGAACAGGGTAGGGTCAGCATAAATTTATGAACCACTCTGGACAGTTTGTGGGTAAATTAGCACCATTCTTGGGTTGTCATCCTACCTACAAAGAATTCACTTGCCAACCTCTTAAGATTGAGGACTGATGTCTCCTCAAGCAGTGAATTTCTCTTGGCAGCTTGGGTTCCTGGGTAAGCAGAAATTCACTGGATGGTTAGACTTTTAATAAATACTGTTGGTTTCTGAAGTGGAAGCAGAAATAGGCATGTTGCAGTAAATATTATTTGGGGGTTTCTACCCCGTCTTACATTATTTAATTCCCCAATAAAAGACACCAAACCTTTACATTTATAATAAGCTTTAAAGCATTAGAGCTGGGCAGATATCAATCCTCTATGCTAATTGTCTATTTTCTAGTCAGTAACCTGAGATATCACTTGTCCTGCTTGGGACTCTCCTACTTCAACTGGCCAGCCCTCATGGCCATGAGCTGGAGATCCACCTACCCCATGTAACGTCTTCCTTTGTCCTCCTCTCTCTTCTAGTGGTTTCTGCCTCAGACCCCAAGCCTGGGAACCCAAGTCCCACCTACTTCTCTTCTGCCCAGCTGCTGGCTGTGGCATCTTTATTCAACCAATAGTTTTAAATTAAGAAGCAAGGTTTGCACAACAAAAACTGGTCAACTTGAGGCAACTAGACCTTGGGATACAGAATTTAGCGCTACAATACGTAGCAGCATATCACACCTCAACACAGGGAAGATTTGAAGAAGAATTAACATTATTCCCATTGAGATGGGCCCGATTCCCTAGAGAAAGAAAGATGTGCTAATCAGTGTTTTCTCCTGTAACCAAACAATCCAGACAATTTATAAAAAATGAGAGATTTTGGCTAGGTTTTAGTCTCTGGTCACTTGGAGGGAGGGAACAAGAAACTGGTATTCCAATGTCCTCTTCAATGCTATGCTCCCAATGACCTCACTTTCTCCCACTAGGCTCCTAACTCCTGGGGCTTTCACCAGCTCCCATAGTGCCACGGGCTAGGGACCCAACCTTTTTTAATGAATGTTTGGGAAACACTTCAGCTCCCAACTATAGCAAAGGAGACTTGAAAATGTGACATGTTTGGAAGGAACCTGCTTGGGATTAGTTGCTTAGGAAATCTATGTATATTTTAAGGAACCAGTTTGTACTCACATGGAGCTCTGCTATTTTTGAGTGTACCAACTGATTTCCTCTGATGCCATAGTGCCACTTTTAGTGAAAAGGTCAATTGGATCAGTGAGTGTGTGTGTGTGTGTGTGTGTGTGTGTGTGTGTGTGTAGTAGTTGTACATGTGTGGGAGGGGAAGGGGTATACATGTGGATATATGTGTATCCATGTGCATGTTGCGCCAGGAGTCCACTTCAGATGTTCCTTAGGAGCAATCCATCTTGTCCTTTGACAGAGTCTCTTACTCATCTGGATCTTACTGGTCATGTCAGTCTGGCTAGCAGTGAGACTCAGGATTACAAACATATGATTCCTCTCTCCAGTCTTTTATATGAACTGTAAGCATAAGATTCAGGACCTTATGCCCATCCTACCAGTACCTTAATGACAGAGCCATCTCTTCAGTCCCTGATTGCTTTTGAAAGTGGTGGATGCTATGAAGATGTCCCTGTGTCTCTTTTCCTTTCATGTCTTGGAGCATGGAAACCATGGTACAGATGTTGTGGGAGATGTAAACACCACAGTCAGCGTTTGGCCTGCAGGCTGCCTAGCAACGTGCCTGTTGACTTTTTCCATGGAAATATTGCTGCCAAGCTCTCAGTGTGCATGTCCCTGGGTCCCTACTGTTTCGGTACGTGAGGAGAAGGGCTACGGATGACAGCATTGTGATTGGTGTATAAACTGAAGACAGGCTTATGCTTTTAAAGGCAACTTACTTATCATGGTAAGGTTGTAAAAATTGTTTTGATATAAGAATAAACAGGGTTCATAGTCATTCTTGGCTCTGGGCTCCCTAGCAAGTTTGAGGTCTGAGTGGACTACAGGAGACCCTGTCTGAAACAACAACAACAACAACAAAATCAAATCCTGTTCATATTTGCTCCACTGCAGCTAACCCTATTGGTTATTGTTTCATTTTTGCTGCTGTTTTCCAGTGCTAACGATAGAGCCTGACTTTATATTCTTACAATTCTTTACCTTTGAGGAATAAAATCAAATATCCTTAAAAAAGAATAAACAGGACATCTTCCCAACTCTTCACCATGCAGTGGATATGGAAGTGACTTCACAGCCCCAGGATATACCTACTTCTCCCTTTGAAGAGCTTAATTGCAAAATGAGTACCACATAAAGAGGTAAAGTCTCCATGAAGAACAAAGAGGTTTAAAAAATATTTATTCTTACTGTGTGTATATGACATTTTGCTTGAATGTATTTAAGTGAACTGAATGTATTTCTGTTGCCAATGGAGGCAGAAGAGGATACTGGATCCCCTGGAACTGAAGTTAGAGATGTTTGAGAGTGGCCAGTGGGTGCTGGGAACTGAACCTGGATCCTCTACATGATCCACAAGAATTCTTTACCTCTGAGGCTTCTCTCTAGCTCCAAGGGAAAAGGGTTTTGTTGGATTTCCATGGCTCCTATAGCAACATTAAATAACATAATCACATCTCCTAAAAATTCTGGAGGTCTAGAGTTTAATATTAGAGTGGCAGTGTCTTTCTAGAGGCAACAATGGAAATCCCAGGAAAATTGGCACAGTATGTCTGAGTTGGCAGGCTATTCTCTCTTCTGTTCCATGTCTTCATCTTCCCTGACCTGCTCCACATATTCAAATATATACATGACCCTTCTGGTCATCTTGGTAGACTTACAATCGCTCAACATATGTCATCAGAACATTATCTTCTGTAGGCATGATGCTACCCATGGTATGACTATGAAGTTTCTTCCCTCCAAACTCCATGGATTGAAGGCTGGGGAGTGATTGGTTCATAAAGGCTCTAACCACACAAGTTTTATTACTACATTGGTAGAGTTATAATCAGAGGCAGCATTGGGAAGGGGTGGACACTTGGTAATGGGTCTCAGAGGAAATGAGTCACTGAGGGATGCCCTGGAAGGCCACAGATTTCCCTGATTGCTTCCTTCAGTATTCTATCTGATGTAGGATTTGAGAAGTTTTGTTCCATCATGCCCTCTCATCTCCTTGCTTTAGACACAAAATTGATGGAACCAGCTGACTATGGATGGAAGTCTCTGAAACCATGATTTCCAATTCTCTTTTAACTTGTTCCTTACTGATATTTTGTCACAGAAACAAAAATTGAACAATATACCCATAATCCCAGTTAGTATTTGAGTGACTGAGACAAAGATTTTAAGTCTGAGGCCAGCCTAGGCTACATAGCAAGACACTGTTTCGAAAAACAAAAGCAAGAACAGAAAGACTGAGAAAGACATTATTATCTAATTAGTCTGGTTAATGTATAAAGATAGAAAGGGTTGTTAGGCTTATAGTTCTGAAGATTCAATGGTGTAGAGCCAATATTTGTTGGCCTATAGTAACAGATGGTATTATGATTAAAGTGTTGTCAAGAGGGAGAAATTAAATGGAGAGACAGCAAGACAGAGACTGAGGAGAGGACAAGTCACTACCTTTTGTAGCAACCATTTTCTTGAAAAACAACCAGGCACAATTCCATGAGAACTATATTTTCTCTGAGATCAGACATCTCACCTGGTCATAGGCTGGGGTGGAAATAAGTGGCTGTAGGTCTGACAGATTTTGTAACACACTTAGGGACTACCCTACCTCCCTCTGTCCTTTCATTCTTCTTCCCTCCCTCACTTTCTCCCCCTCTTTCTCCCTCCCTCCCTCCCTCCCTCCCTCCTTCCCTCCCTCATTTTTTCCTTCTGTCCAGCCAGCTGTCTGTCTGTCTCTCTCTTCTTTCTGATAACCTTGACACTTCAGAGATCATAAATATGTACCTCTGTGGTTTTAGTCTATAATACTTTCTAAATAGGTGGCACAAGAGAGTGAAAATGTAAGAAATCTGAATTCTAATTAATACCCTAAGTTCTTGTGGACCCATTTATTAAATTATAGCTTTATCTAATCCATTTTTTCCAGAGTCAGGATGGGGAAAGGTCTTTTGGTAATTAGTGTCTGGCAATGGAACATAGAGGGAGCATGATTAGGTAGGCAAAGCTGTAGGACCCTGAAGAGTTCGTGAAATCTGTTCTAGCAAGGCTGCCCATGAGAGGATTCTCACAGTAGAGGAAGGGTTTGGAACTTTCTTCAATCGCTGCCTTCCACACATTGGCTTTCACTGCCCTGAGAACATGATGACTTACGTTGACAGACATGCTGAGAGGGTAACAGCTGGATGTTTCAGCAAGGCCAGAGATACAATTTGCAGGGTGCCATGCAAAAGGAAAATGAGAGTATTTTATACAAAAATTAAGAGTGTTAAAATGGTGGCAGTAGCATTGACAACCCAAGTCTGGACTCTTTGGATCATGGAGCCCAGGGTGTGTGTGTGTACCATGCGCCCATCACTGAAGGCAATCCTGCTGCCAGCTGATTATATGACTGACATGGTGCATGTGTCCTGTCTTGAGGGAATCTGGGCAGTGCATCCTACATCCGTTTTGTGTTGGGACCTGCTCTCTGTTGTCTCAGGAGGTAGTTCAAGCTTTACTTGAGTGTCACTCCCAGTGTGGAGCTGTCAGTGTTGGGGAACCCTTAGGCAGTGCAGGGCAGTTCTGATGTGCATTTTATGTAGCTCCTTGCAGGATTTCTGGCAATATTGAGTTGTGGTTGTGCACAGATATGATATGTTCTGTCAAAAGCATTTTATTGGATTTCCTTTTCCCCTGCTTTCCTCCCTCCCTTCTTTCATCCAGCCTTCCTAAGATCTCCCAGTAAGCCACTTGCTTCAGGGATGCCCAGCATCTGAAGGATGCCCAACAATGAGAATGCATGCCAGTGAAGGGGAAGGCAGACAGGATCCCCTAAGTTAATAATGCCCTTACTTCTCCTAACCTGAGTGTGTATTGGTTATTAATTAGTCAATAGTTAATTCTTTTAGTCCCCTGATCCACAAATTCAAGAGAACATTAGTAATCACTACAAGCAATATCGGTTTCTTAATTCTTTGGCCATGATCAGCCAGAGGCATTAACTCTGGAGTAAATTTTCCACAGGGTCATTTATATTCTTTGATTTTGTTTGCAATCTGGGGCAGAGACAGGCATAGTCCCTTGTTGACAATGTATATGGCTCAGATATTCCCTCTGTTCACTTCTCCTTCCTTCCCTTCCTTTCACAAACTCTGTACCTCTCCCCAAACCACCTCCTAAAATATTTTCCATGAACTAATTTCTCATACCCAACTCTGCTTTATAGGGGACCCAGTATTAGATTGTAAGATGGCATTTCATGTTACCAGCATACCACATCTGGTGGGCACCTACTGCCTAGGTTTAAAAACCGTTTCCTACAGTTTGATGATTATTTACTAATCACTGTTGCCACCCTCTTTGGTGTGTGAACAGCTGCATTTATGTGAATGTTGTGTGTGCTTGTCTCCTAAAGGGTCTGAATTTTTAGACAGTGTGACTTTTAAAAGTTTGTAGTATGTTTTATGCTGGAATAGTAATATTGGAGTTTGGGAACAACAAAGAAAGGAAGTTTATGTCTTAATAGGTGATGTGTTGACATGTCAGCTTAACATGGGGGGGGGGTCAATTGTGCTGGTTGATTTTCACCAATGCAAATTGACCCATTCTTATCTCCTGTACAAAGCTCAAGTCCAAGTGGATCAAGGACCTCCACATAAAACCAGATACACTGAAAGTTATAGAGGAGAAATTAGGGAAGAGCCTCGAACATATGGGCACAGAGGAAAAATTTCTTGAACAGAATAGCAATGGCTTGTGCTATAAGATCAAGAATCGACAAATGGGACCTCATAAAATTGCAAAGCTTTTGTAAGGTAAAGGACACTATCAATAGGACAAAATGGCAACCAACAGATTGGGGAAAGTTCTTTACCAACCCTACATTTGATACAGGGCTAATATTCAATATATACAAAGAACTCAAGAAGTTAGACTTCAGAGAACCAAATAACCCTATTAAAAAATATTTAAAGTGCTAAACAAAGAATTCTCAACCGAGGAATATCAAATGACCGAGAAGCACCTATAGAAGTGTTCAACATCCTTAGTCATCGGGGAAATTCAAATCAAAACAACCCTGAGATTCCATCTCACACCAGTCAGAATGACTAAGATAGAAAATTCAGGTGACAGCATATGCTAGTGAAGATGTGGAGAAAGGGTAACATTTCTTCATTGCTGGTGGGAATGCAAACTTCTATAATCACTCTGTAAATCAGTTTGGTGGTTCCTCAGAAAATTGGACATAGTATAACATAAGGACCCAGTTATACCACTCTTAGGCATATACCCAGAACATGTTCCAACATGTAATAAAGACATATGCCCCACTATGTTCATAGCAGCCTTATTTATAATAGCCATGAGCTGGAAAGAACCCAGATGTCCTTCAACAGAGGAATGGATACAGAAAATGTGGTACATTTACATAATGGAGTACTACTCAGCTACTAAAAACAATGAATTCATGATAGAACTAGAAAATATAATTCTGAGTGAGGCAACCCAATCACAAGGGAAAACGCATGGTATATACTCAATGATAAGTGGATACTAGCCCAAAAGCTCCAAATAACTAGGATATAGTTCATAGACCACATGAAGCTCAATTAGAAGGAAGACCAAACTGTGGATAGTTTGGTCCTTCTTAGAAGGAGAACAAAATACTCACAGGAGCAAATATGGAGATAAAGTGTGGAGTAAAGAAGTTGAAGGGGTTTGCAATCCCATAGGAAGAACAACAATATCAACCAACCAGACCCCACAGAACTCCCAGAGACTAAGCCATCAACAAAGGAGTACACATGACTCCAGCTGCATATGTAGCAGAGAATGGCCTTCTTAGGCATCAGTGGAAGGAGAGGTCCTTGGTCTTATGAAGGCTTGCTAGATGCCCCAATGTAGGGGAATTGAGGGCAGGCAGGTGGGAGTGGGTGGGTGGGTGGAGGAACACCTTCTTAGAATCAGGGGGAGGGAAGATGGGATAGGGTGTTTCCAGGAGGGAGGGAAACCAGGAAAGGAGATAACATTTGAAATGTAAATAAAGAAAATAAATAAAGAAAATATCCAATAAAAAGTTTGTAGCATGTTTTATGTTGGAATAGTAATATTGGAGCTTGGGAACAACAAGGAAGGAAAGGTTATGTCTTAATAGGTGATGTGTTGACATGTCAGCTTGACATGGGGGGTCTTGACATGGGGGGGTCAATTGTACTGGCTGGTTTTCACATCAATTTTACACAAACTAAAGTCATCTGAGGGAGGGGAACCTCAAGTGAGAAAATGCCTCCATAAGATCTGGCTACAGACCACTCTGAAGGATACTTTATTGATTAATGACTGCTGAGGAAGGGCCCATCCCATTGTGGCTGGGGCCACTACCAGCTTGGTCGTCCTGGATTCTGAGAAACCAGCCAGAGAAAACCCTGAGAATCAACCCAGTAAGCAGCATACTTCCATGGCCTCTGCATTAGCTCCTGCCTCCAGGTTCCAGCCTTACTAGAGTTCCTACTGTCCTGGCTGCCTTTAGTGATATACTGTGATATTATGAGTAGATAAAACACATCCTTTCCTCCCCATTTTTTTGGTCATGCTGTCTTATAACAGTAATAGAAACCCTGAGACACTTAGATAGTTTGCCTACTGTGGTGTTGTGTCTCTAGAGGCCTATTAAGTCATCGAGTGGCTGATAGATCTTAAAGGATGCCTGACTCCTAAATCACTCTACTCCTAACCCTCTTCTGGTTATTCTGAAGACCATGGTGTAGAGAGAAGGACACTGTCTTCTTTTGTGTAATTAATATTGTAATGCTTCTTCTCAACATTTTATAGATCCATGTGACAGTTTTGGAGATCTTGCCTGCAAAGTGGACATTGACAGCTGGTTGTGAGAAAAGGAGAAAGGAAAGAGAGAGAGAGAGAGAGAGAGAGAGAGAGAGAGAGAGAGAGAAAGGTGATATTTAAAGAACTGGCTTATGCAACCATGGGGCTGGAAGCTCATGTGAGAATTGATGTTCTTTTCATGAACCCAAAATTCAGAGAGCAAGATTCCAGGTGGAAGTTCTGATAGGACTTCTGTGTTGCAGGTGTTAGGTAAAGTTTGTGTTTCCTTAGGAACCTTCAGTGTGGGCTCCAGAACTTCAGTGTATGCTTATTGGATGAGGTGCTGTCTTATTGTGAAAGGAAATGTCTTTTACTTAGCATGTACTTCCCTAAAGGCTAACTATATCTATCTAAAATATGCTTTCAGAGAGAATAGCATCTAGTCTAGTGTTTTGATAAACAAGTGGACACTATAGTCCACTTGATACTTAACAATATCCTTTACCATCGGAAACCCTCAAAAAAAATGTGGAATTGGACCCCAAAACCAGACAGTCTTCTTGGGATTTCTAGCCTTCTTTCTATTATTGGGTTCCAGTTCGATTCTGTTGTGATCTATATGAGAGAAGATGTATGATTTATATTCTCTTAAATGTGTCAGGGGTGTTTTATGGCCCAAAATGTGGTCTATGTCTCATGTGAGCTGAAGAATATGTGTTCTGCTCTTGTTGGATGAACTACTCTACAGATGTCAATTACATCCAGCTGATTGATGGTGCTGTTGAGTTCAATTATGACCCTACAGATTTTCTGCCTGCTGGATCTGACCACTTCTGAGAAGAGGAGTGTTAAGACATCTCCAAGCAAACAATGGCCTCTTCTGTTTCTCCTTACAGTTCTATGAGCTTCTGCCTCATGTTTTGATATTCTATTGTTCGGCACACACGTTAGGAATTATTATGTCTCCTTGGTTCATAGATTGCCCTTACCATTATTCAATGTCACTCTTTAACTTTGACAATTTTCTTTTCACTAAAGTCTACTTTCTTTGAAATTAATGTGGTTATTTCATCTTTTCATCAGTGTTAACAATGTAGCATTTTCAATTTTTATACTTATAAATACATATAGCTATATACTTGGGGAGGGAGTTTTGTAGACAATGTGCAGCTGGGTCTTTTTGATCCATTTTATCCAATTTTTTCCTTCAATGAACATATTTAGATAGTGGACATTCAAGGTGATTATTAATAACATTAGATTAAAATCTACCATGTTTGCATTCTAATAGTCTAATTTTGAATTTTGTATAAAATGGGTATTTTAAAGAGACATTTGAAGAACATTTTAATTAGTTCAGAATAAAATATGTATTTATAGAGCACAGTGAGTATTTCAGCATATGGACACAATGCATGATGATCAGGACAATTAGCAGATCTAATACTTCAATCATTGATCACTTCTTTCTGGGAAGACACTGAAATCCTCTCTACAAGCCATAGTCACAGTCTTCCCACCATGCCATAGAATATTAGAAGTTATTTCAGTTATGCTCTGTATCCATTAATTATCCCTCCTCCAAAATACTTCTCCACTTCTCAGCCTCAGATAATTACTGTTATACTCACCATAATTTTGTGTGTGTGTGTGTGTGTGTGCTTGCTATCTTTTTCTCTTCCTGGTGTTTTTCAGAGTCCTGTGTTATTGTGTGCATTAGTAATTAGTTTTTTTTATACTAATAGTTATTTGTGTGCTCGAGTACACCTCACTTTATGCTCTATTTAGGTATTTTAGTTATGTCTTGATTTGAGATACCATGAGGAAGTATACTTTGTGCAGTCTGCTACCTATCTTTGGTGAACACACTGTGCCAGCTAATTTGATGTCAACTTGAATCACTTTGTAAGAGAGAACCCCAGCTGAGAAAGTGCCTCACCAGACTGGCCAGTGGGCAAGTTTGTAGTGCATTTTCTGAACTGATGATTAATGTGGAAGGGCCCATCTCACTGTGGGCGATGCTACCCTGGGATGGCCATCCTGGGAAATAGAAGGAAGCAGGCTGAGCAAGTCACTGAGAGAGAAGGTCAGTGAGCAGCCTTCCTGTATCATCTCCTGCTTCCCAGGTTCTTGCTCTGCTGAAGTTGCTGCCTTGATTTCTTTGATGATCAACTGTGACTTGGAAGTTTAAGAGAACTAAACCCTTTCCTTCCCAAGCTGCTTGATTATGATGCTCTATTATGATGCTCTATAACAGTAGAAACCCTAACTAAGATATTTATTCCTCTAGGAGTAGACTTGCTGGGTCCAACTGACTGTTCATCCTCATGATGCATAATTTTGTGTTTCTGAATTTACCCCTTGACTAACATGGGTTTGTGGCATCTACATCAATGACTGTGGCACTTTTCTAGTCGTTTGTAGACATGTGGAGAGGAATGGAAATTTTGGGCTATTGAAGTTCCTCAGTCAAAGTTGAACAAGGCAGCCCCCTGTCTTGTCTGAGTGCTCAAACTGTAAGCAGAGCTCCTTTCAGTGCATTTAATGCCACACATTACATTTTCTGATGACTCTACGATTTAGAAGGTCCCCAAAGGCAGTTTTCATGAAATTCTTGAGTAGTGTTTCTATGAGCAAGAAGGCTGGGATATTACTTATGGAGAAAATGTACATTAAGCTAGATAAGTTATGTCCAGGCATGAATTACAAAAACATATACGAGACAAAGTTATTTATGACTGGCTGACCAAAGTGTTACTGCTAGAAGCTAGAAGGAACCCAAGCCTGTGTTTCCCAAAGGAACAATGGCTCAGCATTTTCAAATTCATTATTCAAAGTGACTTTACAGAACACAAGCACTATGAATAATAAGAACCGACTATAAATTCAGTAGTTTGCTTGGCCAATGTATAATCCAAGGAGCTCTTAAATTTGCCTTTAGTTTAAAGTCATACCCACATCAAGTATAAATCATCATTTCTGGGAGTTCTTGTGGAGTCACAAGTGGAACTTAAGACCACTGATGAAAATCCAGGACAGGACATGAACAGCAAGGAACCTATACAGCTGTCACTCAACAAATACCAGCTTGATTTGACTGTGCTCTCTTCTGTCTCTTTATATTCAATTTCACTCCATGTATGTCTCATGCTCATAAAAATACAACCAATTAGAGAAACAGCATCCTCTTTCCTGGAATATAAATGACAGAGACTACCACCCAGTTGGAATGTATTTCCAGGCCAGACTTGGCTACAAAGGGTAAATGACAGGTTAGGACAGAGAAAAAGGATTGCTTACCAAGCCCCCGTGCTCTGCTCACCACCCATCACCCATCACCATGCATTGCTTATCGTGAGTAAAGGCAGAAAAGAAGCTCTGTAGTAACGAGACACTCACACAGAGAAATGATTCCGGGGATTGATTGCCAGATGTAAATGAGCAGCCCCTTCTCATCAGTAACTCAGCAGCTCCTACTCATAAATGTAACCGGGCCAATTTCCATGGTTCTACTCAAAACTTAACTAAGAGAAGAGAATTTCCAAACTCTTCAGACCTTCTAGTTGTTGCAATGATTATAACCACTTAAGCATGAGTTTTTAAGCGACACCTCCCATTCCCCAAGATGTGCCAGCACTATCCATGTTTCCTGGTCCTCAAGCATCTCAGAAATGATCCATGTATTTGCAAAGTATCTTCAAACTTTAGTACATAGTCTAGAATTGGAGATGGCCAAAGTAGAAGCTCTGTATTGTCCAGTGATGTAAAGGTCTTGGACCAGTAGCATCAATAGAACACTATACATTGTTAGATATAGCAGTACCTGGGACTCAGTTCATTAAAATTAGGTGACATACAGGATGCTCAGTTGAATTTAACTTTACCCTATGTGGTGTTAATGACTAAATAAAAAAATTCTAAAAAGTTTTACCTGCTCAGGTGAAATTGAGACTTCGTGTTTGTATTTATTTACACTGTATATAGATATGGAATCAGAGCCCCTTGGGATGGTTGACAGTGATTATTTTTTCTGAAGTTTTCTTTAATTAATTAATTTATTTTTAAGCATATGAGGGTTTTTCCTGCATGTATCTCTGTGCAGCATGTTTGTGCCTGGTGTCTGGAGGAGTCAGGAGAGGACATTGGATCCTCTGAAACTATAGTTACAGGGCCACCATGTGGTTTCTGGGAATTTAAGCTAAGTCCACTGCAAGAGCAGCCAGTGGTCTTAATGGGAAGCCCAGCTGTGGTTTAATGAGCATCTAGGTGATTCTGATACATGCTGAGGCTTGACGCCTGTAGCTCTATATTTGGCTTTCTAATCTTGTCTAGGTGATCCAAAAGTTAATTCTGTTGTGGTCTTATCTCAGTGGTGGTGGCCGTGGTTTAAATAAAATGATGCATCTGTAATCTAAAACTATTTTTTAAAACTGAAGTTAGAACTAAATACCTCATTATTTAGTTTATTTCTAATTCATGTTGGCAGAGTCTCAATTATAGAATCTTAAGAATTGTCCTTCTTTCCAGATACAAATGAGTTCCCTGGTTTGTGGTGACCATGCCTTTTGTAGCTCACTGCTGCCACCTGGGAACTCAAACCACATAGATGGTGAGGCCCGCTGGCCACTCATGGTTAGGTAGAGTGTGGTACTCTTGGTCTTTACCACTGCTATACAAAAGTTATCTATTGAGTTCTCTTAGCTGTAAGAGCCTGCCCACATCTTGTTCCAACTGGATAATGTGATAGTTAAGTGATTTGCCCCAGGCCATTCTTCATAGCAGATTCCTTATTTTCTTTTTTTCTTTTAATTTCAAAATATTGAGATTACAATATAATTACATTTCTCCCTTCCCTTTCCACCGTTCAGACCTTTTCATATACCTCTCTTCACATTTTTCAAATTTATGGCATCTTTTTTCATGAATTGTTATTGCATGCATATATGCAATATACACAATATATACCTAAGTATAAATTGCTCAGTCTGTATAACATTAATTGTACATATGTTTTCAGGGCTGACCATTGGTATTTGATAGTTAGGTGGTGTACTCTTTCTTCCATTATTATTTCTTCCACTCTCAGCATTCCTTCATTGCCTGTGGTTCTTTGTGTAGGGCTGAGACCTGTGGGTCTTTCTCCTGTGCACTTTGGCATGGAATCTTTGTTTTGCTCACATGTGGGCAGTCATGATGGTGAGCTTCTAGCAGCCCTAGAAGACACAGTCTCACAGCAAATTCTCTGATCCTCTGGATCTTACAGCCTTACCTCTCTTCCACAATGTTCTTTCTAGAAGCCTTGGGTGCAGGAGTGTCTTGTAGATTGATCCAGTGGGCCTGGGCTCCATACGTCAGCATTTTGATTGGTTGTGGGTTTCTACAGCAATCTCTATCTGTTGCAAACAGAAGTTACCTTGATGAGGGGTGAGGATTAGACTTATCTCTGGGGATAAGGATAAATGTTTAGGTTATTGTTAGGGATTATACTGGTTTTATCAAATAGTGGTTGTGGGTTTGCAGCCAATATCAATGACTTCACTAGCACTGAGTATTTAGCTAAGTATCCAGTATCAGACATAGTTTCTCTCTGGTTGAGAGGGTCTTAAGTCCAACTAGAGAGCTGTTGACTACTGCCAAGGCATGCATGCCGCTATTGCACCCTTAGGATTATTATGTCATGCTGTTGTTGTTTTTTTGTTGTTGTTGTTGTTGTTGTTGTTGTTGTTGTGATTAGTAAGAGTCATGGCTAGGTAGGGATCTCGGTTGCCTCTCTCTTTGGAAGCTTGATTGACTGCTTCTGGTACCATGAAAGCTAGTCCTTATGGAGGAGACATTCACATCAGTTCTTTCTCTGGGACCTGTTTCTATAGTGTGTGGTATCTTCAGTAATGGAGACTTAGTCTTCACTTCTTGGTGAAGGGTATGGGTTTCCAGGGAAGTAACCAAGGGCAGCAGCAATAGACTGTATGCTTTGCTGGGACAGCCCTGACCAACAACTCGAAAGAGGACTTTTCATGTCTGTTTTTGGGTTTTTGTCAGGTGGTCTCTGACTTCTGAAAGAAGCATTATTTGCTTAGATGAGAAACGTTTATTAAAATTATATGTGCATATTTATTCACAGAATTGTATGCATTATAGTTTTTCTAACGGTAACTACTTCATAGCCTGATTCCTATGGTCCTTCATCCTATTGTTATTTTGCCCTCCTTTCTCCTTCTGCTCTATTTTCCTTCCCTCTGTTCCCTAAAGAGCCCCTCCCCCCCTCATTTCCCTGATGGGATCACTTGCATCCTGCTTTTTCCCCCTCTCTATTGCCTTCCAAATCCTCTAGCCCAACAGTGGTCCAGTTTTACATCTTGATCTCTTTAGTTACTGGAGCTGGGAGTCTCCAATGAGAGAGAACATGTGATGTTTTCTTTCTGGGGCTGAGTTACCTCACTCAATATGATATTTTCTAGTTCTATATATTTACCTGAAAGTTCGTGATTTTATCTTTTTTTTTTAACAGCTAAATAGCAGACCCTAGTATATATGTACCATAATTTCATTATCTGTTCATTGGTTGAAGGCCATTTGGGATGTCTCCAATCCCTAACTATTGTGAATAGGGCAGCAGTGAACACAGTTGAACAAGTATTGGTGAAGCAGGATGCCGAATCCTTCAGGCATGCTATGGAGTGATATAGCTGTGTCATGTGTGGATTTATTTCTAGCATTCTGAGAATTCACCATACTCATTTCCATGGCTGTGCTAGTTTGCAATCCCAACACTAGTGAATGAGGGTTCCCTTTTCCCTGAATTCCCTCCAACATCAGTTGGCAGTTGCTTTAATGATCTTTCCTGTTCTGACTGGGGGAAGATGAAATCTGAAAGTTGTTTTGATTTCCATTTCCTTAATTGCTAGGGACAATTAACATGTTTCAGGATATTTCCTAGCCATTTTTTACTCTTCTTTTGAGAACTCTCTGTTTAGGTCCCATGCCCATTTTTTGAGTGCATCGCTGCTTTTGTTTTGTTTTGTTTTCTTTTTGACTCTGTTTTTAATCCTTTGTTTAGGAGAGAAATTAATCCTATGTCAGATGTACAGCTGGGAAAGAGTCCCCTCATTTTGTGGATTTCCTCTTTGCCTGATTGATTGTTTCTTCAGCAGAACAGAAACTTTTTAGTTTTATTAAGTTCCACTTGTCAATTGTTGGCCTTAATATTTGAACAAATGGAGTCCTATTCAGATAGTCCCTTCCTATGCCAATGCCATATAAAGTACTGTCTATGTTTTTTCCAACAGTTTCAGGTTTAACATGTGGGTCTTGGGTTCATTTGGAGTTAGTTTTTGTGTAAGGTGATATATAGAGACAGGTTTAATTTCATTACTCTGTGGACATCTAGTTCTCTCAGCACCATTTAATGAAGATGGTTTCTTTTCTATAACTTATGTTTTTGGCATCTTTTTAAAATGTAAAATGGTTAAATTTAGGAGTACTCATGTTTGAGTCTTCAATTTTGTTCCATAGGTCTACATGTTTGTGTTTGTGTCAGTACCATATTGTTTTTATTACTATGGCTCAATAATATATGTATTAATATATATATATATATATATATATATATATATATATATATATATATACACACACACACATACATAATATATATAAAATATGTATAAAAGATTTCCCTCTTTTATTAAAAATACATTCATTCTCATAGAATATATCCTGATTACAAATTCTCTTCCCTCTACTCCTCTCAGTTCCTCCCCATCTTTTCCCTCCTATCAGGATCTACTTTTTCTATCTCTCATTAGAAAACAACAGGCCCTTCCTCCATCTACCCTTGATGTCTATTTTATTACCCCTTTTCAGAGAGATTCAAGAAACCTCCCTTGGGTCCACCTTGTTATTTTTTGGGTCTGTGGATTGTAACATGGTTATCCTATACTTGATGTACTGGGTGGGTGAGGGGGTGAGGAATGGAACAGAGGAATCAGGTGTGGGGAAGACAGGCATGGGGAGAGAGATGGGATTGGGGATGCATCTCTGGAATGAGCTAAAAGCCTAAGATAAGGGACACTCCCAAGAATCTATGAGGGTACTCTAGCTAAGACTCCTCATATCACAGAGGATATGGAATCTGAAATGGCCACCTCCTGTAACCAGGCAAGACTTCCAAATGGTGGATGAGGATACTAACCCGCCCACAAAACCTTTGATCCACAATTTTTCCTGCTTACAAGATGTGCAAGGGTAAAGATGGAGCAGAAATTGGGAGACTGGCCAACCAGTGACTGGCCCAGCTTGAGATCCATGAGAACTCACCACTGACACTGTTAGTGATATTTTTCTATATTTGTAAACAAGAACATGGCATAATTTCTTCTAAGAAACTCTAACCAGCAGCTGATGGAAACAGACACAGAGACCCACAAAAATATTAGATGGAGTTTGGGGAATCTTGTGGAAGAGAGGGAGGAAGAATTGAAGGAGCCAGAGAAGTCAAGGACACCACAAGAAAACCTATAGTATCAACTTATCTGGACTCACAGGGACTCAGAGACTGAACCACCAACAAAGAACATGGGATGAACCTAGGCCCCCTATACATATGTAACAAATGTGCAGCTTGATCTTCACGTGGGACCCCAAACAATTGCAGCAGGGGCTGTCTCTGACTCTATTGCTATCCCTTCCTCATATCTAGGTTGCTTTGTCTAGCCTCAATAGGAGAAGATTCACCTAGTCTTAGTTCAACTTGATATGCCAGGGTAGGTTAATATCCATGGGAGGCCTCTCCTTTTCTGAGGAGAAAGGGAGAAGGGGATGAGGGAAGGCAAGATGGGAGGGAAGGACTGGAAGGAGGGGAGGGAGGGGAATCTGTGATCAGAATGTAAAGTAAATAAATTAATTAATAAAAAAGAAAACAGACTTCTAAGAGAGAAGAAAAATACAACAAAATAAAATATAGTAAGATAACCCCCACCATTTTAAAATCAGATAAAGCAAACCAACAGAAGGAATAGAGCTCCATGAGAAGGCACAAAATCAGGGACTTGTTTGTTTACACACTCATGAGTCTCATAAAAATACTAGCTGAAAGCTATTATCTATACACAGAGGACCTGGTACAAACCCATATAGGCCCTCTGCTTGCTTCTTTTTTGTTTTGTTTTAGACAAACTATTACTTTGTTTTACCCCAGGGGTTATCTAGTCTCTGATTCTTGGTTACCCAAGCAGTATCAGGTATGGGTTCCATGGAATAGAACAGAAGTCAAACCAGACATAGGTTGGTCACATCCACAAGCTCTGTGTCACCATCGATCCAGTATATTTTCAGGCAGGACAGATTGTAGATTAGTTTTGTGGCTGGTTTGGTGGCTATGTTCCTCTTTTGGTAGCCTGCAGAGTAGCTTCCCACACCAAAGACACTGAACCTAGGGATGAAGGTTCTACATAGACACCACTTCATGTTCAATGAGTTGTGTGGGTGTTGACCTCAGCAATGAGGCCATTCTTTCACTTTATGGAGAGCAACCTATTGTCTTGGCAACAGCCTGGTTTGTTTAGGGATTTCCATAGAACTCAATTGGATGTAACCCAGTCCCTGTACTGGAAGCTTTGTTTGGCAACAAGAGATGGCCAGTTAGGATTCCATCTCCCTCATTATTTGGAGACCTCATTAGGATTATCTTCATATATTTTAGGAAGTTTCCACTGTGCTAGGTTTTCATACCACTCCATAAATGCCCCTCAATTCTGTCTTTTTTCCTATTTCTTCTTTCAATCCAATCTTCCCCCCTCCCTACCTGACCCTCCCATTTCTAGTCCCCCTGTTCCTTGTCCATTCATAAAATCTATTTCCCCCTATGAAGGAGATACATGAGAAACCCATCCCAAGTTCTTTCCTCTATACTTATACTCTCTACAGCTATAGATTGTAGCTTGGTTATCATTTACTTAATGGCTAATATCCACATATAAGCAAATATATACCATAGTTATCTTTTGAGGTCTGGATTACCACACTGAAGATGATTTTTTTCCCTAATTCCATCCATTTGCCTGCAAATTTCATGTCATTTTTAGAAAAAAGTAAAGTAATATTCCATTGTATAAATGTACATTTTCTTTATCCATTCTTCTGTTGAAGGACATCTAAGTTGTGTCCAATTTCTGAATAGAGGAACAATGGACATTGAGGACAGGTGCCTTTGTGGTAGGATGAAGCATCCCTCAGGCATATGCTCAAGAGAGGTATAGCCAGATCTTGAGGTAGATCAACCCCCATCCTTCTGAGGAGCTGTCATACTGATTTCCAAAGTGGCTGTACTAATTTGCACTCCCACTTATTTTGTTTGTCCCCTTATTCCACATCCTTACCAGCTTGACCTGTCACTTGTGTTAGTGATTTTGGTTGTTCTGACAGGTGTGAGATGGAATCTCAAAGTGGTTTTGATTTGCATTTCCCTGATGGCTAAGGATGTTGGCTATTTCTTTAAAGAGTTTTATAGCTATCTGAGTTTTCATGATTGGGATTTTCTGTTTAGATCTGTATCTCATTTTAAAATGGGATTATTCGAGTTTTTGATATCTAGACTCTCAGCATCTAAGGAGATGATCATGTGGTTTTTGTCTTTGAGTTTGTTTATATAGTGAATTACATTGATGGATTTCCGTATATTAAACCATCCCTGCATCCTTGGGATGAAGCCTATTTGGTCATGATGGATGATCATTTTTATGTGTTCTTGGATTCAGGTTGAGAGGATTTTATTGAGTATTTTTGCATTGATATTCATAAGGGAAATCGGTCTGAAGTTCTCTTTCTTTGTTGGATCTTTGTGTGGTTTAGGTATCAGAGCAACTGTGGCTTCATAGAATGAATTGGGTAGAGTACCTTCTTTTTTTATTTTGTGGAATAGTTTGAGGAGAGTTGGGATTAGGTCTTCTTTGAAGGTCTGATAGAACTCTGCACTAAACCCATCTGGTTCTGGGCTTTTTTTTTTTTTTTTTTTTTGGTTGGGAGACTATTGATGACTGCTTCTATTTCTTTAGGGAAAATGGGACTGTTTAGATTGTTAATCTGATCCTGGTTTAACTTTGGTACCTGGTATCTGTCTAGGAAGTTGTCCATTTCATCCAGGTTTTCTAATTTTGTTGAGTATAGCCTTTTGTAGTAGGATCTGATGATGTTTTGGATTTCCTCAGGTTCCGTTGTTATATCTCCTTTTTCATTTCTGATTTTGTTAATTAGGATACTGTCCCTGTGCCCTCTAGTTAGTCTGTCTAAGGGTTTATCTATCTTGTTGATTTTCTCAAAGAACCAGCTCCTGGTTTGATTGATTCTTTGAATAGTTCTTTTTGTTTCCACTTGGTTGATTTCAGCCCTGAGTTTGATTATTTCTTGCCATCTACTCCTCTTGGGTGAATTTGCTTCCTTTAGTTCTAGAGCTTCTAGATGTGCTGTCAAGTTCCTAGTGTATGCTCTCTCTAGTTTCTTTTTGGAGGCACTCAAGGCTATGAGTTTTCCTCTTAGGACTGCCTTCATTGTGTCCCATAAGTTTGGGTGTGTTGTGGCTTCATTTTCATTAAACTCTAGAAAGCCTTTAATTTCTTTCTTTATTTTATCCTTAACCAAGGAATTATTGAGTAGAGTGTTGTTCAGTTATGCACATGAATGTTGGCTTTCTATAATTTATGTTGTCATTGAAGATCAGCCTTAGTCCATTGTGGTCAGATAGGATGCATGGGATAATTTCAATATTTTTGTATCTGTGGAAGCCTGTTTTGTGACCAATTATATGGTCAATTTTGGAGGAGGTACCATATGGTACTGAGAAGAAGGTATATCCTTTTGTTTTAGGATAAAATGTTCTTTAGATATCTATTAAATCCAATTGTTTCTTAATTTCTGTTAGTGTTCATGTGTCTCTGTTTAATTTCTGTTTCCTGGATCTGTCCAATGGTGAGAGTCTGGTATTGAAGTCTCCCACTATTATTGTGTGAAGTGCAATGTGTGCTTTGAGATTTACTAAAGTTTCTTTAATAAATGTGGCTGCTCTTGCATTTGGAACATAGATATTCAGAACTGAGAGTTCATCTTGGTATATTTTACCTTTGATGAGTGTGAAGTGCCCCTCCTTGTCTTTTTTGATAACTTTGGGTTAAAAGTCAATTTTATTCGATATTATAATTGCTACTCCAGCTTGTTTCTTAGGACCCTTTGCGTGGAATATTGTTTACCAGCCTTTCACTCTGAGGTAGTGTCTGTCTTTTTTCCTGAGGTGGGTTTCCTGTAAGCAGCAAAATGTTGGGTCCTGTTTGTGTAGCCAGTCTATTGGTCTATGTGATTTTATTGGGGAATTGAGTTCATTGATGTTAAGAGAAATTAAAGAAAAGTAACTGTTGCTTCCTGTTATTTTTGTTGTTAAAGTTGGGATTCTGTTCTTGCAGCTGTCTTCTTTTAGGTTTGTTGAAGGATTACTTTCTTGCTTTTTCTAGGGTGTAGTTTCTGTCCTTGTGTGGTATTTTCCCGTTATTATCCTTTGAAGGGCTGGATTCGTGGAAAGGTATTGTGTAAACTTGGTTTTGTCATGGAATACTTTGGTTTCTCCAACTATGGTAATTGAGAGTTTTGCTTCGTCTAGCAGCCTGAGCTGGCATTTGTGTTCTCTGTCTGTATAACATCTGTCCAGGATCTTCTGGCTTTCATAGTCTCTGGTGAGAAGTCTGGTGTAATTCTAATAGGCCGGCCTTTATATGTTACTTGACCTTTTCCCCTTACTGCTTTTAATATTCTGTCTTTATTTAGTGCATTTGTTGTTTTGATTATTATGTGTCTGGAGGAATTTCTTTTCTAGTCCAGTCTATTTGGAGTTCTGTAGGCTTCTTGTATGTTCACAGGCATTTCTGTCTTTAGGTTTGGGAAGTTTTCTTCTATAATTTTGTTGAAGATATTTGAAGATATTTGGCCCTTTAAGTTGAAAATCTTCATTCTCATCTACTCCTATTATCTGTAGGTTTGGTCTTCTTATTGTGTCCTGATTTCCTGGATATTTTGCACAAGAATCTTTTTACATTTTGCATTTTCTTTGATTGTTGTGCCCATGTTCTCTATGGAATCTTCTGCATCTGAGATTCTTTCTTTGATCTCTTGTATTCTGTTGCTGATGCTAGTATCTATGTTTCCTGATTCCTTTCCTAGGGTTTCTATCTCCAGAGTTGTCTCACTTTGGGTTTTCTTTATTATTTCTACGTCCCTTTTTAGATTTTGGATAATTTTCTTCAATTCCATAACCTGTTTAGCAGTGTTTTCCTGAGATTCTTTAAGGACTTCTACCTCTTTAGTGTTGTTCCCCTGTATTTCTTTAAATGAGTTATTAAAGTCCTTCTTAAGGTCCTCCACCAGTATCAAGAAATATGATTTTGAATCTGAATCTTGCTTTTCGGGTGTGTTGGGGTATCCAGGACTGGCTGAGGTGGGAGTGTTGGGTTCTGATGATGGTGAGCAGTCTTGGTTTCTTTCGCCATTTGGTAATCCCTGGAGTTAGTTGTTATAGTTGTCTCTGGCTGGAGTCTGTTACTCTTGTGATTCTGTTAGCCTCTGTCAGCTGTCCTGGGAGTCCAGCTCTCTTCTGAGTCTCAGTGGTCAGAGTACTCTCTTCAGGCAAAGTCTCCTCTTATAGGGAAGGTGCACAGAGGTCTGGTGTTCAGATTTGCCTCCTTGTTGAAGATGAAGGCCTGAAATGGGGCCTGTCCCAGAAGCTGAGTGGCTTCTGCCTGTCCCAGAAGCTCTGTTGCTTCTGCACTCTGCTTACTCACCCTCCACAGTCCACAAGCTGATCTGTGCACACTGATCTCAGAGGGACCTGGGAGACAAAATGGCTTCCTTACCTGCTCTGTGAGTCACAGCCCTCCCAGGTGGCCACCTCTTCTCTGGCAGGGAAGGTGCCTGGATTTCTGCAACCAGAAATGGGGGTCTGTTCCAGAAGCTGAGTGACTTCTACCTGTCCCAGAAGCTCTGTTGCTTCTGCAGTCCCCTGTTCACCCTTCGCAGTCTGCAAGCTGATATGCACAGACTCTATAAGTATTTTATTGATTATTTTTGCATTTAAATTCATAAGGGAAATTGGTCTGTAATTCTCTTTCTTTGTTGGGTAATTATGTGGTTTGGGTATCAGGGTAACTGTGGCCTCATAAAATAGATTGGGCAATGTACTTTTCATTTCTACTTTGTGGAATAATTTGAGGGGTATTGGTGTTAACTTTTCTTTGAAAGAATGGTAGAATTCTGTGCTAAAACCATCTGTCCCTGGTGGCATATAGGTTTTTAAAGTATGTCCTTCTGATTCTCTGGATTTCCTTGGTGTCTGTTGTTATGTCCTCTTTACATGTCTGATTTTGTTACTTTGAATATTCTCTGCTTACATTTTAGTTAGGTTGGTTAAGCTTACCCTTTGTTTCATTAATTTTATTGTTCTCTTTGTTTCTATTTTGTTGATTTCAGCCCTGAGTTTGATTATTTCTTGCCTTCTACTCATTTGGGTGTGATTTCTTTTTTTTCCCTCTCTTCTCTTCTCTTCTCTTCTCTTCTCTTCTCTTCTCTTCTCTTCTCTTCTCTTCTCTTCTCTTCTCTTCTCTTCTCTCCTCTCCCCTCCCCTCCCCTCCCCTCCCCTCCCCTCCCCTCTCCTCTCCTCTCCTCTCCTCTCCCCTCTCTCTCCTCTCCCCTCTCTCTCCTCTCCTCTTTCTTTCTCTCTCTCTCTCTCTCTCTCTTTCTTTCTTTCTTGAGCTTTCAGGTGGGCTGTTACGTTGCTAATATGAGATATAGTATGAGATCCCTTCAGTGTTTTATGTAGGTACTTAGTGCTGTAAACTTGCCTCTTAGCATCACTTTCATTATGTCCTATAATATGTTGTTTGTTCATTTTTTAGGAGATTAACACCTGTAGTCTAACAGGAGGATTAAGTAATGTGGCCTTTGTTCTATCTTCACAAAAATTGCGAGACTCTAACTTTCAGGCTACTAGCCAAGTAAGAAAGCCTACTAACCAGGAAGAAAAGTGATTATAGTGTTTATTACTTAGTTATAAAAAGTTTCCCATGAGAGTTATCTAAGGGGAAAACAGAAAGATTATAAGTGAGGCAAGGGAAAAATTTCTTCTCTCATCTCTTTATCCTTAGTACTTATACATCTTTCAGAATATATGATCACATGTTAAAGAGTTCATCAAAAGTTCACACAAAAAATCAAATCATGAACTGAAGTTTTCAACAGAGAATGTTTACATGCATATCCATTAGGAGTAATTATCTGGCTAAACATTCACCGCTTGTCACAGCTCCACAGGTTCATTGAAAGTTAATGATAACTAAGTTATTAGTGAAGCTTTGTACAGATAAACCCATTCAATATTTTATCTTCTGTCCTAGCACCTGTAATAAATTGTTAGTTTCCCTTTTATGACCTTTGGTTAATTGTTTTACAACCTCTTGCAATGTGCTCTGAGTAGGAGACAGTCTGTTTACTAAGAGGCAATTAACTGGTGACACATGGGAGACTGACAGAGTTCTCATTGTAGTTTTGACTATCAGAAAAGGATCTAATAGTCCCAATATAAAAGAGCTTAATAATCACTGATATAATTTTAGGAATTCTTATAATATCATCATTAAAAATTAAGAAGTCATCTATTCATCTATATAGCATCACTACAAGATCTGCAGAGATCTGCTCAAAAGGGATGGACTAATACCTGATGATTGCTATATATGTTTAATAATAACAGGAAGAGTATATTAATAGCAGGAATTGTTTCTAAAATGAATTTCCTTAGGACTTTCTTATAGAGCAAATCTGTCATGGATTATAATCCAAAGTAGACCATCTCAGGAAGATCACCTGCTAGTTATTAGCTTTTCCTATGATGGTTCCTGACACATTTTCATTCCATTATAGAAAGACTTTCTGTTCTTTATTTCTGTCTTCAACTTTAAAAAAAAATCATTAGAGAGTTTTTCAGTTTCCATGACTTTGTAAGCTTTCTGTTGTTAATAGCCAACTTCAATCCATGGTGGTTAGATGGGATATAGGGAGTCATTTCAATTTTCTTGTATCTTTTGAGACTTACTTTGTGTCTAGGTATGTGGTCAGTTTGGGAGACAGTTCCACAAGGTGCAGAGAAGAAAGTATGTTCCTTTGTGTTTGGATAAAATATCTGTTAGGCTCATTTTGTTTATAATGTCTCTTAACTCCCACATTTTTCTGTTAACTTTTTATCTGGATGACCTGTCTATTGGTGAGAATGGTGTACTGAAGTCTCCCACTATCAGTGTGTGAGGGTCCATGTGTGATTTAAGCTGTAGTAATATTTTTTTTCCAAACTTAGGTGCTCTTGTATTTGAGGCACAGATATTAGGAATTGAAATGCTCTCTTTGGTGAATTTTTTCTTAGATAAGTATGTAGTGTCCCTCCCCATCTCTTCTGATTAGTTTTAGTTTGAAGTTCATTTTGTTGGATATTAAAATAGTTATTGCAGCTCACATGTTAGGTCCATTTGTTTGGAATATCCATTTCCAACCTTTACCCATCTATCCTTGATGTTGAGGTAGGTTTCTTGGTTACCGCAGAAGAAAAGACCCTAGTTTAATATCCATTCTGTTAGTCTATATCTTTTTACTGGGGGACTTGAGAATATTGATATTATGAAATATCAACAACCATTGATTGTTGATTCTTGTTATTTTATTTGTTGTTGTTATTGTTGTTAATGGTGGTGGTAGTAGTGTGTCTTTTATTTCTTTTGACTTTGCTGGTCCAAGACTATTTATTCCCTGTCTTTTCTAGGTGTAGTTAACATGTTGGAATTTTTCTTCTAGCACCTTTTGTAGTGCTGGATTTGTAGGTAAATATTGTTTAAATTTGGCTTTATCATGGAATATCTTATTTTATTTATAGTAATTGAAAGTTTTGCTGAGTATATAGTAGTATGGGGTGACATTTGTGGTCTCTTTAAGCCTGCACATATCTGTTCAGGCCCTTCTGGCTTTTAGAGTCTCCATTGAAAAATCATGTATAATTCTAAAAGTTCTATCTTTATATATTACTTAGTCTTTTTCCTTGGAAGCTTTATTATCCTCTTTTGTTTTGTAAATTTAGTGTTTTGATTATTATGTGCTGAAGGAACTTTCTTTTCTTGTATCTTTATAGGCATCTGCTTCTTTAAGTTATAAAATTTTTCTTCTATGATTTTGTTGAAATCATTTACTGGCCCTTTGGGCTGGGTTTCTTCTCCTTTGTTCCTATTATTCTTAGATGTTTTTTCTTTTCATAGTGTCGCAGATGTACTGGATGCATTGTATCAGAAACCTTCTAGATTTAACATTTTCTTTGAATGATGTATCTATTTCTTCTATTATATCTTTAAAGTCTGAGATTCTCGCTTCTATCTCTTTAATTCTGTTGATGAGCCTCTCCTCTGTAGTTCCTATTTGCAGCCCTAAATTTTTCATTTTTAGAATTCTTTCAAGTTGGATTTTCTTTATTGATTCTATTTCCATTTTCAAGTCTTAAGGAGTTTCATTCATTCCATTCCATTGTTTATTTGTGTTTTCCTGGATTGATTTGAGAAATTTATTCATTTCCATTTTAATAAATGAATTCATTTATTAAATTAATAATATAATTAATATAAATTAATGAATTTATGAATTCCATTCATAAATCTGTTTTAAGGTCTTTTTCTTCTGCCTCGTCTTTGTTGGAATCTTCAGGGCCTGCTGCCGTAGGGTTCTTAGGCTTTGGTTCCCTGGCAGGAGTCTATAATATATCTTAAGATCTGGAATTATAATTTCTCCAACATTGCTCTTTTTACACAGAATTGTTTTGGCTATCCAGGGTCTTTTGTGGTTCCATATGAAGTTTAGGATAATTTTTTTTCTATTTTGGTGAAGAATAAGATGTGGATCTTGACTGGGAGTAAATTGGATCTATAAATAACTTTTTATAAAAGGTCATCTTCAGGATTTTAATTCCACCAATCCACGTCTTCCCATTTTTGAGTGTCTTTCTTTTATCTCTTTCTTCATTGTAGATGTCCTTTGCATCCTTACTTAGGTTTATTTATTTATTTATTTATTGATTGATTGATTGATAATTTGAGGTTACTGTGAATAGGAATGTGTTCATGATATTCTTCTCTGTATGTTTGTTGGTGGTGTATAGAGAAGCTCTACCTTTGGGCCAGCTGATTCTGCATTCTACCATGTTGCTTGTTGAAGCTTTAGAAGTATTAGTCTGTGTAATAATAACAGTAACGATAGCAAACATTTATTGAGCACTTACTATATACCAAACATTCAGTAGTATCTTTTCTATAATTCAAATATGCTCCCAAAATTTAACACCTGACATGGCAACAACGTTATGAGGTGGCAAATTCGATATGTGATTAGTTCATGAGGTTTTTGGCCTCATGAAAAAAATTAATACAAAAATAATAAATGAAGTTGGGGCTACACTTTTGCTGACTTGCCTCGTCTTGCTTTTGTGGCATTTCCCCTATACTATGACACAGCAAGAGGGTCATCACCAGGTATTGTGTGGGAAGTGTGCTTGATTTCTTTTGTAATTACCCAGCTTCTGGATAATTAAAATTCTCCTATCACATCTCAAAATGGACTAAGGCAGCCTCATTCTTCAAGAATTCTGGCGGACAACCCTGTGGATTTTGGATATTTCCCCTCACATTGAAGCAATAAAGCTAAGACTTGCCCAGAACATGTGACTTGTCCATAGTCTTGCAGCTAGCTAATAGAGGGGCTGGAACTTGAATCCTGTTTGGCCAGCTCAACAAAACAGTGCCAGATTATAATGCCAATTGATTTTTATTTTCATTTTTTTTCTTTTAAATTATTCTTTAGTCTTTTTTTTACAGTCCAGACTTTATCCCACTCTTGGTCCACCCTCTGACTGCTCCACAATCTACCCCTCCTCCCCTATTCCAAGAGGCCCCATCCTCAAGACCTCCCCAAGTCTCTTGAGGGTTAGGTGAGATGCATCTTCTCTGACTGAATTCAGACTCAGCAGTCCTCTGCTGTATATGTGTTGGGGGCCTCATATCAGCTGCCTGGTTAGTGGCTCAGTGTCTGAGAGATCCTGAGGGTCCAGGTTTGTTGAGACTGCTGGCTTTCCTATGAGGTTGACTTCTTCAACTTCTTCCAGCTTTTCCCTAATTCAACCACAGGGGTCCCTGGCTTTTGTCCATTGGTTGTGTGTTAATATCTGCATCTGACTCTTTCAGCTGCTTGTTGAGCCTTTCAGAGAGCAGTCATGATAGGCTCCTGTTTGTAAGCACACCATAGCATCAGTCATAGTGTCAGGCCTTGCGGCCTCCCCCTGGGCTAGATCTCAATTTGCGTCTGTCACTGGACCTCCTTTTCCTCAGGCTCTTCTCCATTTTTGTTCCTGCAGTTCTTTCATACAGGAACAATTCTGGATCAGAGTTTTTGACCTTGGGATGGCAACCCTATCCTTCCACTTGATGCCTTGTCTTTCTATGGGAGGAGGACTCTACAAGTTCCCTCTCCCCACTGTAGGGCATTTCATCTAAGGTCCCTCCCTTTGAGTTCTGAGAGTTTCTCACATCCCATGTCTTTGGTACATTCTAGAGGTTTCTCCTACCTACTACCTCCCAAGGTTGCCTGTTTCCATTCTTTCTGCTGGTCCTCAGGGCTTCAGTCATGTTTTCCCACAACCCTCAATTCCTGATCGTGTTCTCCTCTTCCCCTCCCTGTTGCCTTTCCCATCCAGGTTCTTCCCTCCCTTCCCCCTCTTGTGATTGCTTTCTTCTCTCTCCCAGGTGGTAATGAGGCATCCTCACTTGGGCCCTTCAGCTTGTTAGCCTTCTTGAGTTCTGTGGATTGTATCCTGGGAATTCTGTACTTTTTGGGCTAATATCCACTTATTAGTAAGTACATATCATGCATATCCTTTTGGGTTTGAGTTACCTCACTCAAGATGATATTTTCTAGTCTCATCAATTTGTCTGCAAAACTCATCATGTCCTCTTTCTTAATAGCCGACTAGTATTCCATTGTGTAAATGAACCACAATTTCTGTATCCATTCTTCCATTGTGGGACATCTAGGTTGTTTCCAGCTTCTGGTTATCACAAATAAGGCCGCTATGAACATAGTGAAACATGTGGCCCTGGGTATGATGGAGCATTTTTTGGGTATATGCCCAAGAGTGGTTTATCTGGGTCTTCAGGTAGATCTATTTCCATTTTTCTGAAGAACCTCCAGATTGATTTCCAGAGTAGTTGTACCAGTTTGCAATTCCACCAGCAATGGAGGAGTGTTCCTCTTTCTCCACATCCTCTCCAACATGTGCTGTCACCTGAGTTTTTGATCTTAGCCATTCTGATTGGTGTGAGGTGAACTATCAGAGTCATTTTCAAGAATCAGTGCTTCACTGAAGGTGCTGTGGCACACTGAAGCTAGAGCATCAATAATAAAAGGTTTTCCTACTCAAAGCAGGAACATGACAATGGCGTTCTCTCTCATACTCACTGTAACATGTTTCTAAGTCCAAATGTATGTAATAAGACAAGAAAGTGAAATAAAAAAATACAGATTGGAAGAAAGGCAAAACTAACTTTTATCATCGATAAGTAATGATCTACAATCAGTAAAACAAACAAAATATCCTAAACTAATATTATAGGAAGGTTACAGGACACATAGTTAATATATGAAGCCAATCTTCTCCTTACATAGTTGCAGCAGACAAGGAGAATTTGAAGTTAAAACACATATTATCATTATATTAACAACCCCTTAAATAAAATGCTTAAGTTTTTTTTAAAAATTGAAATTTCTTTTGAAAGCACTAGATTTTCTATTTTGTGTTGATATCAGATTAAAAGTAAAAGATAGAGGATATGCCCTTAAAATTAGACTAGAACATATAAGACAAGAGAAAACAGTAATTCAAAAATGCATAATTGACAAAGATGCCAGGGAAAGATGAATTTTCTGGAGCTGGGCATTTCTGTTTAGTATCCAAATGCCTTGCCTCTTACAGAGCCTGAGCAGTGCAGAAACAAGCAATGTCATATATCTGACATCAGTGACCTAGTGGATATACCTAACATTTAAACCAATGAGACTACTTTTTTGTTTTCTACATATAAAGTCATTTGATGTTTTTACTGTATTCCTTGCTATTTGAGGCAGATTGTAATGCCTTTGAATATTTGCAATGATAATATTCATTGCATATTTGCACACAAATGTAATAAAAGTGACTTGTTGGCTTTAGCATCTTGCTATGGAACTGCACATATATCAAATAAGCTAGTTAGTTCATCTTGGTGAATTATTTTCTCACCATTTTACTATAACCAGGTCACCCATATTATAATTTAGAATCTTGTCTTTTTGTATCAATAGAAAACCACTTATCTAATAGAGGAAGATCTGACCAAAATCTATGTAGAAGGCTATTTCAACATAAGTGGAACATGAAATGATACATTACATAAAGACAAGATAAATACAGATAAAAACTGTTAGAAAAACCTAAATAATATTCATAAATAAACATTATACATATACAAACAATCAGACATTGTACTAATTCAGTCTTTGAAAACTTCTAAGAATGCATGTTTGTATCAGGCATTTTTTAGTGTAAAAATGGTTAGTAGTCAACAATAGGTTTAAAATGCCTTAAGGAAATATACCACTAGCCTTTCCTTACAAGGCTTTCTAGGTCTGAATAAAATAATTATCTTTAAGATAGAATGTCATCTAATACCCGTGTTGTTCCTCAGGCAGGTGTGGACATGTCAACTAGGTTGAAATATAAGAACATATACACAAGATCTATATGAAGAAAACTTCCAAGCCCAGATAATAAAAATAAAATAAAAATTAAAGAAAATGAGAGACATCCCATGTTGATGAACAAGAAGACTCATTATTGTCAAGATGTTAGTGTTTACCAATATGGTCAATAAATTCAAGGTCATCCGTGAACCATAGCAAGTTCTTTTGTGTCTATAAACATACCAATTCTAAAATTTATGTAGAAACCTAAAGGTCCATAATAATACAATATTAAAGTCACAATAATGAAAATATGGGTCAGTGAAAGGAGAGGCAAAGAGATGAACCAGAACAGGATAACATGATAGAAAGCTCAGGAAACAGAAGTGGTGCTGGAACAATAAACAACCACATGTTAGGAAATATTTAGGAAACTCTAGTGTGAGAAGATTTTATTATTATTATTATTATTATTATTGTTGTTGTTGTTGTTGTTGTTATCATTTGCAGACATGATACCTGCTACAAGTTAAATGTCTGTGCCATACTCAAAGTTTATTTTCTTAAATCTTAGCCCTACTGTCATGGTGTTGGGAAATGGGGCTCTTAAGAGATGGGTAAATCAGGAACGTCAAGCTCTGTGAATGCTGTTAGTGATATGACCCCCGGGTCCCCTGCACTGTTGGCCTCATCAGATAAAAAAGAGAGCAATTCTGGCAAGAGCTCACTAGATATCAGATCTTCTAGCACCCTGATCTTAGACTTACAACTTCTAGAAGTGTGAGGAATATGTTGTTTACAAACACTTCAACTATGTTTTCCTAACAGGAGCCATAACAGAATAGGACAAAACCCCCTGATTCCTTTCTCTCTCCTGTTTTATTAGTTAACAAAAATCTCCTTATATAACCACTGTATAATTATAAAAACCAGGAAGTTAGATATTTATAGAATATTGTTTTATAACCTACAGACATATTTAGATTTTGGTCTTTTGTGGTCAAACTGAAAACAAGACAAAGCCCCAAGCAAATTCTGGCTCACATGTCACATTTAGCTGTCACATCTTCTTCATCTCCTACAATCAGAAACTGCCTCAGATTCTGTCTTTCATCAGCTTGACATTTTTGAGGTGTTCAGGCCAATTACATTGTAGACTGTCTCTTTATTTGACCCTGTCTGATATTGCCCTGTGATTAGATTCAGGTTGTGCAATTTTGGCAGGAACTGATGGAAAGGCCCTTGTCTGCTCTGAGCAGCCTGTGAGGGAGTACAAGGTGTTGATTTATGGTGCTATGGAGGGGCTAGCTTTGATTGCTTGGTCACGTGCTACTTTCCAGGTTTCTCCCTTGCAAAGTCACTGTTAATAATATCTGATGAGGGAGGTACTTTGATACAAGGCAAATATCCTATTATTCAAACGTGGTGCCTATTTTTACCTCCCATTTCATAAAGAGAAACACAGATGTTTTGAGAGGTAGAACACCTTCATGATGTCCCATGATATTCATGATGATACATGAAACTCAAGGTAGGAATTCTCCACTCTTGATTATGCTTCTTCACCTAGTCACAAAGTCACAAACTGTCTCTTAGCGATGAGAGTTCCAAAAAGCCTTTCTTCATAAACCAGATCTGCCTATGCCCCATTCATACACCGTCAGCTCTGCAAGGCACAGCACCTGTGGACTTGGATAGCTACTGCAGCCGATCTGCCATTCTTTGGCCATAATAAGTCACAGCAATAGCACTCCTGGGGGATAGCACTCAGCTAATCACAGACCCATCTACCAAAGAGATGCTACAGAAATTTCTCTGCATCACTGCTCTGTAGGTGGGAAACTCTTGTGTGTGTGATCTACACTCTCAAAAGGATGAAGATCAATGTGCCTCTGGCAGTGACCTGCTCAACATCCTGCTCCCACTGACTTCTAACACATCCCTTCCAAATAAAGTATCCGGATCACCGGTTCATACTCAGGTTTCTTACAATGGGTTCTTTTCTCTCCACTCTGGTTCCTTCTCTCGGTGTTTCTCAAAAGTCATGGTCCCTCCATGAACAGAATCTGCAGCTTGAGTTTGAGCTGGCTAGGGTGGAACCTGAGGCCTTCAAAGGGAACTTAGGCAACCAGATCCATGCACATATCCCAACGAAGCTCCAAGGGGTGAGTCCAAGACTGGATCTCTTGATGCCTGAGAAACATGGCTGAGAATGTCTGTGTAAGAACAGGCAGTCTGAAATATCTGAAGACAACATGGTGGGCCTTCAGGAGGAGCAGTACTAATGGGATGTAGAATATTAAGTCGGCTTTATGTCATAGCATTGGGATGCACATATCCTTCAAGCCAGCATCTCAAGTAGGACTCCTGGGATGCAGAACTCAGATGGTAATATGTGTGCATGTTTTATTAAGGTAGGTCTCTGGAGAGAGTGGAGAAGGGAGTAAAGTGGAAAATGAAGCAAGGGTAGGACTTCTGGTCAAATTCCAATCATAGCTTATACCATGAAAAGTTATGAAGTGTGACTCATACTATAGCCTTGTACCACCTTAAGTCAGGGAATGGGGCTCTGCTACTCTATAGTGGATGAGTATACTGCATATGACTCTATAGTACAGTAGATGGTATAGTAGATGACTATAGAGGATGTATAGAAATATCAAGGTATTCCTGCTTTTCTTACTGTTGAGTAGTGCTTCTAGGAGTTCATGGGCACTGAAAGAGGCTGTGGCTCTGAACATTAGAACTGAGACCTCTCTGAGGTCTTCCTGACTGCCTTCCCAATGTCCTCATTTGACCTTTACTTTTTTTCTGAGCACACACTCCCCTCGTTCTAAGCACACACATTTCCCCTTCATAAAGATATTGTTTAGAATGGATTAGAGTCCCATCCTATCAGCCTCATTTAACGTTAATAAGGCAGTTAAAAGCTCTGACCCTTCAAACAGTCACATGAGGACTTGGACCCTTACTCACAAATTTTAGGAAGACACAATTGGTCTGTCCATAGCATATGACAGAGTTCTGAGGCCATTTGGATAGGAACCTAAGCAGTATCAGGATGGACAGGTGCTTGTGCTTCTCCTAGTGACTTTACTGAACCTTCTTTAGGAAGTACTTCTCACAGTGAGTGTTCCTTGCGTCTACTCTATACCTGCATGCATTTCCATGGCTAGGTCCTCAGTCCTAGACATTATCTGGAATTGAGTATTTCTTACAGTTGAAGGGGCTGCTGAAAGAGCTTTGCCTATGACTTTGCAGATGGGGACAACTGAGGCTGCTGAAGATAGAAAACTTCCATGGAAACCAGGTACTTTATGATAGAATCTGACGTGTCTCCTGGTCAGCCGGGGCAAACTTATATCTTTGGATCCTTTTTGTTTTGTTTCCAAGTGTGAGTGGTTACTCTCTCCCACTGGATTTAAGTATTATTCTTTGGCTGCTGAAAACGCAGCTTTTTTTCTTGGGGTTAATGGTGTTTACAGCAGCCTGTGACACCCACAGGAACATGGGACTCAGCCGTTGTAATTAAGCAGCTACATAAGCAAAGCTTTTGGAATTCTCTTGACTGGCTGAATATTTATAAGCAGGCTTATCTTAATTAAGATTGTGTGAGGCTGGGCTGAGCTGGGTTTTCCTCTTCCATGCAGTGACTTTGAGCTGGGAGATAGTGCCTCCTAGGACTTCTAGGTGACTGGTAGGAGGTTTAGTGATCATAAGAGCCACCTGCAGAAGGTGGGAAGGGAGAGGAGCCCCAAGGCGCTGTTCTTGAGAAGTGATTCTAGTTGACCAGAGAGCTCCTGCTTTGTCTTTAGCTTGTCTCAGCTCCCATTGTCCACTGGGGATAGAATGAACAGTCTGCTCAGCAGAGTCAGCCCTTCTACCTTCATGCTGATAAGCACAGCAAATACTCTGTGAGAAGGTCAGAGGCAGGGCAACCAGCTCATTCATCTGGCCTGCCTGGGGAGTTCTTAATTTTAAAACAAATTCCTGTGAATACAGGAATACTTGTTCTTTTAGCTCTGATTGGCTACTCTATCTGTCTTAGTCAGGGTTTCTATTCCTGCACAAACATCATGACCCAGAAGCAAGTTGGAGAGGAAAGGGTTTATTTGGCTTACACTTCCATACTGCTGTTCATCACCAAAGGAAGTCAGGACTGGAACTCAAGCAGGTCAGGAAGGAGGAGCTGATGCAGAGGCCATGGAGGGATGTTTCTTACTGGCTTGCTTCTACTGGCTTGTTCAGTCCCACACGGCAAGAAGGTGAAGGAGAGAAAGACTCCCTTCTTTCAATGTCCTTATATGGTCTCCAGCAGAAGGTATAGCCCAGATTAAAGGTGTGTGCCACCACACCTTTAGTCCCAGATGACCTTGAACTCGGAGATCTCTCTGTCTTAATCTTCTGGAATCAATAGCCACTATGCCTCAAGAACTCCATACCAAGATCTAGGTCAGAAATGTCTATCTCCCAGCCTCCAGATTAGGGCTCCAATCTCCAGATGAGCCTTCCAATTCTGGATTGTAGTTCATTCTAGATATAGTCAAGTTGACAACCAGGAATAGCCACTACACTATCCAAGAGAATAAGACTCTATTTGGAGAGTCTATCACCCCTTTGATAGTCTCCAGTACCTGCTCCAAAAAGGGAAACTGATGGATAATAATTACATATATTTATGTGGTACAATGTGATGGTTTGATATATGTACATACTATGAAATTATTGAACCAAACTAACTAGAATATCCATCACCTGCATTTTCAGTTCTGTGACTTCATGTGGGATTTAAGAAGCTCTAGAAAACCCTGACCAACATGGATGCTCAGTTTAGTTGGTAACTTAAGTCTAGGTAAACTCTAGATTCTGAATTTTAATGAGCTGCCAGGTAAATTCTGGGCCTACAACTACACAAATCTAAAGCAGTCAGCCAAAGTAGGGCACCAAGGTTTACAGTGTTTGTGTATGGGGAGTGTTTACACCTTTCAAGGGTTGAAAACAAAGAACTATGATGCAAAAAGACAGACACGTCATGTCTTCTTTCAGATGTGGATCGTAGCTTCTATTTTTAGATTTGTGTGTTTATCTTGGAGTATATATAGAAGCCAGGAGACTACAAAGGTGCTACTGAGATGTGGGCATTAATTGGGGCTTGGCAGGATGTAAGTGATATGAACGTAGAGAGAAAGAATACTGAGAACAGTAATGTTTTACTCGGGATGGGGATAGGAGAAGTGGGGAGATGTGGAAACAGTGGAGGAGCATTGTATTTAAAACCCATATGGAAAATTTACTGCATTGTAAGCCAATTAAAAAAAGAGAGAGAGTTAGATGTTAGCATAGCTGGGTAAACTTCTTAAAACCCAAGGATTATTTAACAAAAATCCTAATGCCAGGTTTGGGATATTTCTTCATACTGTTGTTTGGGGAAGCCCCAGAGGACTCCAAAATAATACAGGCTTTGTAAGATGCAAAGAAATCAAGTTCAAACTCAGCTGATGCCTCGTTTTCATTGTTCTGGAAGGTGCTACGTAGGCTTCCAGGGAAAAAGGCATCAGTGGTCTTACCCAGTTGTGGACCATATGAGTTGCAATGCTATTAGATATCTATATACAATTGTCATATTGTATGTTATACACCAGAAAAGACTACTTGGACACTAGTTTAAGCCAACAGAAAGTCTTTATGGGCCATCCAGTGACAACACTATATGTTTGGGATCCCAGCGCAGCCCTGAGCTTTTCTCAGGGTGAGCTTTTTTTTTTTTTTTTTTTTTTTTTTACTTTTATTAGATATTTTCTTCATTTACATTTCAAGTGTTATCCAGAAAGTTCCCTATATCCTCCCCCCTCCCGGCCCTGCTACCCTACCCACCCGCTCCCACCCCCTGGCCCCGGTGTTCCCCTGTATTGGGGCAAATAAAGTCTGCATAACCAAGGGGCCTCTCTTCCCACNAATATCCACATATCAGTGAGTACATGTTATGTGAGTTCTTTTGTGAATGGGTTACTTCACTCAGGATGATGGCCTCCAGATCCATCCATTTGCCTAGGAATTTCATATATTTATTGTTTTTAATAGCTGAGTAGTACTCCATTGTATAGATATACCAAATTTTTTGTATCCATTCCTCTGTTGAGGGACATCTGGGTTGGATCCCTTTTTTCTTATGAACATACCTATGTAACATCTTCCAAGACCCCCCCTCTCCCTTCTTCAGCCTTCCCCAGAAGTGACCATCCCTCAGCTTTCCCTGGTGTTAGAAAAGGTAGGCCACAAAGGTGATGGTGGCAAGAGGCCCGTCTGACCTTGGGGATTTGTTTCTAGGATACAGAGCCAGAGGTTGACATTACCAGTGTTCATTTCTTCTTAAGAGACACAGTGTTCATGTGTCTCTTATACATAGTTGTAGTAGTAATAAAACAAAGCTCCCAGTTCTTGCTGTCGCTCCTACTTGAACTTGGGTTCTATGATTGCAGAGAGGTGTGGTGCCAGCTTCTCTCTGTCTCATGATACTATTTATTAGACTGCAGTTACCATGCAGTGAAGAAGCCTACCCAGGCTACAAGAAACCCATGACAGGATGAACCAAAGTCACAGGCCACAGCCTGCCGGAGCTCCTAGCTGACAAGGAGTTCACATAGGAGCAAAGTGCTAAGTCACATTACCTTCTATCCTTTGTCCCTAGTGGATATCCTGCCTAGGCTGTGGGGATGTGGAAGTCAATTCTGGGAATAAAAAGTGGGATTGAGACTGAGGTGCCAGAGGCTCCTACAACTTCTCAAAGAGTCCTGATCTGCTGTACATAGCACTAGATCTGAGATAGCTCCTGGAACACCAGTGAGAGCAAAAAGGAACCAAGGCCAGAGTAGTGGCTGTCCATGCTGCCCCTAGACCCACCATGGTCACAGACATCCTAACAGGCAATGATGCTCTGCCCCACTCCTGAGTTACCTCACCAGGCAAGGCATTTACTGGGGGCATGGTGATGGTGTGGCAAGATATAATTGGCTGAGAATTTAGGGGCTTGGGATTGGCTCAAACATTGTATTTGCAGTGGGCAATAAACTCAGATCTGCACCCTCTCTGCTGGTCTCTGGAGTCTGATTTTGGGGATTCATCGTGTGACTCCTTTGCTTCTCACCCAACCCATTCTCGGTCCTGTTTCCACAGTAGGCCACAATTTGTAAGCAAAATAGTTACTATATAGTGGCTTCATGCCACTAATACTTACACTGGGATGTTTTGATCAGCATCAACCAATAACTGAGTGTGTGTTCTAGAACAAAAGAGTAATCACTTCTTTCTCCATAGTGGCTCATAAGTCTGATGCTCTCCTAGGTTTATGGAGTCTGGTGTGAAGCACTTAAGGTGAGGTGAAAACAAACACACCTTGTAGCAGCCAGACAGGAGAACCTTTGAAAACATTCACACACACTTTGCAATTTCCTACTCAATTCAGAGTTGCTTGTGCCATGGGTACAGCACTTACAGGTGAGTGTAGAGGATATTTGGCACACAGTAAGGCAAAATTAACACCTGACAGCATAAAGCTTTTGATGGAAATCATTACTACTGACGCTACCAACAGCCAAATAACTGACCACGGACTGCTTTCCTCTTATAAATGTGCTGTGTAATGGTTGTTGGTTTGCTTTTTCTTCTAGAACTCAGGGCTTAGGGGCATGTTCTCTCATATTCCAATGTTCTTTGCCCTAAAGCTGTTCCTTAGGTATTCCTTAGAAGGTAGTCTCTCTGTTGGGGTACATTACAGCTCACTGGTAGATTACTAAATTCTCCTGCCTTCTCCACAGGAGTCAGCTTAATAACCTATTTTCAAAATACAATCCCACTTTTCTGGGTGTGTTCAATTAGACAGTAGGAAGGGGATGTGTGTGTCAGTGTTGAGCTTGAAGGCAGCCTTTGTCTCAGGGTAGAGGGCAAGTAGCGAGAATCAGAAGGCTGGGAGAGAAGGATTCGGACAACACACAGAGCAGCAGGAGATGGGGGCTAGAAGATTACTCTTTACCTTCCTAGGTTCTGACACCATTCTTGTTGAGGTATTTTCAGATGCTAAGAATGAGCTTCTTATGTTACATAAGCCATCTGAGCTTATCCTTGTTGTTTTCCAACACACTGTAATTGCAGAATCTCTGGCTTCATGGGGAGGGCCTTCCTCTTGATGTATAAATGTAAAATAGGCCATAAGAGGAGAGCTGAGCCTACACTTCCATATTTCTGCAAACCCTCAGGTAGGCTCTAGGGAAACAGAATGCCATGAGTGTACCTCTATCTGTTTAAGCCCTAGTATTCTTCAGAGAGCTGCATCATGGGAGGAGCTCAGTCTCCTCACAAGGTACCATGGCAACTGTGGCTTCCAGCTCCCCTGTGGGCTAAGCTTCAACACTTCTGGTTCCAAACAAAGATGAAAATAAAGTCTACCCAAATTTATTTTATTTCTTTGAAGGTTACTTTTTATTGGAGGAAAAATAATAACAAAGACACAAATTCTTTTATGAAGCAGATCTGAAGGCATATAATGATTTTTTTTTAAGGCGGGGTGGTGGTGGTGGTGGTGAATAAAACCAAAAATATGTGATTCTACTTAAAGACAATCATAGATACAGGAACCTAGTAATTTCTTGATTAATACCAAGAATGGCCTGTAAGTGGTAAATTAATTCACCAGACAGACATGTGACTCTCCAGTATTTAGTGTGTTTCCTAGGCAACGACCAGGTCAAGCAAGTGCCATGTGTAAGAGAGGCATTTCTCTAGATGTATATGGGTTTCATGTTACTCTTCATACAAAGGGAAGCCACATGTAATTTTGGAATTAAAAGTACACATGCAAAACACTGTTCCATAAAAGTTCCAAGAGCTGAGAGAGAATTCACAGGACACTAGAGAGAAAGTTACAGAAATGGCGGGATAGTGGGCATGGCTGGGAGGTTACAGAACAGTGTGTTAACCTAGCTTAAACAAGTTATTGCTTAGATCCAAGCAGGGTCCAAAATATGGCATTGAGATGTATCTACACAAAGGCACAGGTACCAATAGATATAGCAACAAGAGGGTTTACAGAAATCACTTGTCGAATCTCCAAATGGAGAAAGGGCAGGGCTGCATATGTTGTTGATGTCCTGTTCAACTATTCTGGGGATACAGATCGTGCCAAGTGCCAACTGCTACAATTACTTCAGTTTTCCACCTAAGGGCACACTCTAGTATGCTGGGCCAAAGTTAGACAGGGTAGTTCCTGTCCTGAATGATGATGGTATTGGGTGGATAGATACCCTCAGCTCTTTGTCCATGCCTCACGGTGGGAACAACCCTGAGCTGTGATATGTGTTATCTCCTAGTGTTTCCTCAGAGATCCATGATGGTTACTGCAATTGAGCCACAATCTCTCACTGACTTTCTTCTCTCACTTCTCACCCCCCTTCCACACTCATGGTGATTTTGAGGATCACTTGCTAAACAAACTGTTCACATTCAACTTCTTGCCGGTCTGACTTTTGAGCACCTCAACATAAGACAATAGGTCATAACTGTGCTTGTAACTTTAATTTTTTTCAAAGAGTTCTTAAACGCTTTAATCTCCCTTCTAGGTCACCACCCACCAGAGGTAGTGAAGGAAAAAAAAAAGGGTACAGGGCGAGTGGACCTTTTTAGAAATGGTTTTTTTGGGGCAAATCTTATCTGTGTTGTCAGGAAATCAGCAGTTCAGTTCACAGGTCAGCAGCGGCAACTCAGTCTACTCTCAAGCACTTTACAGATATGCCATCAGTCCAGCTTAGTAGTGTTGGGATAGCAGCAGAGGTGGCAGGACCTAGCAGGAACAGCCAGGCCTCAGGTGAATCTGCACAAGTCAGCAGGAGGGACCAGGGCCAACAGGAATTCCAGGAAAAGTTCTCAGCTGTGCCTCTCTCAGTGAAGCAAAGATCAGTAAAGACTCAAGATCAAGAAGTGTTTAGTTATGTAAACAAGCCAAGCTCAGCCCCTTCACTGTCCCTTGAGTCCTGTTTATACTTCCTTCAAATGTCACATGTCCTCTATGGGTCTTATCTCAGCATGGGTCTTGCCTCAGCATGTGAATCTGTCTCAGCTGACATCATTCTGTCAATCAGCCAGAGTCCACAGGAGAGGCAAGAAGCTGCAATACACAACTAGAAGTTTTGTGGTGCGTCTCTCTCTGTGGAGCCCCAACACAAGGAGCTCAGCCACACAATGCAAGAAGGACCAATACATGGATGCCTTTAGCGAAGAATCCTCCATCGAGGGTCCTTTTACGTGCTTGCTTTAGCAGGACATCCTTTCACCCGTGTCTCCTTCAGTGAAATGTTCCTTCATGAGTCTGCCTTCACATGTTTGCCCCAGCAAAACACCATCCAACCTACCTGACTTTCCAAAGAACCTTTAAGTTTCCACTTTATGTGGTGACTTTTTTTGTTGTTCTGTTTGTTTGTTTGTTTATTTATTTATTTATTTATTTATTTATTTATTTATTTATTTCAAACAACACAAGCCAGAGTCATCTGAGAAGAGAGAACCTCAACTGAGAAAGTGCCTTCTTCAGATTTGCCTGTAGACGAGTCTGTGTGGTATTTTGTTGATTCATGATTGATGTGGGCGGGCCCAATCCACTGTGTGTGTGGGGGGGGTAATCACCCTGCACAGGTGGTTCTGAGTTGTATAAGGAAGTAAACCAAGTAAGTTATGGAGAGTGAGTTAGTAAGCAGCCTCGGCCTCGGTTCTTGCTGGAGCTCCAGGTTCCTGTTTGAGCGCCTGCTCTGGCTTCCCTTCAGCTGGGACTGTAAGCTGTAAGATGAAATGAATCTTTTCACAGATTGCTTTTGGTTACGGTTTTGTCAAGTGACAGGAAGTGAACGAGGACACCGACGCTCTGCAATGCCGCATCCAGACATTCTCCTTTACAATACTGCTCTTTGGACCGGGAGCTTCAGTCCTCTGCCATCTGGGTAGGGAACTCTGTGCGTCTATAAGGTACAGCTGACTTGCTATGATGTCATGGCTGTTTTGTCCCTCCACCTTCTTTTGAGTGTTGTGAGGTCTTCTGGTTCCTTCCCACCAGAAGATGCAGGGATGTTGTCTAAGAGTCAGATCTACACACTTGGTAGCTCATGGTTGCTTTGTTTGGTATTTGGAGGTGATGACAGATCTAAGGGTGGATGGTAGGTGGCAGCAAAGTCCTGGTCATATCTGTTGGAAGTACTACATTCCTGTCTTCAGTGTTGGAGGTGAATTTTGGCCTCTCACTGTGGAGATTTGAGCCTTTTTTTTTTTTTTTTTTTTGGCCATGACTGTTTCTCAGCTAGCTGGTGTCCCACCATTAAACCTAGTTCCTTCTTTTCTTGTGTTGCCCCTAAAACCACTTGCATAGTCAGGTTTGGACACTTAAAGCTGACAAAGAGATGACTCTGGTAAAAGAGAACCAGTGTTGACTAACACACAGTGCAAATCCCCTGGTGGGCACAGTCAAAAGAGGTAATTAAAATGTTATTAATTCTTTGAGAATTTTGTGTAATATATTTTGGTCCTATTTAACTCATAGTCCTTCCCCCAGCTCCCCCCAGATTCATACCCATCTTCCTACTCTCTCCCAACTCTGCTTCTTTTTAAAAAATATTCTACTCAATCTAATATCACAAAATACTCTTAGGTGTGGAACCCTCCACAACACTGAAGTTGACCAACCATGTGTCACACCCTTAAACTATCAAGAGCAATTATTTTTAGTGAATGTGCACAAAGCTAACTTTTTAACTCTCATTGTCTTTTCTTGATTATTCTATTTGAACCTTACCTAACTGTGGGTCCCTGAAGTTGGAGGCCAATGGGACTGAGATGGTTTCTAATAAATGAGCTTAGTAAGTAACTTTGTTAAGACCAGAGAGGCAATCGCATACCTAATAGACATCAAAATGTCAAGCAGAATGTAATTATGAATTTTGAATTGCAAAAAGTAGTTCTAAATAGCCACAAATGTTCTATATTATTGTCCTTTTGGTAAGACAGTTTACTGATAAGAGGCCAGTGGGAGCACCTTTTAAGCAATTTCAGTCCTACTAATGTTTTGCAGTTACCTTTGTAAGGTTACTGTGAAGCTTAAATTGTTGCTTGTGTGGATGTAAAGTGGACCTTTGTGACCATAGCCACCAGAGGGAAATGTTTACTGTTTCTTTTCATGTCTGGACCAGTGCTTATTGAGAAGGTGACTTTGAGGGCCAAGTACAGCCATAGCATAAATAAGCCTTCTGTGATTAGCTTTCACAATAGTCAAGTGGGTCTCAACAGACTTATCCATCCCAGAGACCTGAGAGAATCTGAGAAAGTGTCCCACTTCAGCAGCCATTAACATCAGAGATGAAGGATTTCCTCTGTGGAATGGCTGACCCCTTTGATGGAGGGCCTGAAAGGGGCAAAGATGGGGCTAGATAAAAAAATACTAAGATTGAGCAATGCTGCAAACACATCTTCATCTAGATTATTTTTGAAGTTAATGTGTAAGACAAGACATTTATTATAGTTCTCTGAAATGAAAACTTTCTCAGAGATAAAATGATAAAGGTGTGAAAGGCAGAGAGAAATAAAATGAGGGTGAAAGTGGAGCTCATCAATCATAGCACATACAGGCAAGATATTCAACCAATCATATAGCATGCATAGGCAAGATATTCAACCAATCATATAGTATGTATAGGCAAGATATTCAACCAATCATATAGCATGTACAGGCAAGATATTCAACCAACCAAATAGCATGTACAGGCAAGATATTCAATCAATCATAGCATGTACAGGCACAATGTTCAACCAATTGTAGCAGCACAGGCAAGATGTTCAAAAGGCAAATGAAGCAGCAGGTTCAGCAAATGAAGGAATAGCTTGGTCTCAGCTGTCCATGCTGATGACATTTTGCTGGAGCTGCCAGGTGGTATCTTATCATCTTGTGCCAAAAGACAGGAAGCAGAGACATTTTAGCTAGGAACAGTAAGCATAATTACTTGGGAAAGAGGAAGGGCAGTGTTACCAGGTAGCTAGCGGCTGACATTAGGGACTTGATTAGTTCCTGAAACAAGGTAGATGGCAGCAAGGTTCCATCTCAGCACCACATATCTGACAACCACAACAGAATCTGCCAATGTGATGGGAGGTCAAATATTTGGTGCCAATGTGACTCCTTAGGAAAAGCTAAGAAAACCAGCTGATGAGTTATTAGAATTTAGACTTCTAAAAGCAGGGTGAGGTGACAGAAAAGCTGCAGGGAAAAGTCAGAAGACTTCTCAAACATCAGTAATGGTGGGTGAGAAAATGAAATACACTCTAGGATTCCTTAGCCATAAAATTGTAATATATCTGATAACAAATACAATGGCCAGTGTTTAAGGTGTACAGGAAACAATAACGAATTCCTCCTAAGTGCAGAGCTCCAGGCAAGTGAAGAGCTGAGCTGTGTTTCTAGACAATGTGTTTCTTAATTCCCACTAAATTAATCCATAAAATGCCAGTGGTATTTTTTATAAAGCACATAATGAGCAGAATAAATTGGCCAATTTCTTTTAGAGATGAGCAATACAGGGTTATTATACCTTAGCAGGCATAAAGGTAACCCACGAGGTCATGTACAACAAATGAACAGATGCACAAAGTGCTACTATAAAAACAGGAGAGCAGAAACTCATTATGGATAATCTTGGGAAGAATTTTTTTATGAAAGTAGAAAATGTAGAAGGCATATTTGACAAATTTGGACAGGCTTGTATCAAAATGATGTCTTCTATATAACAAGTACTGGTACAGGAATCACTGTAACACAAATAACCAGATATTTGTAGTGATAGAGTTTTATGAAAGTAAGTTACATTTAAAAAAGATTGGGACTTTTGCTGGACCTCATAGACAAATTAAGAATACACATTGGCGTTGTTTTTTAAAATAAAATTTCAAACATTCAGTTTACCAAATGAAGACTCAGGAGCCAGATGCTGTGGTGAAAGCCTGCTAGCTCAGAGAGACAAAGAAAGCGCCCAGCTGACCTTCCTCCTCCATCAGTATTACAGAAGGAGAAAAGCTCTGTCTCAAATATGTCTTCAACTCAATGTCCTTCCTTTCTACTTCCTGTATTTTCTTATATTCATTCCCTGCCACCTGGCTGCTTGCTCTGCCTCTTGACCAATGGTTGACTTTATTTAATCCTGTTTACAGAAAGCTTCTTGGATTGAAGGTGTGTGCTAGGGCTGAGCCACACCACAACTAGAAACAGGTTTTTCCAGCTCACAATCTTGGGGCTCAAAATGTGATCAGATATCCTGCAACATACTGACTTCGCTTAAGACATAGCCTGATAACCTACGGTGTGCTCAGCATACTTGTTTAAGATGCTTTTTAGAGAATAATGTAACAATCTACCTTACTTGCTTTGGATTCCCCAAATTGCTTTTAAGATCTAACCCAGTGGTTCTCAACTTTCCTAAATCTGAGACCCTTTATTATATAGTTCCACATGTTGTTATAATCTGCAACCATAAAATTATTTCATTCCTACTTTATAACTGTAATTTTGCTACTGTTGCAAATAGTAACATCAATATCTGATATGTGACTGCCCCCAAAAGGTTTTGCAATCCATAGGTTGAGAACTACTGATGAGCTAATTCATAGTTGTCGTCTGAAATTATGCCCTCTTACATGCCCCCATCCAGGGTGATGTACATGTATATGTTGTGGTAATCATTTGCTGATAGCAGCCAACAGATTGGAAACAATCTTATACAACAAACATCTAGCATAAATATTGAAATAATTTGATGGTGGCATGTTAATAACTTAATATGGATATAACTTGATGATGGCATGTTTGCTGAACTGTGTGATTTCTTTCTTTCTTTTTTTTTTTTTCTGAGACAGGGTTTCTCTGTGTAGCCCTGGCTGTCCTGGAACTCACATTGTAGACCAGGCTGGCCTCGAACTCAGAAATCTGCCTGCCTCTGCCTCCCGAGTGCTGGGATTAAACGCGTGCACCACCACGCTTGGCTGAACTGTGCAATTTCTGAGTCAGTTGGGTTCAGTAACTTTCCCTGTAAAACTTCCTTAAATGTTTCTGTAAAAAAAAAAAATCCTTCATTCTTTTTCTATGTGATGTTTTCTGTGCTGTTCAATCAAAGCCATTTGTTAGAGACAGAGGGGTACCCAGACAGCAATGGGGACATAGTCAGGTCAGATATACAACAGACAGATTATAGTCAGGCCAGTAATTAAACTGCAGACAGATAGAAGAAGACATAGTGTGGATCAGGGAGTGGAGAATTGAAACTGGAGTTCACTCTTGGTCAAACTAATCTAAGAGGAAGTACTGTGTTTTCATTCCTTAAAGGGACATTGACACATTTGATGGCGCCTCTGAAGTTATCTTTAATGTGGTTAACTGAGCACAGATATTTGCAACATGTGAGAGTTTAAAGGTTGTAAAAATAAATATGTATGAATCATATACTCTCAAGAACAAATGAAACATCTATTTTGCTTCTCTTATTTTAAACTTGTGTCCTTTCTTACACTTCTGTAAGTCTACCTGCAGTAGTACATTTAATATGGTGTACTATAATAAGAGTTTCTTTAGGTTGGTGCTGATTTTCTGATTTATGTTGTTCCTCATTTCTACAAGATACAAGTATGAGCAGGGAGAGGCTGTGGCATATGTAATTGCCATCTGTGGCTGACCCTACATTCATGTCGTAGATTCTGGTTTCCCATCTGGTGACCTTTTCTGGCTGACCCAGCTCCTTTAGTACCCTCAGCACGGCTTCATCCCTCAGCACGGCTTCATCCGAGGTTACTTATGCCTCCCAGGCTGTACGGCCTGTCCTGCATCCCTCATCCATGTGGTGGTCAATTGGAAAATCCAAGGTCTGCTTCCTGGATATGGCAGAGAATTCTAGGTTCTGGGTTCCACATGAAAAGGTGGCAGGTAAAATACAGAATGTTCAGGTAAACTGCAACTCTGGTTAAAAACAACTAATCTATGTAGTTCAAGAACTTCCCAACTGTGTGTGTCTCAGATATTGGGGCATCATTATACTATAAAAGCCATTCATTGTTTTTTGAGGCAGGTGTCCTGCAGTTTTACTTGTTAAATCTGCCAACACTAGGCAGGTAGGAGTCAAAGGCATCTTTCTGGTGTTTAGCAGGCATCCTCCATTATTCTGGCTAGGTATCCCATATACTGGGTTGATTCACTTGGACTCATTTCAGCTGGGGCTGAGGGCTGAGTAAATAGTGTCTCTTCCCATAGTTTGTTTGGGAAGTGAGGCTGAGGCTATGATATCTTTCCTTTGCCCTCAATTTGTACAGTACTCTTAACTCCTTCAATCCAAAGCAATTAAGCTAAGAGTCACATCTATGATGGACACAGGGACTCTGCCCTTCTCTCCTTCCAGCAGGATTTGCCTTAGTGCCTCTAGGATCTTGAAAAGGCAAGAGACAAAAGTATTTAGAAAATCCCCCTCTATCTTCAAAGACTGGATTGAAAGTCCATTATCTTACTGTGAGTTCAGTCCCTACTTTGAACATCAGTTGAACATTAATTCTTGGAATCACTACAGATAGTTTTAAACTCCTGTCCTGGTCTCCAATCCAAGGACAGCTGAATTCCTCTGATCAATTAGGAAAAAATTGAGAAGCTATTATTTTCAAGAAGTCAGAAACAGGCTTGTTACACAAAACTAAAGAGGCATCAAAGATTTTATTTAGTCCATTAATAATTGAATAAGCCAGTCCATTGTTAAAAGAGATTCAAGTTGGAACTTGGGTTGCAAAGAATTGTATTATCTAAAAGAAAATTCAAGTACATTGCTTAAGATAGAAAACATTGTTACCAGTGCCTGTCTTCAAAATAACTGATACCTCTGTACACAAAATATCCTCATTAATAAAAGTCAGTCAAAGGCATGCACAGACATGTAAGCAAGTGTACTCTCCCTGTATATATCTGTAAAATTAGATAATTTCTCTAGGGTGCACTAAGTGATCCAGTGCATATCATTCTGCTGAAGAAATATTCAGGCATTTCTTTTCTCCTAGTCTACCACATTTTATTATTGACTAAGAGTACCCTTAAAATTGATGTAGCCTGAATAATACCGAAAGATAATTTAAAAAGAGCTGTAAGTGGCCAATAAAAAGTGCCCAGCCCCATAAGCACATGTATGAAATATGTCCCTTAATTGTAGAATAGATACAGAAAATGTGGTTCATTTACACAATGGAATACTATTCAAGTATTGAAGAACTGGCCAGGATGAAAAACTGGCCATCCTGGCGCGCCCCCTTGTCTCTTAGAGTTAGCTATTACCTCAAGCTGCTATCTGGGCCTCTTGCTGATGTTTGAACTAGCCAATCATGTGAAACCGCGCCAATTTCCCCGACCCCCTACCCCATTGCTAAAAAAGCTTCTAATTTTTGAGCCTTGTGGTTGACTCCCCTGTCTCTTGCATGAGACACGGGTCGTCCTGGAGCTCCGATTAAAAATCCTCTTGCATTTTGCATCAAGATGGATCTCTCGTGATTCTTGGGGTGTGTGAACAGCCCGTGTTTGGAGTAGGGGTATTTCTGGTTTGCTCTTACAGTATTAAAAACAAGGATATCATGAATTTTACAGGCAAATGGATGGAACTAGAAAATATCATCCGGAGTGAGGTAACCCAGTCCCCAAAGGACATGTATGTAGTATGTACTCACTGATAAGAGGATATTAGTCATAAAGTGCAGGATACCCATAATATACCAAAGAAGCTAATCAAGAAGGAAGGCCCAAGTAAGGATACTTGAATCTCACTTAAAAGGGGAATAGTTATAGGAGTTAGAGGAAGAGAAAAAGCTGCATGGGAGAAGGGAGAAGGAGGGGAATGGGGTCAGAATCAGGAGTGGGGAGAGACAGGAGAGAGGGCCAGAGGGCCAGGAGAATGAAAGACAATCTATAGCTACTGGAGAAGGGCAGGGAGGGGAAGCCCTAGGAAGTCCCAGACACTTGAGATAAGGCAGGCTTCTAGGAGACAATGTGATATGCATAACAGTGGGGATACAGAACCTGAATAGGCTACTTCCTGTAGCAAGGGAGGACCCTCAGTGGAGGTATTAGAACACCAACCCACCCACCAAACTTTTGACTCCAAATTTGTTCTGTCTAAAAGAAATACAAAGTCAAAGATTAAGTAGATACTGAAGGAATGGCTAACCAATAACTGGCTCAACTTGAGACCCATCCTATGGGCAAGCACCAATTCCTGACACTAAACTTTGTTATGTTTGCAGACAAGAGCCTAGCATAACTGTCCTCTCAGGGGCTCTACTCAGCAGCTGACTGATGCAGATGCAGAGACCCACAGCCAAACACTGGATGGAGCTCTTATAGAAGAGTTGGGGGAAGGTTTGAAGGCCCTGAAATGGATAGGACCTCCACAAGAAGGCCAGAGTATCAACTAACCTAGACCCTTAGGAACTCTCAGAGACGGAGCCACCAACAAAAGATCATACATGGGTTGGACAGAGGCCTCAGGCACATAAGTAGCTGATGTGTAGCTCAGTCTCCATGTGGGTCCTCCAACAACTGGAGGAGGGCTGTCCCTAAAGCTGTTGCCTGAGTGTGGAATCTGTTCCCCAACAGGACTACCTTGTCTGGCCTCAGTGGGAGAGGAGGGACCTAACCATGAAGAGACTTGATGCACCAGGGTGGGGAATACCTGGGGGGGGGGCGGTGCCCACCCTCTCAGAGGAGAAGAGAAGGGGGTAATGAGGGTGGGACCCTGTGAGGGGAGGCAGGGAGCAGAAATTGGAATGTAAAAAAATCAATTAATTAAAAAAACAGCACTATTAGTGTCACTGGTTAATATTCTGCATGGGTATATAGAGACTCATGTGCACTGCTGTTAAAATTGTAAGTTGGTAACATCTTTTAAAGTATGCTCGTCATGTCTATTGAAACTTTAAGCCTAGGGAATTCATTTACAAGCATCTTCTCAGAAGAAAGAGGCACACAAGCATGCAAATGAGTAAGTGTGAAAGTGAAGGAAGAGTGCAAGTTCAAGGCTCCACTCAGCTTCCCAGGTAGTGGGATTACAGGTGGGTACCACCAAACCTAGCTTCAGTTCACTTTGGTATTATGCAAACTACTTCACTGAAGTATAACAACATTTGAAAGTTGCCCCAATGCAGAGAGTTAAGTATTGCTTTTCCCCAAGGCAGAGTCAAGTGTTAATGGCTTTGCTCATATGTTGGTATATCTTCTTACATCCTTCCTTCTGTCCACGCATACATTGGTGAAGAATTGTTCTGATTCCGTAACAGCAGTAATAAAGACTTTATTATTCACAGCTATGGTAATGGTTGTCAAGGATACTGTCAGTCATAGTAAGGTTCCGAGAACTGACTCAACTGCTAGCACATGGCTGAGAGGTGACTCTTAGAACAGATTGAGGGAGTCAGTGGATGAAAAATTACTTGGAAGGTATGTCAAAGGTAGTAGGAATCTGTAGCTTGGACATGTATCCCTTAAAAATGTATGCCAAGGAGACTTTGGCTCCAGGGTGGTGTGATTGGCAGGTGATAGGGTCTGGGTCTCACCACCTGCCAATCAAGGGTCTTTAGGTCATTGAGATCTTAGTCATAGGTCAAACTCATGATGCTTCTGCCTCAGCACCCCAAATGCTGGGGTGTGTACCATCATACCCAATTAAGCTTTCTTGGGAAAGGTAGAGGGAATTTAGTGTAATACAAATCTTTCCCTTGAGAGAAAGAGAGAATGGTGTGTCAGAGAAGTGGCTGATAATAGGAATATTAGGCACACAATTTTCTCATACTCTTGTTCATAATGCAGTATAGTTCCTAAACTTTGGGTTGTGACTTTTTTTGAAGGGGTCACATATCAGATATCTTGTATAACAGATATTTACAGTACAATTCATAACAGTAACAGAATCACAATTATGGGGAAGTAGCAATGGAATAATTTTGTGGTTGGGATCATGATAACATGAGGAAGTGTTAGAGGGTCACAGCATTAGGAAGTTGAGAACTGCATAATACCTCTTGATAAAAAGGGAGAAAATAGCTTATTTCCTCTCTGACAATATTCACATCTAAAACCTCTACAACAACAACAACAACAACAACAACAACAATAACAACAGCATTAGACTAGCCTGATGGTGGTGGTGCACACCTTTTTAATCTCAGCACTCAGGAGACAGAGCAGGGGGATCTCTGAGTTTGGGGACAGCCTGGTCTACAGAATGTGTTCCAGGAGAGTCAGGGCTACATAGAGAAATGGTGCCTTGAAAAACCAAAATCAAAACCAAAACCCAACTAAACTAACAAGAAAAAGGCACAGGAGCCTTCAGAAGGGAAGCTCACAGGGAAACTGAGCTCTTACAGTCGAGTGTTGAAGAGTGGGCAGCCATCTAGAAGCCTAACTAGATAAAGGTAGGATGAGTAGAGAAAACTGGAATGCTGTACTGTTATGCCCATTTGTTCTGAATCTTCTTGGCATACTTGTGTCTCGCTCTTTTCTTCCTCTTCTGAAATGAAGGTTTGATGAACCACTTGAGAGAGAGGTCAGCAAGCTCTTTCATGGCCCCCTTCAAAGACATGTGGGAAAGAGGCAAAGACCCTCCTCATCCTCTGCTCTTCTCCCCCCCCCCTTAAAAAAATTTTTTACTAGATATTTTCTTTATTTACATTGCAAATGTTATCCCCTTTCCTAGTTTCCCCTCCAAAAATCCCCTATCCTCTCCCCTCTCCCCCTACACCCCAACCCACCCACTCCCATTCCCAGTTCTGGCATTCCTCTATACTGGGTTCTGCTGCTTCTTAAATGGCAAGGTGACATGTTGGGGTGATATGTCATCATCCTTGTCAGGGCATATTGATTATTTTTAAATTAAATATTAAATAGTGGGAGTAGATTTTTTTTGGTTCCCCCCAAAGCATCAACTTTTTATAGTTCATAGTGTACAGAGTACATGCTTAGCCTCCAAAGAGAGCATCATTTAAATTATTAAGACACAAGAAAGAGACTTGGTGTTAGAGGTAAGAGGGTCTGTGTTTAGTTTGTTGGTCTTGACCAATTAATTAGACAGCATAGAATAAGCCACTCAGATTTCTGGATGTCACTCTTATCAGTGGGCATTGGCCTATTCACAAGCATCTCTGGGTTTATATCAAGTTATTGTATATTAGATTGGCTTTCCTCTGATTTTGGTTAAGACTGTCTTGGGCAGTCTTAACACCATTGCAGTTGGACCAGTGTATGTGTCTTTCCGTTCATCCAAGAGGAAGGCTGTCTTTTACTTTTTAAGCATCTCTTCACTCTGTTTTATCTGGTAGAATTCTTCCTGTTGCCCCGACCCTACAACCTTGGCCTCCTATGTTGGTGGGCACTAGTGTTCACCTGGATGGACTATGGTAGTCAGATGATTTTTGAGTTTGGAAGGATTAACCTGAGGGCAAGAGCATTGTGGTGAATTAGTGTGGGAAGCATGATAAGCCATGTGTAGATAGCAGACCTTCTGGAGGAGGTCCCTCCTCCCTCCCTCTTTCCTACCTTCTCCTCCAGGCCAGCTCTCCACCAAATACATGCTGTTTAATTATCTTCACTGATAAAAGCAGATGACAGTCATTCAGCTCAGAGTGAGTGATGGGAGGAATTAATGGTGAGTCAGCCACAGACTTCTTCTAAACCTTCCTGGATGCTAAGCTGTGCTTTTACAACTCCTGTGCTCTGCAGAGACGATGATTTCCTCCTCTGGCGACCATTAGTGCTTTATATAGCACAGCGAAACAACACAGCACATTAACCTTTGTAGGTGACACAGTCAGACCATGCCTTCATAAGCAGAGGGCTCTGACGCAAACACCCAAGAATGAGACACTGTTTTAGTGTAGATTTCTTTGTATAGCTCGCTCCCCCGGGGCCCGAGGGACACTTTGAAAGAATCATAGATAATAATAACAGCTTTGTCTCTTTTCTCATGGGGGTGGTGACAGGTCATCACACATGGACAGAAATGCCAGCAGCTCATCTGGTAGCCTTCTCTGCAGTCATTTTGCTCAGCTACGATTTCTCCCTGGGGTTATAGCAATAGCCTTACAACTTGGTTCCTTGTGTCTACTTCAGTCCAGTATCATATTTCCAATTCATCAGTCGGCGAGACACTTTGAAATCCATGTTAGATCTTGTCACTGCTACCACTTACTCAGAGAAGGAGCCAAAACCTTTCCAGTGCCAAATGGCCTCAGGCTGGCTGTAGTGACAATGGAATTTTCTTTCCACACTGGATGTCCGGTCTCATTTCCTGGAGGAACTTGTCAACTGTGTCTTGGGAATGTTTTCAGAGAACTTTCACGTTCCTACTATATACATTTCTTTCTTCATAAGAAAAACAGAACATTCAAACCTTCCTGGTGCGTCTTTTGCTTATCACTGTGATCTTGACTATATTATGCTTTCAAGTTGTATTTTGACCTTGAGATTTCCACTTCCACCTGCTTTGATACCTTCTCATTGGGTGGTGGGAGTTATTGGTTCTTTCCCTTCTATCTAGGTGGTCCCATGATTATATTGGAATGGCGTAGTATGTATTCTATGGCTTGATCATAAACGTATATACAGCTTCCGGCTGGCTCTTCAGGAGATGCTTGCTCATGAGACCCCACCTATGCTATAAGAAAACAGAGATCACACAGAAATGTCATAGTTAGATTTTGGTCTAACAGCCTCAGTTGAAGTTGGGTCAACTTCTGGAAAATTGAGTGAGTGAACCTTTGGGTGGTTTCAGCCTCATCATTCAGGCTGCCCCAACACAAGACAGAGGTGAGCCACAGTTGGGGTTCAGCAAACAATACCCCAAAGGATGGTGCTATCACATGACAGGCACTGGTGTATCAAAAGAGTTGAGGATCTTTGAATCTGTCTTAGAAGCAAGGACTTTCTGACCTCTTGTTTCCTCAACCTAAGTGCATTTAGGGACTGACTGCCTTTGAAGTTCCCTTATCTGACTTGAGAAATGTCTTCTAAAAGAAATGCAATTGTTTTAAACTCCCTTCCAGGAAAGATTATCCACAGAAGAGACTGAAAGTTGCCACATTCAGACAGACTTTTCATCTATTCTTCTGAGGCAGCTTTGAAAGCTCACCCCTGGGATATGCCACATGCATATGCATGGTGTCCTCCTTCCTTTAACTCCCCAGAACCTAGAACAGCTCTGTCCCCAGCTATTGTCTCATCTCTGCACTTATTCACAAACCATTTACTGTCTATCAAAATTACCCAGTCCCCTCATTTTCTTCCCCTATATGAAGGTCTATAAGTTTTTGAATCTCATTGGATTATTGGATAATGGCTTTTTTTGTGATGCTGTTAATAAATTTATGATGCTGTTAATATTATTCCATAATTTTAGTGAACTTCTGAAGGTTCCCTTTTCTCTATTGCAATGAGACTGGTGACAGAATTTGCTAATCTCATTTGAGGATGGGATGGGTTAATAGAAGGATGGTGGCTTTGAACTGTTACTTTGTATTAATTAGATTATGCTGTGCAGTGCTACCATAACAAACAGATCTTCACAGCATGCAACTTCACATCATCCATCTTAATTTCTTTTTTTTTTAAAGATTTATTTTATTTTATTATATGTAGGTACACTGTAGCTGTCCTCAGACACTCCAGAAGAGGGAGCCAGATCTCGTTACGGATGGTTGTGAGCCACCATGTGGTTGCTGGGATTTGAACTTATCACCTTCGGAAGAGCAGTCGGGTGCTCTTACCCGCTGAGCCATCTCACCAGCCCCCCCATCTTAATTTCTTACATTATTGTTCAATGAAGGTCAACGAGCTTCCCTCCAAATGGTGACTCTAGTGATCCAGTTTCCTTCAGTGTGATAGTTCTTGTTATCTTTGAGGGTCCTCTGAGTATTGTTCTGTGTTTTATAGTTTAGCTGATCTATTAGAAGAAGGAGGAGGAGGAGGAGGAAGAGGAAGAGGAGGAGAAGAGGGGGAGGAGGGGGAGGAGGGGGAGGAGGATAGAGGATCTGATAGGAATCTGTGTAGCAGGGTTTCAAGTAAACTACAGTACTTTTGCTCACAATCCACTATCTAAGACTCACATTTAGAGCTCCATTCTAACTGCAACGAAGTCTGGAAAGCGAAATCAACCTAGGTATCTCATGCGAAGAAACTAGATTGGCTAGCAACTAGCCAATTTCTGTCACCCAATTTCTCAGTTTCTTTGCTATGGACAGAGACAACAATGTCAACTTCATTAGGTTGCTGTAAGGATTAAAATATGAGAAGTTGTCTCATCTCTAAGGGTTATGAAAGGATTATACTTTTCTTAGGTACAATCCAACAATACATAGTGACATGACAGTCAGCAATGTGCCACATCTAAATTCTGCTTATGTAATATTTTCACCGTAGGCTTAAGTACACAAATGCTACTGTGTTACTGCTGCCTGTAACAGACAAAACAGGAACATGTATGTTTGTAGCCTAGAAGCGACAAATTATATTCTACATCAAAGTGTTTAGTAGGCTGTTCCATCTGTTCAAATAAGTATGTTCTACAATGTTGACATAATGACAGAATCATGTATTGATGTATTTCTCAGACATATTCTGCTCACCTAAGCTCTGAACAGCTGTATCACGATGTCTCCTATCAGAGACAAAGCCTAAGGTGATAGGTAGAACTCTCCATCATTAGTCAGGATCTCTATTGACAGTGGATGATGATATGCCACTGGCCCACCCCTGGGCACATCTGACTATTAGCCTGGGACCCATTATATGGGGCATTAACTCACAAGTGTTTCTCACTCAGGAGGCTGAACAACAAGCTACCCAAACCAGCCTCTGCCTGATGTTTTTCAATCTATCAGGAAAATGTCTTAGGAACACAGCTGGTCCCTCACCAGGCTACACTCAAGTGGGACATTAGGCAGACCTTCACTTCTCTCTCCCTAGTTTTGTATGATAATGGTTTCCATAGCAGCCTGTGTGCTTCATATAAACAAGAGCAAGAGGAAAAGATCAGCTAAAGGAACTGAAAACATAATAATGACTCTTGCATCTCTGGTAGCCGCTGGGTCTTCAGGTCTATGCCCTCCCTAAAGTACTTCTACCCTGAGGAACAGTGGCCTTTTCACTGGTAAAATGGACACAATGCTGGCAGAGTGGCCCAGTGGAAGCCAGGTGATGCACAGGTAAGGAACCAATTTCTGGAGAGCATTTCTCAGCTTTCTCAATGCTGAAGTGGGGACAGATGTGCTTCTCCTATGACTGCTTGAGAAGCAATGAGCCACAGGCTGGGGCTCATCATTAGCTTCAAAAATTTCAAAGCCATTTTTTTTTTTTTCTGATGGTGAAGTTTCTAGACGATACTTGGAAAATATGAGAAAGCACATTTATATCTTCTAATCTTAAGAAGAATTTCTAATCAGACTTATTTAACCTTTATAGATGGTGGGGAGGCTATGACTTCTTGGCTGGATAAGATAACCATACATGCTTCCTAAACCTGAAGCTGCTCACAGTACTTGCTCTAACTGTGGACTGAGCAAGTCTCTCTGAAGCTTCATGAGATATAATTAGAGGATTTAAAATGTTGATTTTCTTTGACCTCATAAGACCCCTAAAAATCTCTCCTAGAGATAGAATCCTTGCCTGGGATATAACTCACTTGTATAATACCTGCCCAATATACACGAGGCCCTAGGTTTTTATCTCTAATATATAATTACATAAATATACTCCTAAATACAGTCTAGATTTATGGGCAAGTAGCTAAAGGCTGTTTCTAAGTTATTTATAAAGGCAAAGAGCGGGAAATTTAAATAAAAGCCTTTATAGGTATATAAATCACATAACATTTATGCAGAGGAATATTTTGTGACATGTAAGAATAATGTTTATGCTATATTTTTAATGGCATAAAAAATTCCTTCATAAAAACACACCGGATAAGGAATCACATTTACAGTTTTATCTCGGCTGAGTTCAAGTATACAGAATAATGACCAGAAAGCTAATCCCAAGCAAACTGTGTTGTATCTGGGAGGCAGAATATGAGAAACTTACTTTCCTGTGCATTTTCTTCCTGTGCATTTACATATATTAAAAAGTTTCCACATGGAGAGAGACAAGAAAAGCCACTTCTTGCTTCTTGCCTGGAGCTGGAGGAAGTCTTTTTCTGAGTAGTGTAAGTGTGAAAAGTCAGACATTTAAAACTTACCCAACAGCATCTAGATTTTATTTATATGCCCCAATACAGGGGAATGCCAGGGCCAAGAAGTGGGAGTGGGTGGGCAGGGGAACAGGGCGGTGGGAGGGGGGAGGGAACTTTCAGGATAGCATTTGAAATGTAAATTAAGAAAATATCTAATAAAAAATTGAAAAAAAGAAAATATATTCTAAAATAACCACTAAGTAAATAATCAGATTCTAAGATAAAAGACTGGTTTTTGTTTTTTTTTTTTTTTTTTTTTGGTTTTTCGAGACAGGGTTTCTCTGTATAGCCCTGGCTGTCCTGGAACTCACTTTGTAGACCAGGCTGGCCTCGAATTCAGAAATCCGCCATGCCTCTGCCTCCCGAGTGCTGGGATTAAAGGCGTGCGCCACCACGCCCGGCCTGTTTTTTTTTTATTTTATTTTTTTTTATTTTTTTTTAATTTAAACTTTATTCTTTTAGTTAGGAATTATGCTGATCTAGAAAAGTTGGAATAGATTCTCTGTGGAGATTCATTACCTCACCAGCCTTAGGTAGTCAGGCTTCTAGAACCAGGCATGGTTTTCCTTGTATTGAGCAGACCTTAAGTCCAATTGGACTTGATTACTGCCAAAATATGAGTGCCACAGTTTCACTTCAGGGATGTCTTGCCAAGCTAGTCATTACTGTGATTCATAGGTGTCACAGCTGGATGGACTATTGATTACATCTCTCCTTTGGCAGCTTTCATAACACCTTCTGGTACTGTGAGAGCTAAATCACAGGAAGGGGGTTTTCAGGTTAGATCCAGCTTGAATCTTTTGAATCCCTTATCTGAAGCATATGGTCTCTTCAGCAACCCCTAAAAGGCAACCAAGAGAACCAACAATAGCCTGCGTTGTTTTGGGAATCACTTGGTCTACTTTGACCAAAACCTTGGAGGTTTCTCACGCTTTGTATTGGAGTTTTGTTAGTCTATGGCTCTTGAGAGTATTGTCAGCCCATGGGACATAGCTTCACTTATCCTTATGCCCATAGATAGATGAATCTCTCACTCTGTATCGAAACAGGTTCTTTTTGCAGCAAACAAAGAGCATTACAAAAAAAAAAAAACAAAACAAAACAAAAAAAACCCACAAAACCATACACACACCTGGACATAATGTAGCAATCAATTGGTTGTGAGGTGCTCAGCCCCCAAAGATAGATTCGCAGCATATCTTCTGCACCAAAGGCTCAGGGAACATCATGGAACAGGGTAGAAGGATTGTAAGAACTAAAGTAGTAGTAAGTCTGCTGTGAGATTATGTTCCCTAGAAGTGATAGGGAAGCTACATCACAAACAAAATGGCTGCCCAAACAAGACCTAAACAACAACAATAGCAATAGATAGGGTAACAGAAGGGGAAATAAACTCATAGGGTCCTACCCCTAGGCAAGGAACTACAGATCACTAATCCCTGCTGAGAGAGGGAAAACTATTCCCTCCCAAGGATGAGCCTTCTATTTGGGTATCCAATACAACTTGATGAGTCTGGAAATCACATATACACAAGCCACATTAAATGTACTCAGCAGATTTCATGTGTGTGTGTGTGTGTGTGTGTGTGTGTGTGTGTGTGTGTGTGTGCGCGCGTGTGCATGTGCATGTGCATGTGTGTTACATATATGTAACAACAATAAAGAAAAGTGGCTAGGGGTTTGAGAGAGAATGAGGATGAATATTGGAGGGGCTAAAGGGAGGAAGGGGAATGGGAGTGGTGATAGTGATATAATTATATTTTAATTAGGATTTACAAAAAGAAAATTACTCCTTAATGTGGAGAACTCACTTGCTTTAGGCCCTGGATTTCTGTTATACATCAGACTGTTGATAGATGTTGAATAGTCTGTAGATGGTTTTTAGCAATATCTGTGGATCTCCTAAAATTGTAATTCAGTATGACTATGCATGTACATTTTACTAAGACTCCAGTCCATAGCTTTTATGAGATCTTCTAAGGTGCTTTGTATCTCCAAAGCTATTTGAGGCTCTATAGTGAGTTCTGTGCACCTGGGAATTTAAGGTCTTCAAAGTCAAGTGATCACACATAGGAGACAGTAGATAAAAGCTCTCTCTAGCATTTGTCTTTGGGTGACTGACCCCAAAGTTGACCCTCTAATTCAAGTGACAATGAGAAAAACTCATGGGTAGTTGTAATGCAAGTGACATCACAGTATTTGAGACCATGTTTTACCACAAAGTCAACCTTACCTGGCTCTGGAAAAGCTTCCTTGCAAACCAAGTTCTTTGTATGTGCTAAACAAGAGAACAGGAGAAAGTCTCTCCCAGGGAAGAGCCCCCTAAGTGGTCAGCCCTGAAATCATACATACACAAGTAACATTATATGGACTGAGATTATTTATAAATATACTTTACTTTTATATAAATATAGATTTATTATGTTTATTTATAAATACATTTCTATTCATATAAAGGTGATGAATTTAAATTAATAAATTATCTTGTTTAAAGCTCTCATAGCTTTTCTTCCTGGACTTTAGTTGGACAGATTTCAGTTAAACAAATTTTGCCTTTGTTGTCCCTCAGTGGAGGAAAACTTTAATCTGTTTTATGTTCATAGAAGGTTAGGACAATTAATATTGCGGAAATAATGCCATATATATAGTTCAAGAGATAGTTGTGAGTATACAGTGATGCATTGGCTTAATTATCTCCGGTGAATGTCTTATCCATGCCAGCAAATTTGGCTCATGGGCAATTAGCATAGATGCTTCTCTAGAGAATCTATAGTGGGTTATGAGAGATAAGTTCTGGCTAGATAGACCCATGTTGACAGTGACTTGTGGGATGCTTGTAGACTCAATGGAACAGTTTTACTCTCTGTTTGCTACAGCTTGAATTTATCCCTCAGAAGTTCATATATGGAAAACTTAATTCTCAGATTTATATGTTAGTGCATTTGGAAGTACTTTAGGAAGCATTTGGATTGTATGAAGTCACGAGGGAGTGACCCCTGTAATGACATTGATGTCTTTATAAGAAGATCAAGAGATCTTGATGCCATTTATTATCTACTGTATTAGGATACAGTAAGAAGGTCCTCACCACATCCAAATCAGACATCATGATCTTGGAGCTCCTGACTCTATGAGGGCAAACCAAACAGACCTGTGTTTGAGAAAATAAGAGATCTCACTTCGAGCATCTGAGTACCTGGCTAGGGTACAACATGGAGAGCAGATCAGTCAGAATGGAGAGGCCAGAGTTTTGGTGTTGCGCTGGGTACCAAGGATGTGAGATTAAATCATCTTTTCTCCTGGGATAACTGTCTGGGTTCTTGACTATTGCACAGCATTCTGAAGTTGGTTTTTACTTCTCTGAGTCTATTAGCTACAGAAGTTTGAGTGACCATGAAGAAGCCCTGAGGAGGTTCAAAGGCCAAAAGTTCTAAGTTAGGGAAATGCTATATATATATTTTATAACTAGGTCTACATTGTGGCTAGAGAAAGAGCCACATGAAAGGATCTTCACTCAATGCCATTGAAGCATCTCTGTGTAGTGTGCCATTTAACGCATTGAAGCATCTCTGTGTAGTGTGCCATTTCATCAATGCCATTGAAGCATCTCTGTGTAGTGTGCCATTTCAAGTGCACAGCTCTTTTATTGTTCACTGGACAACTTACAGTTCACAAAACCCAAAGCAGATTTACCTCGGTGGTAATGTGGTAAAAAGTTGCTCCTTTGCCTGCAGTTCTTTTTCTTTGAGCTACAGAGTGATGGATGGAACATATAGCAACCCCACAAACCGTGACCCAAGATAAGGCACCATTTATAAACATTTCCCAGGGGAACAAAGGAGAGAGCACTGCAGAACAAGGGCATGACTTTGTGAAAAATGAACCTTTCTAACTTTGTTTTCCACGACTGAAGTCTTGCTGAATCCAAGCCATGGATCTTAGGCACTACTGACTAGGATGTGGGTATTTCACAGGGTTTTTGAGTAAAATAATTTCCCACAAGTATTATTATCAAACACGAGTGTTATGCCAACCATGACAGAAAAACATGAGGAACTCGGCTGGTGGAGATCTCTGGTGGTCAGGAGGCTCTCAGGAGACCCATATACCAACTAGACTGTCATTCAAAAATTTGAGATATTTATTCAATAGCTCCAATTTTTTTTTAAACAAAAGCTCCATGAGACCTTAAAAGAGATGCTAAAATTGTTTTTCAAGGATCTTGAAGCTCAAGTCTTGGTTTAATTTCCTGTTGCTGTGGTAAAATACCTCAGCAAAGGTAACTTAGGGGAGTTTCTCTCACAGTTTCAGCCTACAGGCCATCACGGCAGGTAACCACAATAGCAGGAGTGTGGGAGAACTGACCACCACCTTACATTCACAGTCAAGAGCAACGAGTAAAGAATTGACGTGTGCATTTCTGGGTTCAGTTCACTTTCTCTTCTGTTACCCACATCAGGACCTCCTGCTTAGAGACCAGTGCTATCTCCTTTCTTGACTCTCTCCAGCCTGGAGATAATGGAATAGGCTAGTTTGCTAGCCAGCTAGCCCTAGGCAGCCTCCCGTCTCTGTCTTCCTAGTGCTATAATTACATGTGCATTCCTCTTGCCTTTTTAAAAAAGAAAATGTGAAATTAAGCCCCTGTGCTTACAGCGTTCTCATGCTTACAGGGCAAGTTCCTCTTGCTGACCGAGATATCTCTCCAGTCCTATGAGTTCATTTTTAATTAAAAAAAATACTGTAGGTGTTGCATTTGAAACCGACAGCACTTGACAACACATTTTAGAACACATTCGAATACTAATCTGTAGCATCAGTGGGGATGCAGGCCCACTCAGATAATACTATTATAACAAAAATGGCACAATTATTTTTGGAACTCAGCAAGGCAATGAATAGCAAATACTTTACAGCTGAAAACCTCTTTTGTGTCCTAGCCTTTACTTGCCCAGTAATTTATATCAAGGAAATTACTAAAGATGTAGTTCCAAGGTCACTCACTGAGGTAACTTTTTAAAAAAGCATAAAAAGTGATAGAAATGCAGCAGAAAATGGCTTCAGTAAATAACTTCTGTGATAGTCATACATGGTAAGAGATTTGCAAGGATTGAAAAGATATTATTGCAAAGGTACTTGTAGCTTTACAAAGGCAGAGTGTTCAAGGAGACCCACTCCTACACAAAGAGCTATAGGCAACAAATGATTGCCGAGAGAGACTTAGCTCCTTCCAGGTATGAACACACTAATTTGTTACCAAATAAACAACAAAATGAATCCAGGAGGCAATGTGTGTGTGTGTGTGTGTGTGTGAAACAATAATAAAGTAAAAGAGAGCATCAGTTTGAGAGGGAGATGGGGTGGGGAGACCATGGGAGGGGTTAGAGGGAGGAAAAGGAAGAGAGAAAATGATATAATTATACTTTAAACACCTTGAAAAAACTGAAAAATACTTAACTTTAAATTTCCTGGTTTTATAGGCTATTTTTAAAATGTAGCTATGGATTCTTTGTAGATTATATGGAATTAAAATAACCCATATGTTATTATATATGCACATGTATATGTATACATATATATGTCTCTGTTTGAATATATGTGTGCATGTGGGTGTGTGTTTTTATGAAAAATAGAGGAGAGAGAGAGAGAGAGAGAGAGAGAGAGAGAGAGAGAGAGAGAGAGAACAACATCTATATTGCTGGGATTACCAAGGTAGATCAATGGAATAGAATTGAAGACTCAGAAATGAACCCACACTTATGGTCACTTGATCTTTGACAGAGGAGCTAAAACCATCCAGTGGAAAAAAGACAGCATTTTCAACAAATGGTGCTGTTTCAACTAGCAGTCAACATGTAGAAGAATGCAAATTGATCCATTCTTATCTCCCTGTAAAAAGCTCAAGTCCAAGTGGATCAAGGACCTCCACATTAAACCAGAGACACTGAATCTAACAGAAGAGAAAGTGAGGAAGAGTCTCGAGTACATGGGCACAGGGGAAAAGTTCCTGAACAGAACACCAATGGCTTATGCTCTAAGACCAAGAATTGACAAATGGGACCTCATAAAATATACTTTCATCTTAACCTACAAAACAGTTCTCTTAGTTCTTCCCATGGTTATCAAATTTCAAAGAACTCTCAGGGTGCCAACAAGTAACTGGTCTACACTAGTTGTTAATATCTAAATTTGCCTTCTAGTGTGACCACCTTCTGTCTCATGGAACCTTCCAGGCAGCAGCAGCAGCAGCAGCAGCAGCAGCAGCAGCAGCAGCAGCAGCAGCAGCAGCAGCAGCAGCGGCATCCACCACCACCGCAACTCACTTCACCCAATGGCACATCAGGCTCTTACCTCCTTAACTGTTTTTCTTCATGGGTAGAACACTCTTTTCATGACAGGGATCTCATAAAAATAAACACCCACATGCATGCACACATATTTAAGCAGAGACCAGTGTATATATGATAACATACGGGTCATTTTAATTTCATGTAATCTACATAAAATCCATGACTATACACAAAGAAATAATCTATAAAGTAGGAAATTCAAAAATTAAATGTTTTTCAGTTTTTGTAGAGATGTGATTAACTTACCATGGTATTACATCTCAATGGACTTATCATAAATGGAAAGTATCATAAGTAGAAAACACATTTAATCCAGAAAATACATTGGATGTCACAGATAACATACTACACTGAAGTGCTTTCTTCCTCCTCATAAGTGGAAGAGTTATGGTGGGCGGGGCCGGCAGAGAGCTGAAACTTGCTCTTTTGCCCAGCATCAAGAAAAAGGTTAGACTTCCCATTGCAAGCTCAGGAGAAAGATAAAATTATAATCATAATATCTTTATCATAATTTTTTCATAATATCTTTTATCATAATATCTTTATCATAATTTTCATCCATAAAGGATGAAACATCCTAACTGTTGGATGACGAGCATAGCAATAAGCACATTTTTCCCTGAGCAAATAGTTTACCTTTTAAATAAGTTATTTGTAGTATTTTCTTATATGTAAAATGATTCCTGTCCAAGGTATATCACTACTTTGTATTCCACTTGATATTTTCATTTAAAAGAGAGTAGCTGTGCAAAATAATGTCCTTGTTTGTCTCTTCCTCATACAAACCTCCAATCAAATTTAATAAAGCCAGTTTGATACAAAAAAAAATGTTAGACTTCCCATTGCAATCTCAGGAGAAAGATAAAATTATAAAAGGAGTTTCAAGAAATAGTACAGACTGAGCAGGACTTATGTACTTATGTATTAAGAAAGTATGTATGTATGTATGTATGTATGTATGTATGCATGTGAACATTTATGCATGTTTGTATAAAATTAATGATAAAATAGGCCATAAATCTGCAAACAAGAGAGGAGTCTATGGGAGGCTTTGGAGGGAAGAAAGGAAAGGGGGAAAGAAGTAATTACATTATAATTTCCAAAAAGAAAAGAAATAACTTATAAATAGAAATTCTGCCACCTTTAGCAAAAAGGAAATTTTCTGTTGAATGTATATTGCTTTTATACCAACGTAAAGCCAAAATATTGAAAAACCATAGATGAGTATCTGTAGACATTAAATGGGGATCTAATTTATTTGTTTATTTATCTTTTACATTCCATATTTTATCCCTTCCCCCCCCCCCCCCCCCGCACACACCTGACCTCTAAACACCCTGGGGCCTCTAGTCTCTTGAGGGTTAGGTGCATCATCTCTAAATGAACACAGACCCAGTAGTCCTCTACTGTATGTGTGTTGAGGGCCTCATATCAGCTGGTGTATGCTCTGTTTGGTGGTCCAGTGTTTGAGAGATCTCAGGGTTCCAGATTAATCGAGACTGCTGGTCTTCCTACAGGATCGCCCTTTTCCTCAGCTTCCCTAATTCAACAACAGGGGTCAGCGGTTTCTGTCCATTGGTTGGGTGCAAATATTTGCATCTGACTCTTTAAGCTGCTTGTTGGGTCTTTTGGAGGGCAGTTATGCTAGGTCCCCTTTTGTGAGCTCTCCATAGCCTCAGTAATAGTGTCAGGCCTTGGTATCTTCCCTTGACCTGGATCCTACTTTGGGCCTGTCCCTAGACCTTCTTTTCCTCAGGCTCCTCTCCATTTCCATTCCTGTAATTCTTTCAGACAGTAACAATTCTGGGTCAGAGTTGTGACTGTGGGATGGCCCCCCTCTCCCTCATTTGATGCTCTGCCTTTCTTGCTGGAGGAGGGCTCTATAAATTCCCTCTCCCGACTGTCGGGATTTTATCTATTGAGAGTCCTGAGAGTCTCTCACCTCCCAGGTCTCTAGTGCATTCTGGAGGGTTTCCCAACCTCCTCTTTCCTGAGGTTGTCTGTTTCCATTCTTTCTGCTGGCCCTCAGGGCTTCAGTCCTTTTCCCTCACCCAATACTAGATCAGGTCCCCCCTGCCCCCTTAGTGGGACTGAGGCATCCTCACTTGGGCACTTCAGCTTGTTGACCTTTTTGAGTTTTGTGGACTGTATCTTGGGTATTCTCTACTTTTTTTTTCTTTTGGCTAATATCCACTTATTAGTGATTACATACCATGCATAACTTAGACCTTTTCGGTCTAAGTTATCTCACTCAGGATGATATTTTCTAGTTCCATTCATTTGCCTGCAAAACTCAGGATGTCCTCATTCTTTTTTTTCAATATTTTTATTAGATATTTTCTTAATTTACATTTCAAATGCTATCCCAAAAGTTCCCTCTACCCTTCCCCCCGCACTACTCTCCTACCCACCCACTCCCACTTCTTGGCACTGGCGTTCCCCTGTATTGGGGCATATAAAGATTGCAATACCAAGGGGTCTCTCTTCCCAATGATGGCTGACTAGGCCATCTTCTGCTACATATGCAGCTAGAGACACAAGCTCTGGGGGATCTGGTTAGTTCATATTGTTGTTCCTCTTATAGGGTTGCAAACCCATTCAGCTCCTGTGGTACTTTCTCTAGCTTCTAGAGAGCCCTGTGTTCCATCCTATAGATGACTGTGAGCATCCACTTCTGTATTTGCCAGGCACTGGCATAGCCTCATACGAAACAGCTATATCAGGGTCCTCATTCTTAATAGCTGAGTAGTATTCCATTGTGTAAATGAACCACATTTTCTGTATCCATTCTTCTGTCATGGGACATCTAGGCTGTTTCCAGCTTCTGATTATTAAAAATAAGGCCACTATGAACATAGTGAAACATGTGCCCCTGTGGCATGGTGGGACACCTTTTGGGTATATTCCCAATAGTGGTATAGGGTCTTCAGGTATTACCAATTTTCTGAGGAACCTCTAGATTGATTTCCAGAGTGGTTGTACCAGTTTGCAATCCCACCAGCAATGGAGGAGTATTCCTATTTCTCCACATCCTCTCCAACTTGTGTTATCACCTGAGGTTTTGATCTTAGCCATTCTGATTGGTGTAAGGTGGAATCTCAGGGTCATTTTGATTTGCATTTCTCTGATCACTAAGGACTATGAACTAAGTTCAAAGCCATTAGAGATTCCTCAGTTGTGAAACCTTGGTTTACTTCTATAATTCATTATTGATTGGGTTTTTTTTTTTTTTGATGATTAGTTTCTTGAGTTCTTTATAAATTTTGGATATTATCCCTCTACCAGATATGGGGTTAATAAAGATTTCTCCCCCTAATCTGTAGATTGCTGATTTGTCTTATTGACTATGTCCTTTGCCTTACAGAAGCTTTCCAGTTTCATGAGGTCCCATTTATCAATTCTTGATCGTAGTGCATGAGCCATTACAGTTCTGTTTAGGAAATTTCATAGGGATTCGATTCTTATCCATTGAAGTTACTGTTTTTATTCCTTCCTCTCCATTCTCAGTCATTCACACCATTACAGCCTGAGTCTCCTCCTTCCTGGTTTCTCTTTCCTGGTGTTCCCCTGTACTGGGGCATATAAAGTTTGCAATATTATGGCAAAGAGATTTCTTTCATGTAAGGTGAGAGCTACAGTTATTTATGCATATAAAGATAAATATTTAATATGTAGTTAGTAACTGTACTGTTAGTAAAGTTGTGGTAGGTTCTCCTCTATGGTCTATGACTTCAGTAGACTTCCAATGCCAGGCACAACTTTCCTCCTGTTGAATAGACCTTAGATCCAATTAGAGAGCTATGGTTACTGCAAAGACATAAGGGCCATGGTTGCACCCTTAACACTATCATGTCATGCTGGTCATCATTCATTTGTTTTCTTCATTTCCAGGAGACACAGAAGAGAGAGAATTCACTTGGCTATTGGCAACCAGTAGGTAGCAGTGGCACTGGAGACATGCTTTGCAGAACCACTAATAAAGAAAGCAGCGTGAAAAATCCATGAGCTGTGTGTCTATCTATCTATCTATCTATCTATCTATCTATCTATCTATCTATCTATCTATCTATCTATCTATCTATCATGCTTAAAGTAAATGACATGTATTATAGAATGTGTTATAGTTTTGTGTGTGTCTTAGCTTAGGAAGATATAGCAAAAGATAGTCTGCTTAGGCTTGAAACAACAAACTCATATTCCTTTGGGAAACTAGAAGTCAGAAATCAAGAAATCCACATATTGGTGTCTAAGCCAGGCAGGTGATTTTAAGATGGTGCCTTCTCTTTGGGGTCTCATACAGTGGGCAGAGTATCCCTATGTCTCCTCATTTCTTTTCCTTCTGTGGGGCTTTGCTCCCAGGACCTAATTACCTCCAAGGACAGCCATTTCTTAGACACATATACCAATGTGGGGAGGGATAGGATTCCCACAACATGAGTTCTGAGGGAACATAAACATTAAGTTCCATACATTATATAATGTGGACTATACAGTATATGCCCTATGTACTTTATGCTATATATACAAAGAAATGCTATAAGCATGATGTTATTTAATGTATATATCAATAAAACAGTATATAACATATAGCGTAATAGGCATTATTTATAAACTATGATGGACTGTGTGAACTGTTGCTTTAAAGACCTGTGTATGTGATTTGCTATCACCATCATCATTGTTATTAGAATGCATTTGAGGCTTCAGATGTTGAGACTAACGCTAGATAGCATTAGAATCTATTGATTCATTGAGATGAACTTAATACCTTGACTAGAAGAGGTAGGGATCTGTTTATGTGGCTGTATGTTTATGTGCAGGCTTACACATGTCTATATAGGTAGGGAATGAAATTCCCCCTCCCCCCAGGACAGAATCATACATTGCCAATGGGGACACTGTGAGCCATCCTTTTGAGAACAAGGCAATGTCCGGAACTTGCTGAACTACATGGCAGGGTAGTTGATGGCTCTTTTGGCTCCTCCCCTCTTGCACGTCTTGCATTTTGGTATAAGTCAGGGCAGACCACCACCAAAAACTACCACTCGAAGAGTCTCTTGTTCTTTTACTTGGGCCCAGCTCTGCCTCTACCCTGCTCTCCCTTTCCATTTACTGCTGACATTTGAAGACTGTCGTCGGAGTACTAGACATTTTAATGTTTGCTTCTGGAGGGCTTCCTTCTAATGAAAGGCTTGGAGAGCATTTAAAGATATTAAAAAGATCAATGCTTTAAAAACCCAATTTAATACATGGACAAGCAGGTGCTTGCCTGCCCTCCTGCTTGAAAAGAAGTGAGTCACTATGCTCCTGGGCAGTCAATTTCCTGAGAGATTATCTTGCAGGGACAGATCAGTCAGCTTCTGAGGACACACCAGGAGTCTGCACTGTTTTTCCAGCTCCGAGGAGTCCCAGCGATTGCTTGATTTTTTTTTCCCCTTATTGTAGCCCCGAACTTATCTATGAATGTCCCATGTCTGTGATTCTAGAGGTATTTTAGAAAACATTTCCAGATGCAGTCTGAGATGTAAACATCCAGGCTAAGTCTAAGCAGGCTCATTGTGAGGGAAGGATGTGCTGGAGGCTGAGAATATCTTCCTACCCTCTCAATACCCTACCCTGTCCCCACTCCCATGACATTCACATCTATGGTATCCATGTTTTCATGCAGTCCTATTCTGAGCTGAAAGAATTCCAGGGCCCATCTCCTTCCAACTCCCCAAACATACCCTGGCTTGGTACTTTAACATCATTTTAAAGGCTGTGGTTCCACAAGTAGGCCCTGATGGGAGGAGGGAGGGATGCTATGATCAAAGATTAGGATGGTCCTGTGGAGCAGCTATCCCACAGTGACATCCCTTGGATGCTCTCCCTCATAGATCTAAATAGAAGAGTAAGTAAGATCTAAGAGTCAGTGCCGTAGGCTGGAATGAGTGTGCCCCACTGAGACAGGAGCACATCCAGGTAGAGCTCAAAGTTCTTTCATTTAAAGGGGTGAGATAGAACATCCGGATCTTAAAGGGGTGAGGTAGGGACATTGGGATCATGAATATTTTCCAGCTGAGTCGTCCTAATGCCTTTAAAACTCAAGGGATTTTTAGAGCATTGTTTTGAAATGGTGGAGCCTACACCATGGAACCAGACGTTCAGTTTACATAAAAGTCCTAAGCAATTAATTTAAGTTATGGGTCTACACAGCAATGGATACAAATTTTCAAGAGGTCTTAGAGGAATGCATAATCCATTTCACAGTTGTTAAAAGATTAAAAACCAACTCAAATGGAGAGTGGACACGGGGGATATTACAGTGGGTAAGGGCATTTGCTCTGCAAGCAGGAGGACCTGAGTTTGAATCCCTAACATCTGTTTTGAGCTGAATATGGCTATAAATCCAGGCACTGGGGAGCAGTGACAGGTAGATCTTGCCAAAATGGCAAACATCTGGTTCAAGTAACCTTATCTGCAGGCAATAAAATGGAGAGCTATAGGAAAAGGTATTTGTTGTCCTTTTTCTGGCCTCTGCATATGCACATAGGTATGTTTACTCTCAATATTTATGTATCCCCCACATTCATGCAACTCACACAAACTTACATTAAATTAACTAGATTGAGATAATATATTTTTATAAATAAATATAAGCTAAAATTATATGTAAAAAATGTAATTGTTTTCTCTCATTAGTGGAACACACACACACACACACAGAAATTGAAAATAGAAGGGAAAATGTGTGAGGAGAGAAAGGTGTCTAAGCAAGAAGGGTGGGCAAGGGAGGATAATGGAGAAAAAGAAGGAACAATATCCTATATTTAGAATATATTTTCTCTCATATGCAAAATCCAGATGAAGCTCTACATATACATATACACACAATTCCTCATCCCAGCCCCTACCCAGGACATGAAAACAGGGCATCACTAATAGGGGAAAGAAAGGGGCCCCTGAGAAGGGGCAGGAAGAAGGGAGAAGAACGAGGAGACAAATATGAACCAAGTACAGAGACATATATTTATGAAAATGTATGATACAACCTATTATTTTATATGCTAATTAAAAATTAACAATGTAGAGGAAGTAATTGGCAAACCCATGGATACAGTGACTGTAGAAATGTAGGTAGAGAGTTGGGGAGAAAAATATGGATAGATGTAAATTGCATTTCGTATTGATGCATTTATAAATACTTGTTATATTATTAAAATTAATTTAACTTTTAACATATTACAGGACTTGGAGAAATGAAGCTAATGCTGCCTTGAGAGCATCCTCCCTGCCAGCTTGCTTTCCTTGTAGTGTTAGGTGCAGGATGCTGCAGGAGAAAGGTCAGCAACAGTTTCCTCCAGCTGTGACCCCTCTGAGCTGTAACAATGACCTGCATGACAAGATGTGTCAAGAGCAGTATGGATGTTTTGGGGATAACCTGATGCTTTGTGGTTGGCTTTTAAGCCTGTTCCACTTGGGCCCGGTACCATAGGTCAGTCAAGAATGTGTGGCTGGGAAAGTCCTAGGTGCTAGGGATGAACTTACTACCACAGTTTTATAAAATGGGTATCTCATCACACTGCCTTCTAACTATGTTTCTCTGTACACATAGGTTACTGCAGCATTCAGTCCTTATCAGAGAAGCAGTTTTGCACAGTGTATGGTGGTTACCATAGAGACAATGGATCAAAGTACAGAGGACACATATTTCAGTCATAAATGGAACATCTATATGATATCCACCCCCATCAATGCTTAGGGGATAATGTGGAGAAGGGGGCAGAAAAACTGTAAGAGACAGAGGTTGGGGATTACTTAGGAAACCGATATCTTCTGGATATGACAGGATTTTGTACTCATGAAGTCACGGTAGTTGTGATTGCCTGTGACAGACTTGCACAAGGCCAAGCTAGTCAGCATTCTAGCATGGATGGTGAGGGGCACATGAGTCTCCACTCCTAGCTTACGCTGTGTCTTAGGGTTTTACTGCTGTGAACAGACACCACAACCAAAGAAACTCTTATAAGGGTCAACATTTAATTGGGGCTGGCTTGCAGGTTCAGAGGTTCAGTCTACTATCATCAAGGCAGGAGCGTGATAGCATCCAGGCAGACATGGCGCTGGAGAAGCTCTTAGTTCCACTTTTGCTGCCAAAGACAGCTAGGAGAAGACTGACTTCCAGGTAGCTAAGACTAAGGTCTTAAAGCCCATGTCCATAGTTGACACACCTACTCCAACAGTGCCACACCTACCCAAATGGGCCACACCTACCCAACAGGGCCACACCTCCTATTAGTGTCACTCCCTGGGCCAAGTATATACAAACCACCACAGGATGCATGGCCATGTTAGGGGTGCTGGGGTAGGGGAGAGTAGGTTTTCTTGAGGAGTGGTCCTTGGTAGGTTGACTATGTTCCAGTGGATGATTGTACCACACCCATGCACATATCAGGGCAATATCAGTTGCACTCAGTGTAGTATAAAAAATAGAAGAAATGAAATTGATAGGGGGAGCTGGGAGAAGTTGAAGAGGCAGTGGAGGATGATGGCTACAATACATTGTATACATTTATGAGACTGTCAGAGAATAAAGATATTATATTAAAAATAAAGTATTAATTATGAGGACAAATTAAAACATAGGCCAATCTCAAAACTGAGTGATTGATCTTCTTAGCATTTATATATCAGGAAGTACCATAAATAGTGTCTTCTAACTTCTTACTGTCTTCTTGAACAACCAAATAAAGTGGGTTTATCACTTTCATTTTCATTGGTAATAAGTGTTCAGAGAGATCAAGTAGCTAGCTTAGCCTTACCTGGCTGTGTTGTTGATCTTAAGCCCTGTTATTAGAATCACAGTGCAATAGATATTCCTCTCCTGTGAACGGAGGTCTACAAAGAAAGAGGGAAAGTTTACTGATGGGCATCTTTCTATAGGAAACAGGCTTCAGTGTGCAGGGAAGGGGTCATCTATGAATGATGCAGGAGGTGGTGTTCAGGATGATGTTTCTCTTTGTTACTATAGTCAGTCTGTCAGGCATAATATGTACACACTAGCAATGTCTGTATGTATTGATTCTGATAGTGGAGAATTTGGAAGTGACTGTTAACTGAATGAGTTTTCCAGTAGCCTTCACACTAAAATGGTGAACTGGCTATGATTAGATGGAGTTCACACCTCTCTATTTTGCCTCAAGATTTATCATTTATTGAGCAATTATTGACTTCTTGAGTTAAATTGCAATGTCTTCTGAAATAGAAGCCAATAATGTATCTGGCAACTCAGTGTAAGGAGGAGAGACTATCCATCAGTAGGAAGACCATGGACAAAACTGCCTTTTCCTTAAAGGCTCAGGCTCTCAGAGAATAGTCTTCAGAAAAGCAAGACCAATATTCTTGAAGATTTTTAGACTTAGCTCTGTGTCATAGAGTCTGGAGCTGAGAGACAGGGCAGACAGTGGTGTGCTGGCAAAGGTTCAACAACTGGATCTTTGGAAAAAAATGTATAGAATTATGTATACATTTTTCTAGTTTTTGCTGTTGTCCAGGATGCATAGTGCACAATTTAGAAACCACAGAAAAAAATTGTCTCTACTACAAATTTCATGTCATTGGTTGGTTTTTCACAGATTGTTTTTATTGCCTGTTGTAAAACTCTTATATCAGAAGCAACTTGTGGGTGAACTGATAAATGAGTCTGGTTCCAATGTGAGTGTTTGTTGATATTATGTGGTTATACTAACAGTAAGATGAAAGCTATACAAAAGAGAGATGCAGGCCAGGATGTCACCAGCTTATTAGTGGTGAGCATAATCTTTGCTGAATCAATTTTTAAAGTTTGAAAGATGTCTGNCTTGGTAGTAGTGAGTTATCATTCAAATCATGAGTGATGGCTTCCTTAATTTCTTTTCTAAAATGGTTCTTTCCATATACAATGTGTGTAATTTTTGCTGTTGTCTAGGATGTATAGTAGTATACTATTTAGAAGACACAAGTAAAATATTTAATAGTCTCTCAACAAATTTCATGTAGTCAGTTGGTTTTTCTTCAAGCTTAATCTGTGCTATTAATGTTTTCATCTATCACTGCTTTTAAATCTGGACAGACGACAACCTGAGTCAAGTCTAGATTTGTAGGACTTGCCTGTTTCAGTGGTGTGAACACTAACATGGCAAAATATCAGCGACAGCAAGATACCAGTGAGAGAGTTGTGAAGAAGCTGTACACAGTACTACACTTTCTGCCCCGTGGCTATCATGCAAGTCCAATAGACATAAATATCCACAAGATTACCGCAATGAAAATGTGTGCTAAGACAATTAGGATGTGCTTTTATTGTAATTTTTAATTTGTATATAAATGTCCTATGCATGCACATACACATATTTACATATGTGAGGGTGCACATGCATGTAATGGCCTGGGGTTGATGTCAGGTGTTTTCCATGAGGGTTCTTCACTTTCTCTTGAGTTGGGGTCTCTTGCTGGATGGAGAGATTGCCATTTCAGTTAGTTAGGCTTGCTAACCTGTTTGCTCCAGGGATATTCTGTCTTGGCATCTCTAGAACTAGGATTTCAGGGCGAAGCCATGTATCCACTGGACCTTTAGGTGGGTTCTAGAAGTCTAAGCGTCAATTCTCAGGCCTGCATGGCCAGTGTTTTGCCCACTGAACCATCTCCAGAGCCCCGTAGTTTATTTTAATGTGACTATTTTTGATCATACATTTCATAATTAAACTATGGTTGTGTTTCATAACTAGCTTGCAAAATTCCTGAAAATTTGACGGTTGGTTTATGAGCTGGTATGAATCTCTCCAGGGCACCATGAAGCCTGAAAATCTGTGTTCTCACAAGCCTTCCAGCTGGTTCTCATGGTGTGGAATTGGGTTTCTCCCTGCATCTTTGGTAGTCTTTAATTCCAGTAAGCCACCTCTGTTTGACCATTGTGGGATAAACAGATTCTAATGGTTTGGTCTTCAGCAGTTGTTGGTAGCTGTAGGCCCTCCAAGGCTGCTTCTTCAGCTGCTTAAGGCCCCCTATCCTTTATCATTCTTTTCTTGCTCTCCATGGGTAAACTGCCTGCAGCAGCTGCTCATCTGGTTTGGTTGCCACTACAGTGGCAGCCCTGGTGTTTGTTGGCACTGGCTTTCTGACTTCCGGCCAGGTTAAGAGTGGTTCTCCAGAACATGGTCATTGCAGATAGGTTTGGCTTCAAGGAGATTCTCAGGTTCTCCTGTGAATTCTTCAGGAGTTTGAGATTAATTTCCCTGTATGGTGCTTGGGATGGAGGTGTTTTAGTCACTGTTGGGTGTTGCTGGGGGAGACACCATTACTGACTCTTACAGTAGAAAGCATTTAATTGGGAAAGTGTTGTGGAGGGAACTGATGCTGTTTGCATTTTGATGCTAATTATGCTCTCCTGGGAGGAGCTGCAGACAAGAGTCACACGTACTCAAGTGACTTCTTGTGAACCAGTCCCCTAATGAATAAAGGAGCCAGTCACTGGGCCAGTAGGAGGGACTTCTGGGTTGACCGGAGGAAGAGAGGAAGCAGGAGAGAGGTCTTTTTGGACAGGGATAGTGTGGGGACAAGATGTAATTATGAGTGTCTCGAAGTTTCAATGGTGGATCCCTCAAGATTCGCCACCAGAGGTTAATAAGGATTACAAGTTAGGATTTTAGTTGTTGTGCCCAGCGATTGAGTAACCATTGTTTCTGAACTAAGTTTGTGTTGCATTTTCCTTCACGCGGAGGCTCGTCTGGGTTTAAGAGAGAAAGGTACAGTAGCAAAGCCTGCGTTTGTCTGAGGTGCACCACCAAGGTTGTGGGGGATTTTAAGCTCGGGGTTGGTATGGTAATGATCCACCAGAGTGAACTTAGTGAGCTGGCTGGAGATGTAACTGGAACTCCGGGCCAGAGAGTCTCCATAAGATAAGAACAGATTGGCCATTGCCTGCCAGTGCTTGACCAGCCAGGCTGCCAGGGCAGAGAGTTGCCAATGCCTGGCAGTCATGAGAGAAGCTTGCTGGTCATTTTCAGCATTTCCTGCAACAGGACTGGCTTACAGTTTCAGAGGTTTAGTCCATTATCTCGGCAAGGAGAATAGTGACATTTAGGCAGAAATGATGCTGGTGAAATAGCTGAGAATTCTACACAGATCTGTGAGAGAGAGAGAGAGAGAGAGAGAGAGAGAGAGAGAGAGAGAGAGAGAGAGAGAGAGGGAGAGACTGATGGGAGACTGGGTTTGGGTTGGCTTGGGCTTCTGAAACCTGAAACCTCAAAGTCTATCCAGTGATATCCAGTGATATACTTTCTCCAACATGTCCATACCTACTCCATCAAGGTCACAATCCTAATCACTCCCAATTCATGCCACTCCCTGATAACAAAGGATTCAAACTTATGAGCTTATGGGAGCAATTCTTATTCAAACCACTCCAGGGGATTTGAATGTTGGCATTATTCATTATTCTGCTGAGCCTGTGTTCAGGATCTCATGATGGAACAGTTATAATTACTCTTAGAGAAGCAGCTTTATGGCAAGTGCCATGTAGTTCATCTAATGTCTCATATGCCTGACAGGAGCAGGTTTCAAAACATTCAATTTGCTTACATTAAGGAGGATAATTCCCATGATGGCTCTGAAGGCCTCGATGATTGCCATTATAGGTGATGCAGAGGTGCCTGTGGTGGATGTGATGACAGCTTTGCTGAATGTGACAATGGTGTATCTCATTTTGCCATTGTCAGTTCCCCTTTGCTGGGAATCATAAATCTCAGATTTATATTTCTGAAGAAGCAAAGCAGACTCCCAGGTCTTCAAACTTATCTTCACCTACCAAAGGCAGTTCAGGAACTCCTTTAATAAGCTGACCTATAGATATGAGCAATACCAGTGAGGTGGGGACAGCCAGAGCAGAGCAGGTGGCAGAGCAGGCGGCACATCATTTTGGGGTCATTTTCATTCTGTGGTACCAATAACTCAAGGTTTTGGTTGGCGGCATCCACACCTCATGAACACAAAGGCATCCTGGCCAGAATGGTGGGTCCCACCACCTTGAACTCTGGAAATTTAAGCCACAGTCTGTCACTTCTCCAACACTCAGCACTGATTGGATGACCTGCTAACTCACTGGTGGCTTAAGGATGGTCATCTTTTTTTTTAAGTTGCGAATCAAGTTTATGAAATCTAATCAAATGGGAACAAAAGTGACATTTTCTTTCTTTTTTTTTTTTTT
>LR753826.1:0-47120 GCA_902729485.2 Mus minutoides | reverse complement strand
TGTTGAGGGACATCTGGGTTCTTTCCAGCTTCTGGCTATTATAAATAAGGCTGCTATGAACATAGTGGAGCATGTGTCCTTTTTACCAATTGGAACATCTTCTGGGTATATGCCCAGGAGAGGTATTGCTGGATCCTCTGGTAGTACTATGTTCAATTTTCTGAGATAATGCCAGACTGACTTCCAGAGTGGTTGTACAGGTTTGCAATCCCACCAGCAATGGAGGAGTGTTCCTCTTTCTCCACATCCTCGCCAGCATCTGCTGTTACCTAAGTTTTTGATCTTAGCCATTCTGACTGGTGTGAGGTGGAATCTCAGTGTCGTTTTGATTTGCATTTCCCTGATGATTAAGGATGTTGAACATTTTTTCAGATGTTTCTCAGCCATTCGGATTTCCTCAATTGAGAATCGATAAATGGGACCTTATGAAATTGCAAAGCTTCTGTAAGGCAAAAGACACAGTCAGCAAGACAAAAAGGCCACCAACGGATTGGGAAAGGATTTTTACCAATCCTAAATCTGATAGGGGACTAATATCCAACATCTACAAAGAGCTAAAGAAGCTAGACGCCAGAAAAGTGAATAACCCCATTAAAAATGGGGTACAGAGCTAAACAAAGAATTCTCAATTGAGGAATATAAACTTTTAATCTGAGCAATACATTACCCTGGCAACCTATATAAACTCTCGCTCACACCTGACGCCGCTGTCCTCTTCTTAGTTCTGTTGCTGCACAGCGCATGTACTACTCCACTTTTCTATCTTTCCTACATCTCCATTATGTAATTTGTTCATCATAGTGGTGCCTGTCTTCCTCCCCCACTCTTGAAACAAGATTTCTCCATGTAGCCCCCGACTATCTTAGAACTGGCTCTATAGACTGGCCTCAGACTCAAAGAGATCCGCCTGCCTCTGCCTCCCAAGTGCTGGAATTAAAGATGTGTGCTGCCACTGTCCAGCTCAAGTTCCCTTTATAAAACAACATCATCATCAAGGTTTGGCAGCTGAATTAGTTTCAAATCCTATGAAAGGCTTTAGTGAGGAAGTAACTGCTTTACATAGATCCCGGATTGTCATGTGGCGAATGGGCTGTGACAAGCAAGGGTGGGAAGAGGGAAATGTGTTGAGGGAATGTTTAGAGCAGTCTGAAGCATCACACAATTCAGAATGAGAGTGACTGTACTTGGGAGACATCATGGACATAGAGCAGCTTGGGCTGTCTGAGAGACTGTGGTAGACTCTATAACATCAATAGACCACCAACTGTATCATCTTTAAGAGAAGCACACTGGGGCCTTTATTAAATATCTGCTAATATCTCACCAACACTATCCTATCTACCAGTTTCTGCCTTCCTTAAAAAATCACTCATGTAAGAAGTACCGAGAATCTGTAAGGTAGGAAGGTGGGGTGGAGATACCACTCTTTACAGACCAGCTATCATTCTCTGACCCCAGATCTGTGAGTTTAGATTGATAGTGATCCTTCAAACATTAAGAAGAGAGAATGCTTTATTGACCATTGTTTTTACATTGAAGTAAATGCACTTCATATGCTGTGCCCTAATAACACTTCACCCTGCTTGTACTAGGAGGCTGGATTACATGTAGGGTCTGAAGACCCAGTCAGCCTTACTGGATTTGGTGTGTACATTTAGTCACACGTCTCAAGATAACATTCCATGGACAGCAACCTACAGGTTGCTTTGCCCATGATTAAATGGTATAGATTATTTGACATACAAAGAATAGGAACATTCATAGTGGGGCATTATTCTGGACCATATATTTTATTATTAAAGTTATGCACTGAAAACTTTTACACAAATATGTGTGTATTGCATTATGAGTTCTTTAACATCTCATTATCTCTACACATTTCCCACATCTGTCAGTTACCCTTCTGTTTCCAATTTTTTTGTTGCCATTTTTGTTTTGTTCCTTGACCCACTGAATTTAATTGGGAGCATCTCTGGCCATGGCTTTGGAACTACCCACTGGAGAATGGTAGATTCACTATTGGGTATGTAAGTGATGACACTGATGCCCTTTGTCTTCCTTTGTCTTCAGAATGTATCTGAAGCTACTAGTTAAACAGTAAGGGGTAGAGCCCCATAAGTTGCTCCCCCATCCCATCGATGACTGCTGGCAATCAAGTCTTCTATGAGCTTAGCTGCTGTGAGTTCATGATTTCAATGGCTGTGCCATGTCTTCTCCCTGTATTTTGTTTCTCACATTCAGTTTTCTCTTTTATAATGTTCCCTGAACCTTAGAGGAGGATGAGGTACAAATGTCATATTGTGGCATGTCTTAGTGCCTTGAAAGGCCATGAGTCTCTCCATTCACTGCCATTTACTGCAAAGAGAAGCTTTTCTGATTAAGGTTGAGAGTAGCATTTGTATATGGGCATGAACATATGCTTATAAGGCAGTTTTATGCTCTATTATTTTTGTTAATCAATATTAGAAAGTCCCCACCCCACTGTCCAGGGTTTATTATATCTTTCTCAGTAGTGTGTTTTTGACTGGGTTTATGATACTGGACACAAATTTTCTCTTGTTCAGTAACCCTCAAATCCAATTAGAGAACAGTTGGTTACCTTCACAATCGTCAAATCACTATTGCACAAATGGGTGTGCCTTAGATTAGTATTTAGTTCATAGGGTTTACACCTAGATGAGATCATTGATACCTTTTCTCCCACAGCAGCCTGCACAGTACCTTTGGCACTACAGATAATGGCCAGCATTAAGGAAGTTTCCAGATAAGTTCCAGCTTGATTTCTCTATATATTGCAATCAAGGTGTATGGTGTCATCTTAGGGTTTTATTGCTGTGCAGAGATACCATGACTAAGGCAACTCTTTTAGAGGCAAAGATTTAACTAGGGCTGGCTTACAGTTTCAAAGGTTGGTTTAGACCATTATCATCCTGGCAGGAAGGATGGCAGTGCAGGCAGACAAGGTGCTGGAGGAGCCAAGAGTTCTACATCTTGATCTGAAGGCAGCCAGAAAGAGATTGGCTATCATGCTGGGTGGAGCTTGAGTATATATATATATATATATATATATATATATATATATATATATATATATATCCTCAAAGATTGCCTTCAGTGATAAACTTCCTCCAACAAGCTGCACCCACTCCAACAAGACTACACCTCCTAATAGCGCCACTCCCTATGACCAAGCATTTAAACACATGAGAGTATGGGGGCCAAACCTATTCAAACCACCACAGGTGTCTTCAGCAATGGCTTCTTATCTCATCCTGGTAAACAACTAAGAGGAAAGAGCCTATATTGTGTGGAAGGCTTCTGGGGCCTCCCTCGAGGCAGCCATCTTGTCCAGCCCTGGGATCTTGGTGTAGTTACTTGTAGCTTCTGGGAACTACGTTATTCATCCATACAGGGTCTCTTATTTCTGTAATTTTGTTTTTTTTTTATATATATCCTTTATTTTGATGAATTCTTTCTATTCCTACGTCTCCTCTCTCCAACTTCCCTCTCTGCTTCAATATTTTGGACCCAAGTATCTCCCCTTTTTCATTTTTACCTATCCCCTACTATCTTCCTTACCTTTAAAGGCCAATGGCTTTTATCCATTTTCTTGGTTACTATCAACTGTCCTAGTTAAAGCACACAAAACTAAAGATTTGATAGGATCTGTATGTAAGAAGAATATGTAGTATTTGTCTCCCAGAAACTCACTTCACTCAGTATATATTTTTGGCAGTTCTATTCAGTTATCCAAAAAAATTATGTAACTTGATTTTTCTTTATAGCTGAATAAAATTTCATTGTGTATGTATACTACATTTTAATATCCATTCATCAGGTGACAGACATTTATGCTGATTCAATTTCCTACCTACTGGCTATAGAGCAGTAATGAACATGGATGTGTAAGTTTCTTTGACATAGGTTGCAGTATCCTTTGGATATTTATCTAGGATAGTTAGGTCACATGGTATTTGACCTATTCTATATCTAGGTTTTAAAACAGTTCTCTTACATCTATTTATCTGTCTGTGTGTACACGTATAAGTGGAGATTAGAGGAAAATTTGTGAGAATTATTTCTGTTCTCTTACCACATGGATCTCTGGGTTTAAACTCAGGCTTGGCAGCAGGCCCCTCGTGTGCTGGGCCATCTTACCATTACCATTTCTAGTTTTTTTTTTTTTTTTTTTTNAATAGTGTAGAAGGAAGTCCCTCTTCTTATAACAACATCAAAATTTATTGTCATTTGTATTCTAATTCTAATCATTTTGATTAGGTTGAAGGAATGTTAGTTTTAATCTGTGTTTCACTGGTGGGTAAGGATGTTTGACTCTTGTTTGAGGTATTAACTAGCCATTTATATTTCTTCTTTTAACAAGTCTCTGTTAAGATTCACAGCTCACTTTAAAATTGGGGTCAAGTGGCTCGTTGGTCTAGGGGTATGATTCTTGCTTAGGGTGCAAGAGGTCCTGGGTTAATATCCTGGACAAGCCCCACTTTTGAGTTCTCTTGAGCTCTGCTTGGGGAAAAACAATAAAAATTCTGGAAACTACTTGAAACAGCAACAACTTGAAAATAAAATTGGGGTCATATATACCTTTTAATGTCAAGGCAATCTTAATGTCACAAAACACTGTGAGCAAGCAGGAGAGAAGGCTTTGTGGAACATGAAAATAGAATGAACAGAACACGGATGAGGTGCATACTTTCTTTGATGGCTCAAGATCATCATTACAAACATCAATGACTACCTCATCCCCTAAAACAGTGAACTAAACTGTTGTAGAAGTTTTCTCCAGTATCCTTTTTTTTTTCTCTTTCAAAAATAAGGTCCTCTGTAGGGTATTTTACATAATTAATAGCTAATCATGACAGCCAGGGGAGAAGCCCAAACAGGAAGGGATCATACTCAATGGTATTGTTGCTTGTTTCAAAATGGGCATTCCCAAGAAGATGGTTCTAATGTGAGAGACATTGTCTATCTAGTTACATACCCACCCAATGCTACTGGATGTTGAAGTCTCTAGAAGGTAGGCTCTTGTTTTTCTACCCATCTGAACAGTGTGACACATATGTACTACATACACATTGGAATATTACTTATCAATATAAGTGTGTCATATGAACCATTTGTCCTGGCTCATGTCAAGTATCCTTTGTAGCTGGGAATAAAGAAAACATTATCAGCAAGATAATATGAGATGTTTGTTGGCTAAGAAGGAAAAGCCAAGAGGAGAGAACTCCTTGGGCAGACTAGGAATACCCAGCACATGAAACAATATCAGTGGAACCTGTGCCATTGATCCCTATTGCTGAGGCCTTTGCTCTGATTCCTTTCCAGTAATAATGAGTAGAAGTTAACTGGATTCTGAGTCAAAGCACACAGCTGCAACACACCTCACGCTCTACAACTGGTTTGTGCACTCAGAAGAGCTCAACTCTAGGGGAAGTTATGTCATGGAATGTTATTCAGGTCCTTGTACCCAACTGTGATGTATAATAGCTGAGCTGCTCTGGAATTTATGACAGGGAGCATCTGTTGCAGACATTTACACTAAAAGATAAAGGATGTCTTCCTTTTAGTCCTGGCAATCAAAGGGCTGTTTTGACTGTTCCGTGATGTTGTCTGTATCTTTAGCAGTCTTCGAGCCTGAACAGAAAATTTACCCAAATGTAGATACATTTCTCTTGACAGGTTGGATACCAAAATGTAGGTGGGAGGTTCAAGGCTGCCCTTTGAAGTGACAGAAGAAAAATGAAAAAAAAAAATCCATGTTTTGTCTGTTTGCATCCTTCCTTTATAAATTCATGCAATGACTTTGCATCTATTCATACACAGATGCATGTCATTTTCTTCCCCTTCTAAAGGAGACAGTTTAAGATTGTCATTTCCTTTGTCACCTAACACTTACATGGTTCTGGCCCCTTCTTCTGTTTCTGTGCTAAATGGCTCCCTGAGTTACCACACACCAGACCTTCACTGAATTGAATGAGTGTACCTGGACCAGTCTGAAAAACTTGAGCCTTCCAGAATGGGGACAAGCAGAACACTGTCTTGGGCTCTTGGTTCTGGCTTGAAGAGAAGCCTGTGAGTGAGAGACTTCCCAATGTTGTTAACACATAAACCAAAGAATCAGGCACCTGCCTGTCCTTAGCAGTCTTTGGGTTGTGTAAACCATCCAATGGACTCTGCCATTGTAGACAAAGCTTATGGGCACTTATGACCACTTAGTGAGTCAGAGTCTGTGCTTAGGCTAGGGACAGGGTGCTTAATATCAAAGCGGCCATCCTTCAAGGGCCTTGCAATTTGGTTAGAGAAGTCCCCTAAACACATCTAAAAAAAAAAACAGACAAAGACAAAACACACCAAACAACTGTTACCAACCAACCAACCAACCAACCAACCAACCAACCAACCAACCAAAACATGAACCAAAGCCAACCCTGAACCCACCATTTACCACTCTTCCATACTTCTTCCTGTAACCTAAACAGTTTATTTGTGAGGGACAGAGATGGGGACTTGTGGATTGCTTGAGTTGCAGATTATTAGCACAATATAACACGTGCCGAAGACCCCGCTGTCGGTGCAAGAGTGTTTTCACAAATCACAGCACACCATGAAGGTTTTACAACCAGCTTTTTCAACAGAACATTTCCTCATGGAAGGGAAAATGCCTATATTTAACTTCTGCCTCCTAATCTTAGGTTGACAGAAACCAGGAAACTGCTCAATTTCACGTGTTTACTTCTAAGAGCTCCATCTTGGCCAAGTGTCTGGCTGTTCCATCCTGTAAAAGCAGAGTTCCCACCACTGTGCCTCAGATTTCTTTTCTCTCTCACCGAGTTGGCTGATGTTCATGTGCAAAACGCTGGCTTTCTACAAATTGCATTCTGATTGACTGACCTGGATTTCTGCTGGGGAGTTGAACGGGAAAGTCAAAGGAATTTGACCAAACTCAATTTCCAGGGCTTTTTTAGTGTTTTTCAGAAGCAGCCTAGACCTGTTTTTATTAGCGAAAAGAGGAATATTATTTGAGAAGAGTGGTACAAGCCAAAATTACAGCGAAGGTTTTAGAATTGGATGGAATCTCAGCTTATTTACTCTAAACTTTTTTTCTAAAATTCAATTCACTGTCTTCTTTGGACAGTATCTGTTGAGGCCAAGCTACTAAGTTCACAGACTTTCAAATGAGTTGAGCTCATTGTTTGACTTTTTTTTTAAAACTTCTATTTCAATTTATTTATTTATTTATTTATTTATTTATTTATTTATATTAGATATTTTCTTAGTTTACATTTCAAATGCTATCCCAAAAGTTCCCTCTACCTTCCTCCCACCCTGCTCCCCTACCTATCCACTCCCACTTCTTGGCCCTGGCGCTCCCCTGTATTGGGGCATATAACGTTTGCAATACCAAGGGGCCTCTCTTCCCAGTGATGGCCGACTTAATGCTGCCATTTGATACTTTGACTCTCTCCTGAGTTCATATTAAGACCTAATGCTATATTGGGCCTGGAGAGATGGCTCAGCAGTTAAGAACACTGGATACTCTTTCCGGAGGGCTTGGTTCAGTTTCTAGCACCCACACAGCAGTTCACAACCTTCTGTAATGTCAATTCCAGGGGATTGGATGTCCTCTTCTGGCCTCCATAGATACCTGGTGCACAGACATACATGCAAAATACCATATATATAAACAATAATTAAAAAAATAATGTCATATTAACAGGTAAGACCTGTAAGAGGTGATGAGGTCAGGGAGGCTCTGTCCTCACGAGTGGATCAATGCTGTTAGTGTGCAGTGGGTTAGTGGCCATGAAAATGTGTTTCTTTTAAAAACATACTGCCTCTTATTCTATCGCTCCTGAAAGTGCTTGCTTGCCCTTCTGCTAAATTATGATGCAGCATGAATACCCTTGCTGGATGCCGGCACCATGTTGGTGAACTTCTTAGCTTTCAGAACCACAAGCAAAATATACTCCATTGCTTACTTTACACAACCTGTGCTGCCCTTCTGTAACTGAAGACAATAGACTAAGTCATCTTGTGAATGACCAAGGTGAGTTCTATGGACTTTGTAATGATTCCTGGCAGAGATGTGAGTAACACAGTTTTACCGAAATGGGGAATTTTGGTGAAACCCAGAGCTTTGTGATCTTCTGGCTATTTGAGTGGACCCTACTCTGTGTTATCACCACTTCAGGCTGTCCTGACAGACCACATTGGTTTCTTATGGTTTTGGATTCGGGCAACTCACTAGTACTGCCTGCCCAAAGGCTGTTGTAGGGAGTGCCTCCCCTAATATCAATGCTTTAATGGTCCCCTAATTTTTGAAATAAACCTTTTATTTTATAATTATTTAATTTGAATGGAAAGTACAAAGATATAATTGAGTTTTCATGTGTCCTAAACCCTCCTCGTATTAATATTTAATATTAGTGTGGGCTCCTTACCACAAAGACAAGCCAGTGCTTACACGTTATTTATAAAGTCTATACTTCATTCAAGTTCTAACCAAAGCCTTCTGTTTGCTTTCTTCATTCCTCTCTCTCTCTCCCCTGTTCGTTCACTCTTTCTTTCTTTCTTTCTTTCTTTCTTTCTTTCTTTCTTTCTTTCTTTCTTTCTTTCTTTCTTTCTTTCTTTCTCCTTTTCTTTCTTTCTCTCTTTCTTTCTTTCTTTCTTTCTTTCTTTCTTTCTTTCTTTTTTTTCTCTCTCTCTCTCTTTATCTTTCTTTCTTTCTTTCTTTCTTTCTTTCTTTCTTTCTTTCTTTCTTTCTTTCTTTCTTTCCTTTTTACCTCTTTCCCTCCCTTCTGCTCTCTCTTTCACTCCCTCTCTCCCTCCTCTCTCTCTCTCTCTCTCTCTCTCTCTTTCTCTCTCTTGTCAAAGGCTCTTACCCAAGACACCACAGCACACTTCCCACACACTGCTCCTTCCTTCTCTTGGCTATGACAGTTTCTCAGGCTTCTCTTGCTTTTGTTCCTCTTGATGATGCTGAAGAGTTTCAATGAGACACTTAATGGAATTCTTCCTCTATTGTTATGTGTCTGGTTTCTCATCCTCATGACTGGATGAAGGTGATGTGTTCTTGGAAGGAATGAGAGAAGTAACTGATGGTGACTTTACATTCTATCAAGGGTGTTTGTTGCGACCCCAACCAAGACCCTTGGGGGTGGGGATAAGAAGGTACTAATGACACAGTCTCTGGGAGTCAGGCAATTAGCAAAAGCAGAATCATTTACTGCAGGAACTGGGCAAACCTTTTATCCCCTTCTCAGCCTCAGATGTGACACTTTTTCTCATTGGCTCACTCCATCACCTGATCCAGTGTCAGCAATTTCTAGCCATGCCTGCAGATTCTAAGTTGGTTCGACTGGGCCTGTTTGGCTAAGTTTCTCCTACACAGTGGTACATTCTATCATGTTTACCTCCTGTTATTGATGTGAACCCTCATCACCTGACCAAGGGAGTGTTTGCTGAGTCTCTGCACTCTGTTAGTCTTTCTTCCTTTTATCCCCTACCCCACCATGAAAGGAAGCCACCATGACTTAACTCATATATATATATGAGAACATCTTACTTTTAGGAAATATTACCAGTTCATCTTGTATATTTTCTACCCTACCCCTTGAATAGGTCATTTTTCTAAGTTTCCTGCTTCCCTATTTGTTTTCCAAGACATCTAGAGGAGAGCCTTTTCCTCCGCTTTATGGAGGTAGTTTCATAATTTTCTAATACAGTTAGATGTTTTTCATCACGTTACACATTGCATGCTGTACCCTTCTGACACCTGATTTTTGAAATCTGCATAACTCATCTCAATCTTTGTGCTATAAGGTTGTGTGGGTTTAGTTTGTAACAGTGCTGGGCATTTATCATTAAGCACTATGGTCTGCTGAATCATAGCCTTGCCTCCTGAAGATGCCCACATCTTTCTCTTTGGAACCTATATGTAGATTATTACTTAATATGGAAAAAGGGATTTTTGCATATGTGACTGAGCTAAGGATCTTGAGATGGAAGTATTATCCTGGATTATATGAATAAATCCAACATAATTGTAAGAGCTCTTACAGAAAGCCAGACTTAGCACCTGGTGTGTGATGATAGACTGTCTCCAGCTGCTAAAAAGGCAGAAAAATTGAGTCTATTCTGAAGCTTTCAGAGACAAACCTGTGTGTGTGTCTGTTGCCACACTAATTTTATTCTTGTGACTCCAAGAATCAGGAAGAAGAAAATTTGTAATTTTTTAAGCCACTAAGTTTGTGATCACATTTTTCAGAAGAGAATGGTAATTAATACAGGGCTGTAGAACTGGAAAAGGAGACACTGCTCAGGGCTTACTCACTAAGTCAGCATTGTCCAAAGAACTTTTTATGCCTCCATACTGTTCAAAATGGTAACCAATGGCCACATATGGCTTGTGAATCCTGAAAATGTGGCTAATGCAACATAGGGAAACTGTATTTTAAATCCTTGTCACATACAGCTAGGGAGTAACATATTGCATGGAACATTTCCAGTCTCAACTCTCGTGACTTTAATGTTATTCCTAACCTTGGCCCAATTCCTCCAGCTAATCCCAACTCAAGTCAGCCACACTTAGTCAAAATGCAAGTGTAAGGATGAGAAATAAATCTTCACTTATCTATGCCACTGTGATTTCTGGAGTGCTATTCAGTTCTATATGACTCATGCACATATCTGATAGAATCTTCCCACTGCCAAAGTCACTGTTGTAAAATATACATTGTGGAGTATATTGCTTTATGGCATCTGATTCTTCCTGCAGAATTCAGCTCCAAATATTTATCCTGAGTATAAGCCCTGCCTTGTCAGCCCAAGTGTCTCATTCCCATCTTGTTCTACCAGGATTCTGACTCATTTGACATCCAGACTACAAAGCCTGCTTTACCTGTTTTTTTTTTTCTCCTTTAATTAGACTCTCATCTGATACCTACTTCTTGCTTTGTTGATTCTGTTTATTCTTTAAAGTCAGTTCAAAAGGTACCACTGAGTTTTGGTCCCCTAAAAGTGGTCCATTTGTGTCTCTCCAGGCTTGCTAGATGATGCTATTAGAGTACCTGCCTCATCACACTGTATCGAGTTATTTCTGTAACCTGGCCTAGGATGACACACTATTTTATTCATGCTTATGTCATTTATGTCTATGTCTTGCTCATTTCCTGGCACACAGTTCTATATCCTCAAGACAGGTATACTAAATAATTCAAAGGGTGCCATTTGGAAATCTGCCCCTCTAGGCAATGCAATAAACTTGAGGAGATCAGATCAACTTGTAAGTAGTAATGCTGAACTTCTCAGAGCAGTTTTGCCAGAGAAGGGTTTAATGTCTGGCAGACTCTATACTGAAGACTTTCCTCCGTTCCAGAACAGATGAATAGCAAGTTGAATTACAGCAGGAGCAAGGGACTGATTGTCAAGGGAGTTAAGGCCATGCATGTGTTAACATTCCCCTTTACTCTTTGAATCTCATGGTGTTTTGTTTGTTTTTGTGTAATGGCTTGTACAGTGGAGCTCTTGGTCTTCTTAGCCTCCACCAACAATGATTCAGATAAGTGCACTGTCGGCATTTGGAAGTTAGAATTCTTTAGAGTTCTCCAAGTTCCCCAGAGAAATGAAGTAAAGGCTGGTGGGTTAGAAGAGTCCGTCCCTTATCAAGAACACAGTTGAGTTGGTTCTCACAAGTTCATCTTAAGCACATGCTTTTACTATTTCCACATAAAAACCATACACCAAACACGATTGCCTATAACAGTAACTTATAATTGTTCTTAAGCTTTTCTAGGCAGGGTGATATTGTGTGGGCCAGGTTCACCCAGGGTCTCTTGTACAGGTGCAGCCAGATGGTGGCTGGGATGAAGTGGTCTGGGTGCTAAGCTATGTTGAATGCCTGACATGATTTCTTTATAAGGATGCAGGAAGATGAGTGGTACACACAGTAGTAGTTCTGTGTGCTTTCTCCATGTGGCTTGTGTCTGTTACTATACAGTGGGTAGATTCTGAGTAGGAGTATCTCAAGAGGGGATACTCTTAGGCCCAGGTCTCAGAACTCTCAAAATATCACTCAGGCCACACTCTTCTGAAGAAATCAGTCATTAAGTCTAGCCAACACTTAAGGGACGAGACTCAGGACTCATCTCCTGAAAAGAGGAATATTGAGACATTTAGTCTACTTCAGCACAGCAACATACAGATATAAGGACTTGGACTTGAGCAATCTTTTAAGACTTAGAAATGTCTAGGAAAATATATTTAAATAATTTGGGCTGCTATGGGATAATTTCAATGGCAGGGAGGATGAAGGTCTACATTCCATTCCATTGTTAATCAGAGCACCTCTTGGAGATTTATCTTCAGATATTAAAAACCAAAAACCAAAAACCAAACAAACTTAAGAGTCCCAAGCTTATAAGGTGTGGGCTTCACATTTATTGCAAACAAATGTATGCTAAGCAAGTTGTACCTCAAGTCACACTAGGCCAGCATAGGTGCCTACAGAAGACACAGTGGTGGGCTTAACCTGACTTTATAGAAAGAGGTACTTATTTATTTGTAGATGGCCCTGGAGCATGGGCAGGTGCTTGTTTTATGTTGCTATAACAGAATAGTATAGATTGAATAATTGATAAAAGAAAATTAATTTGGCTCCCAGTTCAAGTTTGATGAAAGTCCAAGTTTGGCCAACTATACCTGCTTGCCTTCTGGTGAGTGTTTTGTGGGTAAGCAGGTAGGTTGGGAAAAAGGCAAAGGGGCTTAACTCATTCACTGGTTAACTCATACCTGCAAGGCATTGGTCAGTGTCTAACTTCCTGACCTAAACTCTGCTTAATACATCCCACCTCCCAATCTTGCCAGATTGAAGAATTAAACTACCACATGAGTTTTTATGGGGGGAAAAATCATATTCCAGTCAGGGCCACAGAGCTAGAAGTTGAGGGGTGGGGGAAAACTGTCTTTCCAAACAAAACAACCCAGTCGACAGACAAACTCACAGTTGTGATCTTTGTTGATTTTTTCACTATTTTAATGTTCCTCACTATCTCATTAGCTTAGTTTTCTGCTTGGAACTGGTATGCAGACACACCATCAGTAGCACTTGTTTCTCTCATCTGCCCTCTGAAGTATCATGACCTGAAATGATGCTCTTAGTAAAAGCCCAAGAATATTAGCTTCCTGTGGTGTTCATAATCATTCACCCATTTCACTGGGAACTCACCAAGGCTAGCACTGGGCTTTCCCCACTCCTGTATCCTTCTTCTTGCTATATTTATATATAGGAAACTCAGTAAGCTTCAGACAAGAGGTGAAGGACTTGGAAAGCTCCATATTGTCCTGTTGATCGTTTTCTTGGAAAGTCCCCAAGCAGCTCTGAAGCCAGTGCTTTGAAGATTTTTGTTCCTAAAAGGGAGAGGATGTCTCTTTTTCTCTGACGGATTGCTGGCCATGCTGGAAGGAGGAGAGGTGACTCACCGTGGGGTCAGGATGGGCGGGGGTGCGGGGAGCCTTGGCTGCCTGTGTGCTTGAGGAACAGCTCCAAGGCTGGGCAGGGGGTGGGGGAGCCTTGGCTGCCTGTGTGCTTGAGGAACAGCTCCAAGGCTGGGCTTATTCTGCTCCTTGCCTCCTTTTAGTCACAGGGGTCATTAAGTTAGGGCACATGGCTCCAACTTTCTCCCCTAAAAAAATTGTATGAAGAATTGTCAGGGACAGTCCAGGTCCAAAATATGTCTTAAATTTGTCAGAATTCAATTTCCATTTTTAGATACTCTCCACATATGTATATTTTATGTGTCTAAAGGAGGACTGGGAATTAGATAACTCTAGGATTGTTGGCTGGCTGACTGTAGGCTCTTGGCTCTTCAATGTTAATGTCAGGGGGAAAAATACAAAAGTGATAACCCGTCCCTGGGATGACAGTCTTCAGCCAGTTTCTTCCATCTCCCTGCAGTTAGTGACTTGTTTCTCTCTTTTTTTTTTTTATTAGATATTTTCTTTATTTACATTTCAAATGTTATCCCCTTTCCTAGTTTTTCCTCCAAAAATACCCTACCTCCACCCCCCTCTCCCCAACCAACCCATTCCCATTCCTGGCCCTGGCATTCCCCTTTACTGGGGCATAGAACCTTCACAGGACCAAAGGCCTCTCCTCCCATTGATGACCGACTAGGCCATCCTCTGCTACATATATAGCTAGAGCCACAAGTTCCACCGTGTGTTATCTTTGATTGGTAGTATAGTCCCAAGGAGCTCTGGAGTCAGAGAGCCAGGGAGCTGAAGGGGAGTGAAGCCCCATAGGAGGAACATCAATATGGACTTGTTTCTCTTTTAAGAATGACCAAATCAAAGGTTTGAGTAGCTCAGTAGTAGTAGACTACTCAGTGTGTTCAAGGTCCTGACTTCAACCTCCCAAAATGATCAAGTTGATAGCTTGATTTGGTGTGTGTGTGTATTCTCTGATGGAGGCTCAGGGCTAAGAATAATGACCATTTCTGTCTTGACAGGAAATGCTTAGATCTTGAGTCTATATTGAGCCCAAGACAGGAGACTTAGGATGCATGAGGTTTTCTGGGAGGTGAACCTTGCAGGCAGTGGTGAAGGGGCAAGGTAAGGGAATAGCATTAAGAATCCATTGTTACAGGGGCCCCCATTGGAGAACTAGAGAAAGTACCCAAGGAGCTGAAGGGGTCTGCAGCCCTATAGGTGGAACAACAATATGAAGTAACCAGTACCCCCAGAGCTTGTGTCTCTAGCTGCATATGTAGCAGAAGATGGCCTAGTTGGCCATCATTGGGAAGAGAGGCCCCTTGGTCTTGCAAACTTTATATGCCCCAGTTCAGGGGAATGCCAGGGCCAAAAACTGGGAGTGGGTGGGTAGGGGATCAGGGCGGGGGGAGGTTATAGGGGACTTTCAGGATAGCATTTGAAATGTAAATAAAGAAAATACCTAATAAAAAATTGAAAAAAAAAAAGAAAATAAAAAAGAATCCATTGTTAGGGGCAGGGCTTTGCTTTGCTAGGATTTCTGTTTAGAAGCACAGAGAATGACCCTAAAAGATGGGGAAGCTGACTGACTGGCCCCATTCCCCACCCCCCACCTTTTTTGTGGTCATCTCAGGTAGGGTGCTAACCTCCTGGCTACTTGGCTGCTCTTGTCTTTGAAGGGTCCTGCATTGCTGTAGATGGTCCTTCCGGAAAGCCAAGCTCAGGTGGTATGCACTTGAGGTGAGAATTGTCAGCGAGGGAGTTTGTGCTGAAGAGCCTGTCCATCAGGCTGGCTAGACCAGAGATTGACTGAGCAGACCTAACTGTGTAGAACTTCTTCCTTTCAAACACTGCTTTGAACCATAAGAAGTAAAGGTTCCCAGCTTATGTACCAAGATTGCCCAATTTATACAGTGTTTGGGATAGAATTGTCATCAGAAGACTCATATCTGTTTGTCTCAATAGACTCTAATTTGATCATCTAAAACAAGAAAGTTGTTCAAGTCTATTATTCAAATAAGAGATATTTCAGATCATCACTGTTCTTTCACTCATCTTTCCCCTTTCCATCTCTCTCTTTAACCTTCCTCTTCTTCTGCTTTTTAATTTTTACTTTATCCATTTCTTTTTTCTCTATCCCATTTTTTTCAAATTATTGCTTATCCAGTATCAAAAAATATAGATAATTTCAAGATGTCCTTTAGTTATTATTTTTTAGTTAATTTCCACTGTTAGAGTTTATATTTTATAGGGCACAGAATTTATATGAATTGAATTATTTTACATTTTCTTGTTTATACCAAGAAACATCCTTTTTGGTAAATATTTCATGTATTCATGTAAATAATATATATGTTGTTACTTTTGGAGGGTCTGCAGAATTCGGTTAGGTTAGTTAGAATTAGGTGAGTTTCCCCTGCATGCTCTCCATATTTTTCATATCCTCAAGTCCCCTACTACCTTATTTGTGTTTATTGCTGTGGCAGAAATGTCAATTTCTCCATGTGTAATTGGGATTGATCTACTCTACTGAATCTTTTTGTTTTTTGTTTGATTTTGAGTTCTTAGGTAAACTCAGAATTGTTATGTCCTAGGGAATTTTTCTTGTCATGTAACAATCCTCTTGATCTTGCTTGACAATAGTTCTGTTCCTCATCTAACAGTGATATAGCAGCTTCAGTGTTCAATGTTTTGGCTAGTGTTTTTCTTTGTTCTAGATTTTTTTTTGTTGGACCTTTAAGAGTGTTTTGTGTGTCTTGATTATCTTCGCTCTCCTCCCTCAACACTTCACAGATCCACCCTTCTTCCTTACCCACCCAATTTTGTGTCCCTTAAAAAATTCAACTCTTCAAGACCAATGTGTGTCACTCAAATATCCTCAGATGTGTGCTCCTCCACTGGAACACAGTCAATTCATCAAAGGCTACGCTCTTGGGAAAAAAAAAAAAAAAAAACCTGTCTCTTCCTCTTCCAGCAACTAACAGCTGCCAGTAACTGCAGAGATAGGCATAAGATTATGTGCCCGGCTCACTTCTTCATGCTAAGATTTTGGCTGCCATAGGTTTTGTACATGCTGTTGCAACCACTGTGAATTCATATGTGCAGATGTCTTGCTCTATCCTGAATATTTCCTTTTAGTCATCTACTGCCTTTGGCTTTTATAAGACTCCCTGAGCCTTGAGAGTGGGATGCTATACAAACATAAATACATACATACATACATACATACATACATACATACATACATACATATGTACTGCTTTCAAGGCTAAGCATTTGAAGTCTCAATCTCTGTACCATGGCTAATTACAGGTTTCTGTGTTAATCACCATACTTTAAATAGAAGCATTTCAGATGCAGGTAGAAAGAAGCATTAATTTATGGCTATTATGACAAGTCATTAGGAATCAGTTTAATACTGCTTCCTTTTAGCAACATAGTAGTAGTAGGTTCTTCCCTAGGTCCTTTGAGTTGTGTAACCATAGGTCCTTGAGCCCAATAATAGTGCCAGGCATAGTGCTCCATTTTATGGAGCAGGACTGAAATACAATAAGAAAGTGGTTGGTTACTGCCATGATATTCATGCCATTATTGCACTAGTGGGCTTGTCTTAATAGGCCAGTCATTACTATAGCTCACAGAGTTCATGGCTGGGCATTATTGATGATCAGTTTTCACTTCCACTAGGTTGCATAACACCTTCTATCAGCACAATAGAAATGGGTTCTCTCCTTCTATGATTCCTTCTATTCATTCATCTTCTTTGTTTCTTAATCTCTGAGTCTTGGGAGAATGAGATATGATAGATGTCCCATCTAGGGCTGAGAATGCCACAGTCTCTTATTTTTTTGCACCTTGGCCAGTTGATTGTCTTTGTTAATTGCCATCCCCTGCAAATAGAAGCTTTTTTTCCTGAGGAAGGTTGAGAGGTGTAATAATCTATGAGTACAACAAGAAGTCGTCAGGGCATGGATTTAATACATTTGGCAGAATAATGCTAGGGGGTTCTTCCCTAGTACTTATGGCATGTATAGGCATATCCTTGACTGAATAATTGTGCCAAGTATGGGTATCTTATGGAACAGTATTTAAATCAAATCAGAAAGTGATTGGTTACTCCTATAATGTTTGAACATCTATTGCATTGGTGAGCATATCTTGACATATCAATAATTATTATAGCTTTCAAGGTCCATAGCTTGTCAGATGGATGATTGGTTTTCTCTTTTAATAGAATACATAGCATCTTCTAGCACTGTGATAACTAGTCAGTGTGGATGAAGCTTCTAAGTTACTCAAGTACCAACTTGATTTCTCCGTGTTCTATGACTCAAGTATGTGTTTTCTTCAGTAACAGGGTCTTACCATCAATTCTGGACCATAACCAAGGGCAGTAAAAATAGTTTATCACGTTTTGGAGTCTATGATCTCTCATTGACCAGCAATTCCAAAGAAAAAGCTCATTACCGGCACTAAGCTTTTTATTTATTTATTTATTTATTTATTTATTTATTTATTTATTTATTTATTTTAGTCAGTCTTGTTGCCACATTATAGTTTAACTCCACTTAAATAATTCTTACATTTTATATGTACATTTTAAGGAAGCTTCTATGATATTAGGTTTTTGTATCACTTTTTAAAAGGGTCTTTAGTGTAAATTATTTTTCACCATGTTAAATTCACTTTCAAATAAAGTTCAATGGGTTTCAACAAATGTGTGCACATAAATTCCAGACTCTTTAGAATTTAATGAAAATGAAGGTACAACATATCTAAATTTATGGGACACAATGAAAGCAGTGCTAAGAGGAAAACTCATAGCTCTGAGTGACTCCAAAAAGAATTGGGAGCAGCTAGCAGTTTGATAGCACACCTGAAATCTCTAGAACAAAAAGAAACAAATACATCCAAGAGGAGTAGACAGCAGGAAATAATCAAAGTCAGGGCTGAAATCAACCAAATAGAAACAAAAAGAACTATACAAAGAATCAACAAAACTAGGAGCTGGTTCTTTGAGAAATCAACAAGATAGATAAACCCTTAGCCAGAGTAACCAGAGGGCACAGGGATAGTATCCAAATTAACAAAATCAGAAATGAACAGGGAGATATAACAACAGAAACTGAGGAAATTTTTAAAAATCACCAGATCCGACTACAAAAGTCTATACTCAACACAACTGGAAAATCTGGATGAAATGGACAGTTTTCTAGACAGAGTCCAAATACCAAAGTTAAATCAGGATCAGATAAACCATCTAAAGAGTCCCTGAAGAAGTAGTTGAATGTCCTCTGCTACATATGCAGCTGGAGCCTTGAGTCCTGTGGGTCTCAGTACCATAAGTTTTCCCTGAGACCTCTATCCAGGCGCATGGGAAAGCCCCAGTGAAGGAAGTGAGTGCAGGCAGGGAGAAGAAGCCTATGCTGCACTTTCTAGGTCGCTCAGTAACTCCGAGCCTGGGTCAGCGAGAAGCAATCTGAAGCCTGTGAAGGAAACCCAACAAGTTAAACTCCAACCTATGGGGGCTGGTGAGATGGCTCAGCGGGTAAGAGCACCGGACTGCTCTTCCGAAGGTGATAAGTTCAAATCCCAGCATCCACATGGTGGCTCACAACCATCTGTAACGAGATCTGGCACCCTCTTCTGGAGTGTCTGAAGACAGCTACAGTGTACTTGCATATAATAAATAAAATAAATCTTCAAAAAAAAAATTAAAAAGAAACCTCCAAACTATGTCACTGAGTAGATGTGTCAACCACTCATACCAAGAGCTCAGCAGAGAAGCATGTTTCTCATGCAAATACTATCTTCTTCAATTGCTACTGATCCTGTGCAGCCCATATTGGGCACAAAATGCATTAGAAAACAAGAAAGACTCTCTATGGTCCATCCTTTCATCTTAGCTCTAAACTTTGTCTCTGTAACTCCTTTCATGGGTATTTTGTTTCCTCTTCAAAGGAGGAATGAAGTATCCACACGCTGATCATCCTTGATTTTCTTGTGTTTTGCAGATTGTATCTTGGGTATTCTAAGTTTCTGGGCTAATATCTATTTATCAGTGAGCACATATCCAATGACTTCTTTTGTGATTGGGTTACCTCACTAAGAATTATATCCTCCAGATTCATCCATTTGCCCAAGAATTTCATAAATTCATTTTTTAAATAGCAGAATAGTATTCCATTGTGTAAATGTACCACACTTTCTGTATCCATTCCTCTGTTGAGGGACATGTGGGTTCTTTCCAGCTTCTGGCTATTATAAATAAGGCTGCTATGAACATAGTGGAGTATGTGTCCTTTTTACCAGTTGGAACATCTTCTGGGTATAGAACTCGGGTCTCTAGCTCCATGTATAGCAGAAGATGGCCTAGTCAGCCATCATTGGGAGGAGAGGCCCCTTGGTAATGCAATCTTTATATGCCCCAATACAGGGGAACACCAGGGCCAAGAAGTGGGAGTGGGTGGGCAGGGGAGCAGGGAGGGGGGAGGGGGGAGGGGACTTTCGGGATAGCAATTGAAATGTAAATTAAGAAAAGATCTAATAAAAAAATTGAAAAAAGAAAACAAGAAAGAATGTAAAACTTGACACAGCCTTAGCTGTTGGAACTGTCAGATATAGACTTTAAATGACTGTGGCTTTTTTTTTTTTAATGCTCAAGTGACTAGCATGCAAGAGAAAATGGGAAATTTCATCAGAGATTTAAAAATGAGTCAAGCATAAATGTTGGCAATTTAAGACAAGATATTAGCGATTAACTCTGTGGTCGTATTGTAAAGTGAATTCAACTAAGCAAGGAACTGATAAATTGAAGACAGATCAGCTAAATTTCACATACCTAAATGGGAGGTGGAAAAATGTGAGCAAAGCATGTCAGCCTACAGGACAATGTCATATGGAATGCATGTCAACCTACAGGATAATGTCATATGGGATGCTTGTCAACCAACAGGACAATGTCCTATGGGCTTTGGGAGCACTCGTGGGAGAAGTGAAGATGGTCAAATCACAGTGTATAAAATCCTCAAAGAACTAATAAAACGATACAATTCTCAAAGAATTAATAAGTATATTTAAAAGAAATTTTATTTTAAAAATCTTCCATTTAAATATGACAATGAATATACTGTTTGATTGATAAAATGATGGACTTTCAAGTCTTGATTATGAATTTTGAAGAGTCTAGAAAAAAATGACCTTTGATAGCTTTTGGAGTGGGAAGGGTAGGAGAAGTCCCATGTAAGTCATAGTAAAAGCATGATGGGAACCTTGAGAATTTTAGTAATATATGGCAAGTGTATTGGATGACATGAGCTAGAATCATCTGAAAGTGGGGAGCCTCAATTGAAAAAATGCCCCCATAATATCTGGCTGTGAGACATTTTCTTAATTAGTGGTTGATGGAGGAGGACCCAGCCCACTGTGGGTGAGGCCATCCCTGGGCTGATGGTACTGGGTTCTGTAAGTAAGCAGGTTGAGGAAGCCACAACAAGCAAGCCAGTAAGCAGCATGCCTCCATGACTGTTGCATCAGCTCCTGCCTCCAGGTTCCTGCCCTGCTTGAGTTCCTGTCCTCACTGTTTTTGATGTTGAACTGGCATATGGAGCTGTGAGTGAAATAAACCCTTTCCTCCCCAAGTTGGTTTTGGTCATGGCATTTTATTATACCAATAGTAACCCTAATGAAGACAACAAGTCAAATAAATCCACTGACTCTGGTATAAGATAGACTGGGAGATAGTGGACCCAGCAGAAATTATGATAATAATTAAGATAGAATAATTGATATAGATGGATTGAGTGGATAAGCTTATCTGTTAAAGCAATTTCTCTGAAGGTAATTAATGAAAGCATTCCATGGACTGCAAAAACAATGAGGTCAGTGAGGTAATGTATATCCTATTTCAATAAAGTCGATTTCAGAACTGAAAGCTATTGTTTCACAGCAGAAGTTCTCCAGTCTTTAGATATTTGTCGTCTTTTTGTGTTAGATTAAAATCTCATGATATGGTTTAGTTGTTCAAATTTTTCAAAATAAATTAGGCTAGTGAGAGTGAGCATCTCAAAACCATGGCAGTTTCAAAACACACTATCTTAAATTCAGAGGCCAGGATCACAAAACAAGTACTTGGCTTTGAATTAGTTAGACTTTGTACTAACTCTTTTCCTTTGTGCATGTACATGTGTGTGTATGTGTGTGCGTATGTGTATTTGAGATATTTGTGTGTATGTATGTTTATTTGAGATAAAATATTGTTGATCCAGGTGGTGCTTTCTTTGGCTACCAACATTTCATTTTAGTCTTTTTTTTTTTTATTAACTCTATATTTTCTATGTCAATTCTATTTTCTCTCTCTTTACTTTTGTTCTAGAGGAAAATTTTGATATATAACTTATTTCAATTCTCTCTTTTCCATCCCCCTTTTTCTCACACACACACCTCTTTAAGAAATACATACTATGTCATTTTGAACTTTCATTGCCAAATTTATATATGCATTTAAAAAAGTATATTGAACATTATGAATGTGGTGTTTTCAGCCAGAATTATGGTTTTTTTTGTTTGTTTTATTTTTGCGATTGTAATATGATTATCCCTGTCCACTTGGCATGTCCTTTATGTTGTCCTTGTTCAGCTCATGTTTGGGCAGTAGTGTTGGTGAGACTTTATGGATGTGGCTTCTGATGTTACTAGGCACAAAGTCTCACAGCAAGCTCCTCTAGTTCATAGAAGCTTTCTGACCTCTTTTCCAAATGTTCCCTGAGCCTTACCTTCAGAAGCATTCTTACACCCACAGATAAGTGTCTTCCAACTTTATCATGAAAACCTCTTTGCAACAGATGGAGATCACTACAGAAAACCACAACCAATCAAAATGCAGAGTTGTGGAATCCAGACTCAATGGACACATCTACAAATTATATTTTTGTATGTTGATATCTAGGTATAGGTAATTTTTCTTATTATTGTATAAATTCTCCTCCTACTTATATGCTACAATTTATTTTTAACTTTCTATTTTTGTCACTGTTTAATGAGATCTAGCCACAGTCATCTTCATGAATGTTTCAAGTTTTCTTTGGTGCCAATAACGGTACTGGATTATAGGACCAGACTGTGGTTTTTTTAGTCACCTAAGTATCCCAATGGCCACTCAAAGATTCTGATGTCCACATCACCCTTTCTATTATGTTAGTTCCCTTAAGAGTCCTTGCTCTGGAACATGGGTTGGCAATGGTTTTCTAAAAAAAAAAAAAACGTCATGAGTAAATATTGCAGGCTTTGCCTGCCAAGGATCACAGTGATGAATATGATGTAGGCACTTATCAGACCACTTAAAATGTAATCATTCAAATGAGTGAAAATGATTTATTTGGATTCATTTTTTTCTGTTTCTATAACTGAATACCACAGAATGAATAATTCATAATAATAAGGGTCATTTTGGAGTTGTGGAGTCCAAGAGTGTGGCACTAGATCTCTGACATCTGGTGGGATCCTGCTTGCTGCGTTATAACGTTGCAGAGACTATGGCAGGTGAGGGAGAGCAAGGATGTCAGATGAGGCCTCTCCTTTCTTATAAACCCACCAGTGCCATCATCAGTGACTCACAGCATCATCTAATCTAACTCATCTTCCAAAGACTCCACTGCTTGCATATCATTGGCATCCATAATCTTTCAGGTTGAGTTGCTGTATGTGAACTTGGGGATCTATTCAGACCTTAGCCCCATTATTAGCTTTCTCAGAGTACACAGAAAGAAGATGAATGGATTTGGCTTGCATGCTGTAGTTTACTTAACCTTCTTCCAGTTTGATTTTAATATTTAATAGCTAAATCAATACACATACCAATACATAATATCACACAGGGATTTTGGCAGTGTGAGAAATTGGGTTGTTAGAAATATTTTTGGCATAACTAGGCTAAGGACATCATGGTCCACTTCCTGTAATGCTGCTATGGCATCGGGTATTACCAGCTTCAGAGATGAGACCAATGCCAATTCCTCCCAGAGTAAGTATACACTTCTTTTCTTTGTCAGTGGGTGATGCGGCCCTTCTTTAGTGAATGCACATGTAGCGGCTATATCTCCATAAGGTGTGTGCAGGGTCCTGTCTCCCTCACTACTCTATAATGTAGTCTCACAATGAGTGTGAAACATGCACTGAGTAGGGTCTCTCCAAGAGTCTCGAGGACAGAGGTTGGGGCTTGTTTGGAGGCACAGTGGAAGATGGAAGAATGAGCAAGTAGGAAGTTTGGAACACATGAAATCAGGTATTGTCAAGGTACTTGGCTTCATCTTTCTAAAGATGATATCAGGGTGGGTTGTAGGTAAGGCTCATGCCATGCAGAATCCTAACATATCAGGAAGTGTTAGTATTGTTAAATTAGATGGAAAAAATTTAAAGGCTAGGTAAAAACAGTTTCCCACTAAACCTTGGCCCCAGGCATGATTTGTTCTGGTCAGTTCTACCACTTTAAGAAGACTATAGTCGTACACCCCATGACAGCTGACATTTGCTTCCACTTGCTTTCATCTTCACCATTTCTGGATAAGGCAGCTCTATAAGTTTTTTTCTCCAGTCACTTGGAAGGTACCTGCTGGGAGGTAGCTATCTTGGAGGATAGTCAATTTTTCACAAGTATGAGGACAACTGGACAACTCTTTAGGGGATGATTGGTTACAAAGAGGGCAAAATGTATTCTCTCTCTCTCTCTCTCTCTCTCTCTCTCTCTCTCTCTCTCTCTCTGTGTGTGTGTGTGTGTGTGTGTGTGAGTGCCTCTCTCTCTATGTGATTGTATGTGTGTGTATATGTGTGCCTCTCTGTCTTTGTCTATATGTGTGCTTCTCTGTCTTTGTCTGCCTGTATGTGTGTTCCTCTGTCTGTCTGTCTGTCTGTGTGAATATATGTTTATAGGGCTAAAAATCCCTCCCCTTTAAAGAATGTCAAATTTGCATAGAAAGTGCTTTTCTAATTTTTATCACCTTACCAGTGAGATGAGCCCCTTGCTCGCAGTCACTGTCTTCACTCTCCCTTGCTCTTCACTTACCTGGATTACAAGACTCCATCTTGTACTTCTCCCTGAGTGGCACCCTCCCTTCTCCTCTCAGGCTCACTGATGTGAGCAGACCTGCCAGTAAAGAAGGAGTTGCAGGTCACCTGAATCCTACAGACCCAGTGTCTCCCTGAGCTGCTCCTTGAGGAGCATGGCTGGAGCTGTGAGAGGTGCTGCATTAAGTGCGGCTTCCTTTCTAGAGGTCTCTGGAACCTGCCTTTGTGGTTGTGATTCTGTGACTATAGGCTTTCACTGGTAGAGCAAGTAATCATGTGCAGGCTCTCTCTGCTGGTTTGCGAACCTACAGATTCAAGTCTTTTATCTTTTACCTAGAGAAAATGACTCGGGGATGAAATCCCATGATGTCCTGGAGTTCAGACTGTTTTTTTTTTTTTTTTTTTTTTTTTTTTTTTTTTTGCTACCCACTTATAGAATGCTCAATTAAACTATTGTACTGTTACCAATGACTTCCCAATGGTTCTGTGGATAATAGTGTTCATCCTCTTCAGAAATAGGGCACCATGGAGAGAGGAGAACAGAGGTAGGATGCACTGTGTACTGTGTAAACAAAGCTTACTAGTGAGCTAATTATCTACATGTTTAAATATTTAAGTTTTAGCCTCAGCAAGAGGAGGATACATTATGAGACATTGACCCTCTGTGTTATTACCATCTGTGTAGAATGGTGCTCAGTGAATGGTGTTTTATTTCCCTCTGCCTTTGATGATGGTTCCCCCTGAGCTAGAATCCCCCCCACCAACTCTCTTTGACAGTTCTTCATACAGGTTTTATGTCATTCTTATGTGCCCCATCTTTGCCTTGATAGCCTGGTGTACTTCTCCATCATAGGACTTGTCTCATTGGGTTGTAACCACTTTTCATTGACTGAGGTACTGGATTGACGAGCTGCTTATTGTTATGCTTGCAAGCTGGAGCCATGTCTGGACCAGGATGAGTGGAGCTGAAATGACCAAAGGCACATAGCCTCAGTGAGCATCCTTCCAGAGGAGCCAGGTCAAAAAAAGAACAATCTTCAATCCAGAGAGACCATGAAGGAGGCATGAGAAGAGACAGACAGGAAAGAGTGGAAGACTGGTTAAATTCCAGATACTGACTGTTAACCATTTCAGGGTGTCCCGAGTCCCTCACTGCCTGCTACATGAGAATGAAGAGTGATAGGTGGGGGTTTCAAGGCACTGGTATAGGACAAAGCATCAATACCAGGGATGAAGAGGACCTTTCTGGTGGCTCTAGAAGCTGAGTATAGGCTATTTGACCTTAAGAATACTAGTTCAGGGATGTAGCAAACTCAGAATTAGGGAAACGCTAGACACTAGGTTGGTTCAAATTACAGCAAGGTTAATCCAGGGATTGGGTTGTAGCATGCAGGAGCCAGACCCCTTTAGTAGAGAATAGGAAGCTTTCAGGGTTCTAGAGAAAGAAAAGAATTAAAACTTTTTATTAGTCTGAGTTGCCCCAGAGGAAGATCCCATTAGAAGGATTTCAAGGCAAGTGCTTTACTTGAGAGGTAAAAACACAGATGTAGGGAAGTGGGAGGTGAGGCTAGGAAGAAGACAGACCTATTCCCATTAGGGATTAGGAAATGAGTCTCCACTGAGCGCACCAGGAGCTTTGTTCTGCTGGGGGTTCTGGCAGCCAGTGTGAAGCATGTACGCATGCACGCATCAAGCTTGTTCCATTGGGTGAGGGAGGAGTCATCCCATCAGCCAATGGTAGAGAATGTTCTCAAAGAACATTGATTTCTCCTCTTCTGAGCAGGGCAAAGTAACTTTAGCTCCAACGTCAGTTCCAGGCGGAGATGTGGAGATTCTGGTAACAGGGAATTGGTTTGCTTGATGGACAAAGCCTGGAGGAAAGGGAATGATGTAACTGCTTAAGGATTTTGTATACAGACTCATTTCTTGGAGCACGCAGTAGGGCTGGGTTTGAGTGTTTGTACACAGTATGTCTATAAGGCCTCCTGACTGGGCTACCTGCATTTCTCTCAGTGATCCGACTTGAGGGAGGCTAATTTTTGCCCAGTATTCTCACTGAAATTTGACTTCAGTACAGAGCCATCTGATTTCTCTGCAATCCCCCTTTCCCCAGGACCTGCTAAATAGAAGGCTCTTAAGAAGATTGGCTAAACAGAACTGAAATCCAGTTTGGGAGCCTGAGATCTAGTTTCATTCTTGTACATGATACAGTTTGACCAGTGCCATTTGTTGAAATTACTTAATTCCCCAAAGTGTATGGTTGGCTTCTTTGTAAAATATCAGATGTCTGTAGGGCTATGGGTTTATTTGTAGATATTCAATTCTATTCTCTTGATCAATGTGTCTATTTTTATGCCTGTACCAAGCTAGATTCATTACTATATCTTGAAATCTGGGATGCTGATACCTCTAGAAGTTTTTTTTTTTTCTTCAATTGTTCAGAATTAATTTTAACTCTACTAGGGTTTTTATGTTTCCATATGAAATTTTAGATTATGTTCACTAACTGATGATTGGATAATAAAAATGTGATACATTTACACAGTGGAATTTTACTCAGATGTTAAGGAAAACTAAATTACAAAATTCTCTGGTAAATGAATAGAACTGAAAACAGTCATTCTTGGTGAGGTAACTCAGACAAAGAAAGACAATTGTCCCATGTTTCCTTTCATTTACAGATACTTGCTTTGAGTCTTTAGATACATGTGTGTAACTGGAATGATCATAGATGTCAGAAAGCTCCTAAGGGGTCATGGTAAGAGAGGGGTAGCTTTCAATGGAGTAGAGACAGTGACACAAACTAGAGTCATTTGGGAAGAAGGAACTTCAGCTGAAAAATTGTCTTCAAAGGATTGGTTTGTGAGAATATCTATGGTGTAGCTCTTTCTTAATTGCTAATTGATGTAGAATTACCCAGCCCAGTGTGGGTAGCCATGCCTAGCCAGGTGGGTCTGATCTGGACTGTATAGAAAAGTATCTGAGCAAGTTGATGAAAGCAACTCAGTAAATAACATTCTGTGCCTCAGTTCCTGACTCCAAATTATTGTCTTGAGTTTCTGTCATGTGGCAGACAGTCATCTATTGGATAGAACATAGGGTCCCCATTGAAGGAGCTACAGAAAGGATCTAAGGAGCTGAAGGGGTTTGCAGCCCTATAGGAGGAACAACAATATGAACTAACCAGTACCCCTAGAGCTCCCTGGGACTAAACCACCAATCAAAGAAAACACATGGTGGGACTTGTGTCTCTAGCTGCATATGAAACAGAGGATTGCCTAGTCAGCCATCAATGGGAAGAGAGGCCCTTGGTCTTTCAAAGATTCTATGCCCCAGTATAGGGGAATGCCAGGGCCAGGAAGTGGGAGTGGGTGGGTTGGTGAGCAGGGGAAGGGGGAGGGTATAGTGGATTTTGGGAGAGGAAACTAGGAAAGGGGATAGCATTTGAAATGTAAATGAAGAAAATATCTAATAAAAAAAAAGAAATATCTAGTTTAAATGACTTCCAAGATTAATTCTCACATAGTTACTCCATAGCACAAGTAACATTGTCTTGAGGTAGACACTCAGAAGCCCACAGAGCCAGAGAGATTACATAAATGCATGAAGCAGAGCTATTAACTGACAGGGAATGCTTGGTAGGGATTCAGGCTCCATTTTCTTAACATATTTTCAGTTTACCTTCTTTGGGTAATAACTAAACCATCGGTTGTGTAAGAGGCTCAGGGAGTAATCCAATGGTAGAGCACTTGGCCATGAGATCAGGAGTTTAAACTCCAGTATCACAGAACAAAGCCCTTGTGGACTGGTTAAGCTATAATAAAAAGAGGGGTCTGTCTCTTTGTCTCTGTTTCTCCTCTCTCTCTCTCTCTCTCTCTCTCTTTCTCTCTCTCTCTCTCTCTCTCTCTCCCCATCTCTCCACTACTGTCTCTGTTTTCTCTCTGTATCTCTCTCTTTCTGTCTTCTCTCTGTGTGTGTCTGTTTCTCTCTCTCTCCCCCACCTCTCTCTCTTTCTCTCTGTGTGTGTTGTGTACATTGCATTTGGGTTTATGTAGGCATGGAAGTCAGAAGTCAATGTTGGCTATCTTCAGTTTTTTCCACCTTCCCAGAGCTGGATTATGAACACACTGCTGTGCCTGGCCTTTTATGTGGGCACTGGGATCTAACTGGGATCTAACTGGGATCTAACTGGGATCTAACTTGGATCTAACTGGGATCTAACTGGGATCTAACTGGGATTTAACTGGGATCTAACTGGGATCTAACTGGGATCTAACTGGGATCTAACTGGGATCTAAACTATGCTTGTGCAGCAAGCACTTTACTAACTGAGCCATGTCCTCAGTTTGAAAGAGGTTTATTATTGTGGCTTAGGGTCAAAGGGCTGCATCTAGTAATGATCTTGATGGGGTTCTAAGCAGGTAGAGAGTGTCACTTGTTTAGAATCAGTAAGTATACCCTTCCCCATGTGTGTGCAATCATAGGGATTCCATCCTGATGATTTTATTTCAGTGTAAGCACCTTCTAAAAGTCTTATCCTTGTACATGATAGTTGAACTAGGTTTATTCCTTCTTAGTCTCTTACCATGGGGATTAAATGCCAACATGGTTTTCTTTTTTTTTCCACATTTTTTAATTAGATATTTTCTTCATTTACATTTCAAGTGATATCCCATAAGTCCCCTATACCCTCCCCTCGCCCTGCTCCCCTACCCACCCACTCCCACTACTTGGCCTTGGCATTCCCCTGTAATGGGGCATATAAACATTGCTAGACCAAGGGCCTTTCTTCCCCAATAATGGCCAACTAGGCCATCTTCTAATACATATGCAGCTAGAGACATGAGCTCTGGGAGTTCTGATTAGTTCATATTGTTGTTCCATCTATAGGGTTGCAGACCCCCTACCAACATGGTTTTCTTAGGGAAAAATTTATGTTCTAATCTTATTCACCTATGAACTATGCCCAGGCCCTATGTCTGAGTGGCATGCAGGTTTAAAGCAGTGTCTCTGCTCAGCCAACTGCTATGACTACTCCCTGCACTGTAAGAAAGACAAGTAGCCCTGTAATGAGGACCCACAGCAGTATAAAGGACGCTTTTATCATTCCAGGCTCTCTAACCATCAATGCTACCACAGGGCAACCTGTACCTGGGAGGCCCTTTTCCTTCCGGCTCTGACTTCAGTTCCACTGATACCTTTTCTGACTCCTCCTCCACTCCATTGCTTTATGTTTCCTCCTTCCCATCTGTCACTGTCTGATCCAGGTTGTCCCTGCATATTGCTTTTGTGCCTGTCCCATGGAAACAAAAGCTCCATGGACTGTTGTCTATTTCTGGAACTCCAGTCTCTTGAAAGGTACTTAACGAAGACTTCCCCAGTGAATGACACTCTTTGTCATTTTTTCTTGAGTATTTAAGTCAACGTGGCACAAGGGATGGCACCAATACAGCCACCAGCATCTCAGCTTCCTGTGGTTGTTCTGTGGACAGAAGCCATGCTGATAGCATGGGACTTCCTCACGCGAGTTTCTCTCTTTCCCCCATTCTATTTGTCTTGTTAGAATTTTCTCTTGAGCAAGCTCATAGAAGATTGAAATGTAGGTCTGAAGTTCAGGAAGGGTTGGGAAGATCATTGTTCAGGAGCCCACTCCTCCCACCTCAATCCAGAACATGAAGTGTTGAGACCATAAAGACGCCTGTTTTGTTTCATGTCAGATTAGAGAGAGGAAATTTATGTGATCAGTACAAGCTAGGCAGCTCCGCACATCACAGGACACCTTACCTGAGGGTATGTGAATTTGTTTCTCACATCTTACAGGTAAGGAAGTAAGACAGAGAAAGATGCTCAATGTCCAGAAACTAGTGCACGATTCCACCTTCTCCATTGCCAGGTCCCACCAAACCTTTCTATTCTGTTCTCATTTCAAAGGCATGAGCAAAAGTTTTTGTGTTTATTTTTTTCAACCAAGCCAAAGTTTATCTTAACGACTATTATCCTGAAATATAAGACATGCAAGTCTCAAAATACCTAGAAAAGAAAGAGGACAGGATTTAAGATTTACACAAAGACAAGCAAAAGCTACTGAGAAGCTAGAGTTCAAATTGTTCACAAGAGTGCCAGGGGCTGGCTCCCAAATAGCCACTTAATAGGGCAGCTTAAAATAAAGGCCAGGGGGACAAATTGTCTGGACCTTATGACCCCAATCAGAGAAGAAATAAAATTTAATGGGAGCTGAATCTCCTATGTGGACCTTGGGGCATGTGTGGTGATTCTGTAGCTCGTTTTGGATCCCACCCAACTGCTTGGTTTCCATATCTCTGGAGAAATGTGGGAGCAGCCCAGGCTGTTTTGGACTGTGGTTTGCAGACTGGAGATATGGAGTGTTTCTAAGGGCCCAGTATTTGAGACAATCAGACAGTGTTCCTATTTGGAAACTCAGGGCTTTTTTGGATGAGAATATTTCTTATAAAACTTGAATTCAGAGGTTCCAATGCACACAGAAGCTACAGACTTGAGTTCTTTCTTTATATGTTTCAAAACTCATCCAGATGGCTAGCTGGGAATGGCATGTGGCTTTCTCAGGCCAGGAAGCTAGTCTTGTCAACTCTCCTATGTCTGGATGGGGCTGGTGGTGTGTGTCAGTACTGGGCTACATGTCTAAAGGGTCTTGATGCAGACAGTGCTTCTTCAAGGAAGATGTTCTGGTCTTCATTGGTAGGGTGATGCCAGGCAGACAAGGTTGGTACCTGTCCATAACCCCATAGTCTTCACCATTTTATCATAGGTGTGGATTCAGTGCAAACTCTGCCTTCTTCTCCTTGATATGAGTATGATTTTCATATAACAGGCCAGGTGGAACTTGGAGATCACTTGTAGTGTTTTGTCCCTTGTATGTTCATGTACAAGGTCCCTAGTTGACCACAATGTTAACTGACTTAATAACACACACGTGTATTTACACCCTTCTGTCTTCACCCTCACTTCTCTGATGTTCCATGTACTTATCAGGAGCATATATGGGGTCATCTCCTAAGTAAATTACTTGCTCTAAAACCCTCATCTGTGTTGGCTTCTGGGGCACCAGATGCAGATAATGTCTTCAAGTCTCTCTGCTTGTGTGCCAAGTGCCCATGATTTAGTTGATAAGACCTTATCGTTTGATGATCAGAAGCACAGCTAGCTAAGTTCCTCTTTCCCAGAGAGACAATTTCTCATGCCTCCTGTATGAATAAATAAATAACTGTTAGGCTTTGAATGTGAAAAACGGATACATCATAAAGGCCATGCGATCGATTTCTCTCTGTTTTTCAGTCGCTTCCAATAGGCCATCCTCTTTGGAATTAAAGATTTATGTGCTCATCATTCAGTGAAGGGAAAGTAACCTACCATTCGCAGAGACATTTGGAACCTCAGAGCCCAGGCTTCGAATATAATGCTGGCAAGTAGAGCTGACATGAGCCATCTTAAATTGAATGTCTTGAATCAGTGACTTTTTATTTGTTCACCAGTCAGTAACCTGGGCAGGGCTTTGCATGATGGCTCGTTGCATGTCAAGTTGATCACCACAAGTCAGAGTCATTTGGGAAGAGGGAACTTCAACTGAGAAAATTCCCCCACTAGACTGGGCAAGCCTGCAGTACATTTTCTTGACTGATGATCGAGGTAGAAGGGGTCATCTTGAATCCCTGCCCTGACTTCCTTTGATGATGGACTGTGATTTGGAAATGTAAGCCAAATAAATCTTCCTCCCCCTTCCCACCAAGTTGCTTTTGGTCATGATGATTTATTTATTACAGTTATAGAAACCCCAAGACACGGGGACAACATATCTCAGTTCTCAAGTCTTCAGCTGGATCCAACACGTCAAAGCTTGAGAGCTGGATCCCTTCTTTCTTCCAATGACCAGAAACATATGTTGGGAAGACTTGAGCAGCTGGGACTAGGGCATTGGGTCCCCTCAGGTATCTCTTGGTTTACCAATGTAGTCACTTTGGCATAGGGACTTGGTGGTAATCAAACATCTCACATGGCAGCCCTGGCTCCAAAGAGGAATGTCTTAATGAGAGACAGCTTTATGGAAGCTGTATGACATTTTAGGACTTGGTCTAGAAAATTACGGTGCCCTTTTGGTTACATACTGCTGGAGAGAGTTCTAAAAGTCTGTGTGCCTCGTGACCAAATGATTATTGTCTTATGTAAATGGAAAGAGGTATTGGGCAAAGATGATGGAAGAAAGAGTCTTGGCTGGTTCAGAGCCGAAAGTTACTTTTCTTTGCCAGGAGGTTGGGCCACTTCTTAAGCTTTATGTTCTAATGAGCTTTCATATATACCTTGATATTGATGTGGAAGTGAATGAAATGCTGTAGTTTGGGCCCATATGGTAAAGGTGTGATTGCCACCATATAGCACTATTGAGAAGTAATAGAACATTTATGAGGTGGGGCCTATTGGACAGAAATGAAGTTATAGGTAGTATGCTTTTGAAGGAGACACTGTGACCCCAGACTCTCTTCTCTATTTTTATTTCCTGAGAAGCTTCTTTGTCACATGTTCCTGATATGGTGAATTGTCCCCACAAAGGCACCAAAGCAACAAGAAGCCAACTAAGCCTGGGTTCAAACCTTCAGACTTCGAGATAAACTCTTTTCCTCATTTTAAGTTAAATTGCCTCAGGTATCTTGTTACAGAAATGATAAATTGACTTATCCAAGAAGATTGGGGTAGTCAGAAGAAGGAGGGAAAGGCGACAGGGATGATTTTGAGCTGGCTCCTCATCTAGCCTCTGGAATCCTTTGGAATACTTATCTGAAGATCCAGAGACAAAGGCAAAAAGATTTTGTTTTTCTAACAACCTTGTATAGGCTGAGCACAAACTGTCACATTTAAGGCTCACAGCCATAAAAACACACACAGCCTATGGAAGCATGGAACCCTGTCTGCTCTGGGACAATGTAAACTAGGCTTTAAGCATCTTTGGGGGGTGGGACATAAATGAACTATTTGTAGAAAGCCATACGTAAAAGTGGTAGCCAAGGGGTGTTATAGGGGGAATGCAGCAGAGGGATGGGGTTGTTCCTTTTGGGCTATAAAATACTGTTTGTGACATTCCCAAAATGATGGAATGAGATTAGCATGGGATGCAAGGACTAAGGCCCAAACTGGGAGGGCTGGCGGCATGCAGTTTTCATTATGTTCAGTCATGGATGCTCAGGAAGGGAATACTAAAAATGCAATTACAGTGTAGCCATGTTTAGTAAATCATGTTGATGTGTGTGTGTGTGTGTGTGTGTGTGTGTGTGTGTGTGTGTGTGTGTGCCTGTGTACATATGTGGATGCACAGATATGTGTGATTTAAAAACTGGAAGATAAAAACTGAGCAGATGGACATTTTTCGCAAGAACCTGAATTATTTTGAAGTAGATTGTCTAGCACACAGCTTGCCATGATAAGGGTGTCCCCCTCTTATGACATGGTTGATATATCAGAAGCCTGCCATCTCTGAGGCTGCTGTGGGAATCACAGTAGGAAAGGAGATGAGAATCTGGGTCTGTAAAGAGCCAAATAGCTTTGGGGTTTTCCTAAGGAAGGTGCATTCATTACTCTAGAGGTACCCTGGAGTCATTGCCTCTGTCCTGGGACTCTCAGGAAGACGGGCACTTCCCATCTTATAACATGGATTTTTAACAACCCCCCCCCCACATTGGAATTTGTAATTCTTCCAGGGAACATTATCAGATTCTAAAATTCTAGTGCCCAATATATTTTTATCATTAAAAGTGCGGTTTTTTTCCCTTGAAGGCTAGAGATGTGGCTCAGTAGTTGGGCATTTATTTAACATGTATGAAGCCATGGATTCAAGCCAACCCCTCCTCCATTCTGTACCACAAACAAAAAGAAACTAGCAAATTGCATACATACTTTTATCTAAAAAAATAAACAACAACAACAAAAACCGAGTAAGCAAATACAATCAAATATCTGGAGATCCTAACACTCAGATGTATGTAACATAACTGTACAGGAGAGAGATACATCACCATGTCAAATATCAAGGGCCTGCATCCCCTTCCTCTTTTTGTGAAGTATCTTTATCCTTCCAAGTAGAGAGGTTGGTGGCAAAGAGGTTTGGACAAACTGAGAATGGGCACAATGATGTATATAAGAAAGAGAGGAATACATCTTTCTGAAAGAGAAGTGGGGAGCTACTGAGGAGAGGAGAGACTGAGGAGAGGAGAGTGTGGTAAGTTAGGCCAAAGGGAAAGAAGAGAGACTTGAAGGCTGGAGAACCCAGCCTTGGATGCCCGAGACTGCAAAGAATACAACAACTTCCAAGTACCTGGAATATGGAGACAAATATTGAGGAAAAAGAATGGCAACAGGTGGTTATGAAAAAGTACTTGTTACCTCAAACTGTCAGAAACTGTAAAGACATATATTCAATTCAGGCTTGATGTTTAGAGCAAATTGACAGGCTGAAAAGGACCTGATTTTATTAGGGACATTTCTATCACCTATATCGACCAGCATCACTGTAAAACCAAAGCAGATCTTATTCCCTATGTTGTTTTATGATCTACTTCTTTTCACTTAATAATACATGTGGAATTTGACCTTTAATGATCATATAACACTCTGGTATATGAGTGGGTTATAATTTAATAGGTTGATTTCATCCCATTAAGATCCCTTTATTGTTAGAATTAATATCATAAGCATGGCTATATTACCGAAGTTAACCAAGAGTTTCAGTACAATGTCATCAAAATTCTGAGGTTATACTTCATGGAACTAGAAAAATTAATTGAAAACTTCATGTGGAACCACAAAAAGACCATTTTAAAATATAAACTATATGAATAAATAAGAATGAATAACTCACAAGTATATTTTATGCACACTTAGTTGTTTAAATGCAAACAATTTTGTTCGGCTACACTGGAACTGTTTGTTTGTTTGTTTGTTTACTTATTTGTACACATGTGTGCCTGCTTGTCCGTACGTACCATGTACGGACAGTGCTTATGAAGACTAGAAGATGTCAGAGTTCCTGGAACTGGCATTAGAGGTGATTGTGAGTCACTTGCTGTGCCAAGACTCTTTCTTCCATAAACCTAGCAGCTTGTGCTCTTAGTTACTGAACCATCTCGCCATCTCTCAGATGCATTTTTTTGAGGTAGAACTACTAAAGCCAAATATAGATAGTTTTAATATCTATAGCGGGACTTACAAAAATCTTGACTTGATGTAGTCCTCTTGTTAATGCACATCTAGAGTACTGATTTGAAACCATCTTCTCTTGCTCTGTTATGTCTGTACAACTTGAATGTGCTCTAAAAGGTTATAGCCTTCACTGGTTTTGTATATCGTAGATCCCAAGCCATAACGGGAGCTCAGTAAGTCTGAATAATGAATAATCAAATATATTTCAATGCATGAATGGTTCTCAGTTGGTTGATAGCTAGGTGAATCGCGGTTTCTATATATTTATTCCCCTTTAATCCTGGCATGCTGCCAAATACAGGGTCTGTACCTGATGCTATCATGAAGGAAAAGGCATCTATCCATCAATATTGCAAATAGAAGTTAGTAATTCTCTAAGATCCAAGAAATTATTAACATTTTTTCACCTGAAAATGTCTGATTGTATATTCTTGTGAGTGGTCATACTTTGTGGAGGGTTGGCTCCCAGCATTCTGCACCCCACTCATCCCTAGGACCTCTATTGGTAAGTTACTCTTGGAGAAGAGCCAGCATAAATGAATATTTACCTTCTTTGATATTGGAAAAAATAACCATTTGGACCTCCCTTTAACATTCTTTGGTATGAAGAATAAGGTAAGAAGTCAGGGCAGGCATCTAGCCAGGTCTCTGGCACAGTCCTAACCACTCAGAAATGATGAACCCTGCTGAGATTGAGCCCGTCCTTTCTCAGTATCCTATTGGTCTGTCCCACTTCAGAAAAGTGACATATAAGTAACATTTTGATTGGTTTTGAGTTTAGTATTTACTGTGCTGCTATGAGTTAGAGCTACTTGTTTCTATCTGATTTAGGAAACAACAGGCAGGGTGATATTCCTCCTCACTGTTCTGAGTGGTTCCCTCGGCTGGAGAGAGTATGCATGGAGCATGAGTTCCACCTGAGTATCACAGCCTTTCTGTCCAATCAGCAGAGTGGAAGCACAGGGATGCTATGCCTCAGGGGCAGTATCAATTGCCTGGACATTTGTGACATTCTTGATAAAGGTGGGATTGATTTCATAACAGTTGCAATGGCATCTAGGCAGGCAGAGGCCAAGAATGCTTAAGAAAGTTCCCTGAAGTCAGCTAGACAGAGTGTGTTACCTCGGCCAGGCACTGCTTTAAACATGAAGCTAGTTCCTAAAACTTCTCTTACCGATATTGGGGGTGGGGTGGGGTGGGGTGGGGTGAGCTTACTGAGGAAGAGTCAGAGGGACATAGGTAGACAAGGAAAGGGAGAGTGGCCTCCCTGGGATGTCAGCTTTTTGTTCCTGGAAGTTATTGCTAGGAGATATGATGAGAAAATGCAGGGACAGGTATCTAAACAGGAAGCGAGGACCAGGGGATCCCTTTAAAACTGCCAGCCAGTACCAGTTAGCAGATTCCCAACTTTGGACGACCTCTCCCTTCCCAAAAGTTTAAAAGCTGTTACTTTTGTTTTCTACATAGCTTATTTGGTCATCCACTTTTCCAGGATGTTCAACTCTTTGTCTCAGTGAATGGGCCTGGCAATTCCATAGAAGGCCATGGTACCCCTGGTTATATCATGAAGCAAGGGCAGTGGCCAGCAGTATACCCAGGTACATCATGAAGACAATAGCTTAGGCAATAGCTAAGGTGGAAAATCAGCTTAACAGTAAATGTAAGGACTTGTGTTATTGAAACGCTTCCCATCTATCTGCCCTTAGTCAGCACAACACTGAAATCTGAAGGAAGGTCCAAATCTCGTTTGTTCTGTTATCTAAAGAAGATCAAAGTTTCACATGCTGGGTTTCCTCCAAGAGAAACTTATCAATAGCGGTCCTTGGGATGAGTGGAGTGCTAAACGTTGGAAGCTGATTCTCTAGAAAGTATAACCCAGTCTTAGGATGATAAATCTCTTCTGGATCAGGTATTTTCAAGTGAGCAACTACTTTCTTGAATGTTGGCTAAGCCTAAGTGTGAATGTAACACTTTATTTGGTTTGGATTTGTGTATCGTATTTGTGTATAGTATATCCCCAGTATCCATGATGAATAGGTTTCAGGACCTTTTGACACCCAACTTCAAAAAAGGATCACTTTTGCATTAAATTATGAAGAATTTGCATATTATCCATGTATCCTTTCAATACTTTAAAACATCCCTAGATTACTTGGGATACTTAATAAAAGACAGCTGCTATGAAAATTGCTATATATGCTATTATGTAGGGAACAATGACAAAAATATCTGTACCTATCAGGAGTTTTAAAAGTACAGTGTGTATGTGTGTGTGTGTGTGTGTGTGTGTGTGTGTGTGTGTGTGTGTGTGTGTGTGTGCTCGCATGCATGTATGCATGTTAGTATATCAGTGTGATTTTTTGATGTTAGCTGAAACTGTGCATATGGAAACCAGAGATTTGGGGGATCAACTCCTGATCCAAAGCAATGTAGCATGTTCCTTAGCCAGACACAAGCATTCATTCTATCCTTAAAAACCCCTTCATTCTGATTCTCTTTCCATTTTCCCCCAGCTATGCTGGCAGGAAAGAAAAGTGAATCAGCTCAAGTTGATTGGTTTTTCCATCAAGCATCGAGCTTTTGCGCTTAGGCTCCTCCTTGTGATTCAGACCTCAAGTCTAAACAGCAGCTGCATGCAGCCTGCTGCGAAGAGTAGCAGATAGTATTTAGGGAAAGAGTTTTATTTTCTGAGAGACTGTACCTATTCCCAGAGGCTTACCTGGAGGACCACAAGGTACACAGAGCAGAGTCTTGAAGGAGATATAGCAAGCACACACAGGTGCCTGCAGATTTCAAATGCATACAACCAAGAGAGCAGTTCATCTCCCCCCCTCTCCCCCCCCAATTCTTCAAACAGTTTTGGTGTGAGTGGAAATGGAAACTTGAAAGATGACATCTGGGTGGCAGGCACCATGTTTACAGCCTCGGCAAGAGCATGACAAAATCCTGTTTCTTGATTTTGACTGAGTCAAGAACCACAAAGAACTTCAACAACTAATGTCCAAAATGGAGTCCAAAGGTATCCTAGGTTGCGGTAGTATGCCACCATGTACAGAACTTCTGGGCTCACAGTAACTTTATACTGCACAGGCTGCCCCATCACTTTCTTCCCCTTTGCTCTGGGTGATCTACATGGATGCCTATTAGGTAGCCGATTGAAGGACTGTCATTATAATTTGTGCTGGTTTGAATTGTTGCCTACTCCCCGCCCCTAAGGCATCCAAGGTCATCTAGTTAGGATGTCTGAGAGACAAACCTCAGACTGTCTTCATTCTTTTCCAAATGGAAAAAGGGAAAAAATGTGACCAAGCATCCAAATGTTCAGTCTATAAAACATTCGAAGCATTCAGATGTTTGGTGTTGGCAGAGCGAGGTGCCATCTAAACTTGTGTCGCAAAATCAACTGTCCCTGGAGTCTTTGGTCTCAATCCAGTGGCTGGGAAGTAACTTTGTCATTATAGTTCAATCCATTTCTTCTTTTTTACAGAAACATTTGAATTTTATCCTCACTGTAGAAAGTTTAAAAGGAAAACATTTTAAAGTTAGTTGATTTGCAGTGGCTAGATGAGATTCTTAGAAACATTTTTTTTTATAAAGATTCCGATTTTGAGATTGTCTTCTTAGTTTGACCATACATGGTCCTAAGGAAATTCAGAAGCCATTTTAGGGGAAAAATCAGTTATTTGTTTTCAAGATGACACCATTTTTTAAAGGTCAAATATTTTACTTACATGTTAGCCACATCTTTTCAGCTTCCTTAGAACATGTATGTTTTCAGTGCTGTCTACAATCAGATCCAATAATGTTAAAATTTCTCCTTTGAACCCTATTCTATCTTCATCCGTAGAGGCAGAAAGTGACTTACACATCTAAGACACACCTGTGGTGTGCTGGTTAGTTGATAGCATTACACTCATCTCACAGTGTGCCTGGTTTCTACTCATTCCTTGACTCCATCCTCATCCATCTGACTTAATTTGGTCAATGGGATATTAACACAGATGATGTGTGACTCATAAACTTAAACTTAAATGCATGAACACTGTAGACCCTTCTTTATCTGCCCTTGCCTAGGCTAGCTTGCTGCGGTGTTCTCCACTTGAAATGAACTCAAATCATCCATGAGGCCAACCAAGACTCACAGACACAAAACCAGCCAGTCTACAGTAGGACAGACAGCCAATTTCATGAGCAGATATGACACATGAAAAAAAATCAGCATTAAAGTTCAGCTGACCAATAACCCCAGGAACAACAAATAATAGCTGTTTGAAATAGCTGAATCTGGAGGTGTTTTGTGATGGGCCTAAGGTAGCAATTGATAGCTGATGCATGTGAGCCTTCTTCTGGCTGTGTGATAAGGCACATGCAACCTAATACCCTTGAGCACCATGTTTATCATCTGAAGTATGGAGAAAATCATTCTTACGTGGCAGGGTGGCTGAATAAGTTGATACAGATTACTACTGACTAATTAGTAAAAAGTCCCTCTGATATTGCTCTGCATTCTTCTTTATCAATAGAAAGGGGGACAGTAAGGTAGCTAATGCCTTATTACACCAATTCCACTTTTGCAGTAAATGTTTAAGGTCCTTGAATCTTAGAGATCTATCCACAATAGCCCTGGAATGTCTTGTCTGGAAAATATGTAATTTTACTAGAAAATAACTTTACAATGAACTCTAGTCTATCTATCTATCTATCTATCTATCTATCTATCTATCTATCTATCTATTTCTAGACCAAGTTAGTCTCTGTAAGCCAAAACTTCAGATAATCAGGTAAAATCAGTGATAATCTCTTAACGGAACATTTGAGGAGAAGGACATGTTCTATAATCCAGGATTATAATATAAACACCCCTTCTTCAACAGATCAGTTGAAATAGATATAAGAACTTGATTGTGTTTGGTTGATGAAACTATGGAACTCTTCTATTGGGTCAAGGTTTTATTTGTATTTAAGAGACAGGAAATAGCCAGTGAGAAGTAAGGTCATGTCTTTTCTGTGTCTAACTGTGATCCCAAGCTGGGACCTCTTCATTCCAAAGATCTTTTTCAAAAGAAATCTCATCCCCTTATCCGGTGATAGAACATGACTGAATACATAAACATATTAAGTAGACAAATAAATGACTGGGTGGATGGATTAATTTACACGTGCCACAGGATAGTAGTTTTCCTTGAAATGGACAGATGGCATTATGGGTGATGAGGATTAGAGTGGCAAACTTATACACAGAAAGAGCTTGAGGAACCACGTCGTGATTTCTGTTATTAAAATGTCTTGATGAGATAAAGTATCATGAGTTACACAGGCAGTTTGTTGTGTTTGAATGAGAAACACCTTTCCCTCATGTTGCAGGAAATATTAAAAAGACCTGCCAAGTTCTCGCGCAACTCTCTTCCTGCTAACTCTCCAGTGGGGCCAGACTGGCAGTCTTCCCGCACTACTGCAGGCAACTCTCTGCCCTGGAACCCGTGCAGTCCTGCCAGGCTACTCTCTGGCAGCCTGGAACTCCTGAGTCCCCTTTGCTGCCATCCCAGCCCCACGTATTGACTGTCCACCCCACAGTCAGCCACCACAGCACCCAGAAACCCAGTAGAAACAAAACTCTTGGTGACCGGCAGGCTACTGCTGGCTACTCTGCCCCGTGGGGCTGGCTGGCCATGCACAGGTGGGCAATGGTCGACCTGTTTTGCTATCATGGAGACTCTAACTCAGAACTCCAAAATCTCTTCACTCAGTTTGCTAGGTTCCCACTGGTGGGTTGTTACCATGCCAGCCCCATGCTTTAAAGCTTCTATGGGCTTTGTAGAGAGCATCAGATAAACCCACGCTCTGCCGCCATACCTTTCTCTCTGGAACCCAGTCCAGTCGCTGCAAGAAGAAAAACACCACACAAATTTAGGTCAGAAACAATGGTAACTCAATCTCTGGGCGCAACAGCTAAAACCTAATCTTTTAAGCCTTATAAATCTGATTCCTCTGGTAGAATCTCTACCAGGAAACTCTAGCAGCTCCATCCTGCCCTTATACTATCCCCATTCCAAATGCCTCTAACTCATTCCTCTTTCCAACCAGCTCTTCCTCTGTCCAACCCAGAAGTCCCGCCTATTCACCCAGTGATTGGCTCCTTTATTCATTAGAGGATTGGTTCACAAGAAGTCACCTGAATACCTGACTCACTCCGTGTCCACAACCCCTTCCAGGAAAGCAGAATTAGCATCAAAATGCAAACAGCACCAGGCCCCTCCACAACAGTCCTGCCCCCAAGCTCATGTGTTCAAGAACTTGGTTTCTAGCCACTGGTGACATTTTGGAAGATGACAGAACCTTTGGAAGGTGGTACTTCAATGGAGAAATAGGTCACTGAAGATAGGCCTTGAGCTTACCTGGCCTGGTCCCATTTCCTAACGGCTCACCCCTTCCTGACTGTGGTCACAGCAGCCTCTTATTCTTGACTTTATGTCTTTCCTGCCATGGTAGACTGGATCGTTTTATAAATGCTGAGCCAGAAGAATTCTTCCTTCCTTTATTCGTTTTCTATCAGATATTTTGGTACTGCAACAAGAACAGTTCCACATGACATGGAAGGAATCTAGCTGGCCCATCTGCTAGGCCAACACCTAGCATTCTGCCCTGCTGTTTCTGCACCTAAAATTCTCTTCTTAAATACCAAATTGTCAGGCCTGGCCAAGGCAATGTGTGGCATTGGTCTCACATTCTCTGACTTTCAAGGTAAATGTATGTTTCCTTATTGAACATTTTCTCTAAAGTCCAAAAATTTTCAATTATACATGGGCATGTGTTTGTACATGTATATATTTATATTAAGTGTAAATGTATATGTAATATATAGCCACTACATAAAATAACTTTCTAGAGCAGTGAATTAGGTCCTGCCCATCTCACTGAGCCTGTATCGTTTCCAAGGTAACTAATGCACTGCAAAGCAGTAAGGAAAAAGAGAAACTTGATAGATTTATTTTTTTTAATCCTAGACATTATATACAAACTTAAATAGATGTGCCACAGGGTGCGGTATAGGAAGGGCCATAACAATTTTAATTGACACTTGCTTAGGAAAGCCTATACTTTTTGGCTTGAGGTTTTACAGTATCTCCAGGGAGCAGCATTCTCTCTGAAGGTGCAGAAAGGTACAGAAGCCAATGGTTTCTCGCTTCTGGCAGTCACTGAACTGAGAAGGTTACTTTCCCAATGTTTCCTCTGTCTGGAAAGACTTCAAAGACTACAGGGAAGTTTCAGGTTTTCTCCCTGGCACCTGTCTGCTATATAAGCCATACAAGTTAGACTCTGCCCCCTTGCCCATGGCTTATCCCAGAACTGGCCACACTAGCAGAGACTTGAGCTAGAGAGGACTTTATCTAGACATTCTTTCTTACCTGTATTGTTTTTCTTAACCGTTGCTCTCCCTATTTTTATTTTGCTTTTCTCATGCTTTGATCCCCATCCTCTGTCACTGCTGCTGTTTCTAGCATTTGCTTTCCTGAGACGATGACTTCTTCTTCTTCTTCTTCTTCTTCTTCTTCTTCTTCTTCTTCTTCTTCTTCTTCTTCTTCTTCTTCTTCTTCTTCTTCTTCTTCTTCTTCTTCTTCTTCTTCTTCTGTATAGATTTTCTATGTAACTTGTTATTCTCAGGAGTTTGTTGCTGTAGACACTCACTTTATCCTCCCTGCTGTGTCCTAACATTCTGGAAGAGAGAGAACATCTGTGTCTTTTTCCAGCTCTAAGCACAGTGGGTAATACATACCTGATTAGTCAGCATAAGTCAGGAAACCTCATATTTCAGAATAATAGAGATTTCCTGGGTTGTCAGGATTCATTTTTAGATATTCTGATTTTGTAAGCCTAGTGTTAGATGGAGACCAAGAACTGGCATTTCTAGTTAAGTACCCAAGCAATGCTGATGTGGACCAGAGGCCACACTTGTAGACCATTGGCCTAAGTTGAGGGTGGATGGCTAATCAAATGTCTCTGTTGTTTATTCTTCTAGCACACCTCTCCCAGTCTCTTTTTAATCCCAGCACCTAGTCCCAATTTACCTTCCAAGCCTGTCAACATCATGCTGCACACACAGGTTTGCATTCTGTTGGCTTAACTTATACTTTCAGGAACATTTCCAATAGTAATTGTTTTCAAGCTCTGAAATGTAATATTTTCTTGAGGACAGTGTAAATGGAGAAAGAGAATTTCACTTCCTCTGAATGAAATGGAAGTGAGTCTGAGCATTCTAGGTGGAAGAGCTACGTCTCTAGGAGGTTCTGAACCTGAGCCCAGAAATGACCCAGACAAGGTACAGTCCAGGTTCTTCTTGTGTACTTGCCCCAAACCGACTTCTATAATATATTCTTTCTCCTCCTTACCATCTCATACCCTACCCCTGCTTTTCTGGAGTTACCCTCTTTAAGAAATGCCCCAAATTCAAGTCCCAATGTCATATGTCTTTTTTTTTTTTGAGGCAGTCCAGACTAAGAAATGTGAGATTTTTTTTTCTGTTCTCTTTTGAGAACATAATACTACCCGTAGCCCACAATACTGCATTCTATGGAGATATCATTGCCTTTTAAATAAGTCTCTGAACATTGTAGAAGTCACAGAGTAGCAGAGTAGCTTGCCCAAAGTGAGAATAACAGATTGGATTGGATTGGATTGGATGGAAGTCTGTGAACTAAGCAAGGGCTTAAGTGCTTGGGTTGGAATGGGCTTGAGGGAGATCATGCAGAAGATCTCTAGTATCAACCACAGAAGTTTGTTGTATCTAGTAGAGGAATGGAACTTTCAGTCAAGTAAATTTAAAACATGGTTTTTGAAGGCTACTGGGTTAGGATCTAATGGCTTTTCCCAAAAGAGATGTAAGCAACACATACTTTATCCATATGCATGCACTGTGTTTGTCTCTGTCTTGGCCAGAGGATGTGGGCTACAGTATCCTTGTCATGCAGATGGGACACTGAGGCCTTTAGCTTCAAGATATCCACCTCTCTGATGGATCTAGAGGGAATTCAGGCCCAGTGAAGGCTGCACATAGAGCTAGCCATCCTGTGGTGTGAGACTAGCAAAGTGCCATCAGTGCTTTCTCTAATCTAAAAGCAGTGTAGTGCCACCTTGAGAGGAAACACAGAAGGGAGACCCCAGTCAACAAGTGGACCTAGCTATCTAACTTGGAGCTAGGCAAGGTCTGTCTGAGTAAGTAGGGAAATGGTTGGTAATTCTCCACAATACACTTTTGTTTGTTTGTGTTTTGTTCTGCTTATTAAACTCTCTGTCTCTGTCTCTGTCTCTCTCTCTCTCTCTCTCTCTCTCTCTCTAATGGTTATATAGACAATATGGAAGAAGTTTAAAAGGCCTCTCTGTGAATTAGGGTTCAATGTCTTGTCATTTTTTGATGTCAATTCAATGCCCTGATTCTCAGTGATCAGAGGGAAGATTTTTTGGGGGTGGATTCTTAGATTCTACCTCTAGAAAGTCAAGTCTAATTCAACATGTCCAGGGCAAGTTCTGGCATCAGGATATTTTTTATGTGATCCTTGGGTTACTTTGTTTGGATGTTATTCCTACTAGAGGACACACTGGCCTCCATTGAGCACTCACACCTGGAGTCACTGTAGCTATGGAAGACTAAAGGATAGCCGTCAAAGTGAGCCTGAATCCCTCTGGGGTTGTTGATACAGCAGCCCACATGCTTGTAAAATGGAGAAAAGACCAGAAATCTCTAATGTGAGCGCCTCATGATGGGGACAGAAGAGCTGGCAAAAGCCCAGTTGGACTGAAATAGTTGTAAAGACCTTGCCTGCAGCTCTTTCATATGAACTTGAAATGCCCCAAGTTCTAAAGTTTCTCAGGGGAGTAATCAAGGCAGCTGCTCTTCTTTTTTCTATAAAGCCATGTATCATCCCTCCTCTATGATGAGATGTTCAAGGACATCCCTGCCCTTAGCCTTATTTCATCTTGAAAAAAAAAAAAAGTAGAAACAGAGCCTGAGGAAGGCTCTGCTCCAAGTGGAGGGGGAGTCCCAGGGCAGGAAGAACTCTGAAGTTGGAAAAGATAGGAGAAGATGCAGTTGGAGGAAAGATGGATGTGGAAGAATGACAAGGAAGAGGGGAATGAAGAAGATAATCCTGGAACAGCAGGGAAGGAATGAAAAGGTTTCGATGAATTACTCAAGGTCCAGAGATAAAGTCTTGTGAACCCAGGAGTGGCAGTTCTAAACAGAAGAAAGGCAGGTGGTCTATAACTAGTACCTCCCTGTCTGGATTGTCATCTGTATCATCTTTGGAGCGGGGCTTCCCTTTTTCTGGTCTTTGATTCATTTCACATTAATGGATGCTTTGCTTGGGATTAGCCTTGCCACCCACATCCATCTCTGTAGCCTGACTTTGCTTTTGACTGATGGTCTTGTGCACATTCCTCCTGCCCACAGTGTCATCTACAGTGTCTGATAGCTCACCAAGTCTCCTGTGTTATGTCTGTTCATTCAATCACTTACATGTACATTTATTTTACCACCACCATGCACAGAATCAACACATCCTTATTAAGCCAGAAGTGGCCTACACAACACTGCCCTTTTGTGGCTTATGATCTTGTGTATCAGTTTGGAAACCTGTCTGCATGATAAAGTCACTTCAACATACCCTCATTCAGGTCCTCTACCAGACTTCATCAATCTCAAAACTGAGTAAGGATACAGCTGGTGTGGGGATCATATAGGCTTGAGAACTGAGGAAAGTCACTCTCTAAGCAACAATATTAGTTGGATTCTCATAATTCCACCCTACTCTGCAATATACTCTTGAATATCCCTGAATTTCAGTTTCTGTTCTGCTAGAGTCTCCTCCCTAGTGTCTACAGCTGCTGGACAGCTCCTCTCATGGCTCCAGACCCACTCTTTAGCCATAGTTTTAAGTTTTGTAGCTGTAGTGACTTCAGTTTTTATTTTGCACTTCCATCGCTGTACGTGGGGTGGCCTCACATTGTCACATTGTAGGTTAGTTTTCCTCGGCTTGACATAAATAAGGCTCATCTGGGAAGAGGGAACCTCAGCTTAGAAATTGCCTTCATCGGGTGGGAATGTAGGATGTCTGTGGCTGCATTTTCATGATTAATTTACGTGGAAGGGTTCAGATCATTGTGGATAGTGTCATGTCTGGGAAGATATAAAAGAACACACTGAAATATAAAAACAACTTTGAGATTTCTTTTTACCCAATCAGAGTTGCAAAGATCAACAAAACAACCAACAACAAATGCTGGAAGGAGTGTGTGGGGAAAAGGGAATCCTTTCACTGTTAGTGGGATGCAAACTT
>LR753824.1:67449-131201 GCA_902729485.2 Mus minutoides | reverse complement strand
AAGACTATTCAGCTAATAAAGCCCACACCCTGGCTTCCCTGGATGTAATTCCATCTCTTTACTTTTTTTACTGAGAGAAAGGAGGAACTAAACTAAAGCTTCAAACAGCAGGCATATATCTAATAACATGCTGCTAGCTAAGAACCTCAAATGAACACAGAGCTAGTTATCACAGTCCTAGGAATAAGAACCCCACTGTAGGGAACAGATGTGTGTCCACACACTCGGTGAAGCATTTGTTTTCACAAAATGGACACATGAGTCAAGATTCTGATCTCATTTCACAGATCCATAGAAGAATCAAGCTATTAGAAAAAATCCTGATCTTTGTTCACTCAGATACATAGTGTCAAGCAAATGCTATAAGCAGAGCCAGGTGGTAGCGGTCCACATCTTTGGTATCAGCACTCAGGGGAAGTAGAATCAGGTAGATCTCTGTGAGCTCAAGGCCAGCCTGGACTACAGAGGGAGTTCTAGGACAGGCTGGGGAGGGCTACACAGAGAAAACATGTTTCAAAAAACAAGAAAAAAATTGTAAGCAAAGATGGAATTTGAACCCAGGAGTATCTTACCATTAAGAAATAACCTTAAGCCCTGACTTAGGAGACACAGGCAGGCAGATTTTTGTGTGCCAGATTGGCCATACAAGGTATATAAAAGAGAATTCCCATTAAACAATCTCAGCTCATCTTACACAGTAGCAAACATCACTTCAATGAACTCTACTCATTTTCACCAAACTTACCTCTGTAGCGGAGCCCTAACAAGAACTAGGGAACATGTCTTATTTCTTTAATGCTATTATAACTCTCCCACCCTCTCCAAGGCCTTATTGTCACCTCCTGCAAACTCCAAAGAGCAAAGAATAATATCATTCAGGCCAGAGTTTTGTTTAGCCCTTTCAGGGTCTTGAACAAAAGGCAGTGGTAGAAGACAAAGTATGATTATGATCTAAGACCAAGTGCCCAGGCACGGTCCTCCAATCTTTCAACGGCTCTTTCATTCCCCTAACAATTACCATAGGATCCATAGGACCCCATCCTTATCTGCTCTCTACTTTTCCCCTTCACTGAAACCTATGCTGTCTCATTACAAAAAAAAAAAAAAAATGTTCTCTGCAGAGATAACTGCCCAAAACTACTGAAGCAGGCCACCCTGGGAAGCAGAAATACTGCAAAAACAAAACCACCACCACCAAGAAAACAACAAAAAGAAAGCCCAGCACTGAATCTGAGCCCGCAGCTGAGGAGCAGTGAGGAAGCAGCACAGCACAAGGTGTGAACGGTGGGCAGGAACAGGCAGGAACAGGAGCTATGTCTGCAGAGACTATCTTCTTTCTTTCACTTCTTGTTTGAGACATGGTCTCACTCTGTACCTCAGGCTGGCCTCAAATTCCCAGGGGACTCTTCTGCCTCAGATTCCCCAAGCCTTGGATAACAGGTGTGAGCCACCACAAATTGCTTCTTTTCTCTTTGATATGTCATTTTAAATAAAGACTAATGCATGAATTTTTTGCCTGTATGTATGAATGTATGTGCACCATGTATGTGCCTGGTGCCTGAGAAGGTCAGATGCTGCTGCGGAATCCCCTGGAAATGGAATTATGGATGATTTGTGAGCCACCATGTGGATGCTGACAAATGAATCAAGGTCCCCTGTAAGTTGAGTCATCTCTCCCACCCCATGTAGATATATTCTGATAAAGTATTTCCCACACAGCTCTTGGCTTTGTCTCTCAATAGTTACTATATTCTTTAGCATCTCAGTAATTTCCCCTCTCTGAATCTACAGTTTAAAAACTAGAGTATGTAAAAGTCCTAAGAAATAAGGAAAGTTATTCCATTACTGGTCATAAAACAAGCCACTGTTATCATGGTAAAGTAAGAGAAGATGAGATATTTTTCCACTTCTAGAATTAAACTGTCTACCTCATTCCATTCTCACTCCACTCTTAGCCATTTCCAGAGGATAAAACAGCAGCTCTCCAAAACCATTCTCATAACTAAATAGCATCAGGAGGTCCAGAATGTGTGGACTTGTTATACTAAAGCTACCTGCTTTCCTGTTCTCTATGATGACCTGGTTCTGAGAAGTGGGGAAATGAGCCATAATGTCCAACTAAAATCCACAGGGGACAGTGGAGTCTTTTGGAAGAGAAAACGGCTTATGAGTCTTTTTCAAAAAAAAAAAAAAAAAGAATCTTTTTGAAGTAAAGTTGACAGACTTCATTACTAAACCCAGAACTAGAAAACCCTGTGGATGCTTATGTAAACCACAGCAGGTATTTTCTAAAAGTTAAATTTTAGCAAAATCAGTCTCAGACTAAAAGGAAGACTGCAGACAGTGGTGGTCCACACCTTTAATCCCCACACTCGGGATTAAATACACTCTGTGAATTCAAGGGCAACCTAGCCTCGTCTACAAATCCCGCCAGGGCAGCCAGGGCTGCTACACAGTGAAACTCTGTCTCAAAAAACCAAAACACAACAACAAAAAAAGGGAGAAGTTCAAGAACTCAGAAGTTGAGTGAAGCCAGCAGTCAGTCCACTGTACCCTGACAAGCTCGTGACCACCACTGGACCTTGCTTTCTTCATCTGTAAAATAACAGACTGAAAGCTGGACGTGGTAGCACATGCCTGTAAACCCAGTGCTTAGGAGGTGAAGGCAGGCCTATGAGTTTAAGGTTATCCTCAGACACATAACAAATTCAAAGGCTACATGAGACCCTGTTCTCAAAAAAAAAGACAGAGTGTATCTAACTTTAAGTATTCAGATGGCCCAAACTGTAAAACATTCTGAAAATTTAACATGATCCTCAGTTTCAAATTTTAGAGCATTTCAGATGTTCATATTATTTATATGAAAACATTAGCAAATCTAGGCTTGAAGTATTGATGAACAGCAGAGTGCTTGGTCAGCAACTATGAGGCCTGAGCTCAACATAGTGCAATAACCAAACATCTAAAAAGCCAAAACAGAGAATGCTTCTGGTCCTGACCATTTCCTATAGGCCAGAGATAGTCAACTTCTACCTATTCCAGGGATATTATACCTTAGTAGAATTTTATGCTAAAATGTAGCAGAAAGAGGCATTGATCAAAATTTTATTAATGAACTTTAGTGTAAATTTTGAGCATTTACCCCCAATATGTATACATATATAATCAGACTGCATAAAATATTAAGATTCAACAAACATGGAAGCACACATTAGTAATTGCAGCACTTGAGAAGCTGAGACAAGACATTTCCAAGAATTAAGAGGCAAACTAGGGTTACACCGAGTAACAGGCAGCCAAAGCTACCTAATACAACAAAAAGTGCAACCCGGAGAAATGGGTCACAGCTTCAGAGCATCTGCTGCTCTTCCAGAGGATCCAGGTTCAATTCCCCACCAACAAAAGACACCCGGTAACTCACAAGAGTCTGTAACTCTAATTCTAAGGAATAGGATGCCCTCTTCTGGCCTCCACAGGTAACAATCATGCATGTAATGCACAGGCAGGAAAAATACCCACATATACAATAATAAAAATACATTTTAAAAATGTAACACAGGCCGGGAAGATAGTAATGGACCTGACCCCGCACAAAGCTGGCAAATCTGAGTTTGATCCCTGGAATGCATATGGTGGACAACTCCTATAAATTGTCCTCAGACTTCCACAATTTCACCATAGCACATACAAAAAAATAAGGAAAATTTAATAATAATTTTAAAAAGGTGTATTAATTTTTCTAGAATATATACCAAACAAATATTTCAGCATTCTTTTTCTATACACTACTGGTTCATCTTATATATCCTTTAATGAGTATATAAATTCTCATTTTGGAAACTATTTCTCTAGAAAACCAAGAAACTATGGGCTGAGGAGAGGTTTAGTGGGTAAAGTACTTGCTGCATAAGTGTTAAAAATGTGTTCAAATTCTCAGGCCCCACAGCAAAAGCAAGCTATGGTAGCTCACATTTGTCACGCCAGTGTTCCTAGGAGAATGGGAGCTGGAGACTACAAGAACTCCCAGTAGCTTGAAGCCCAGTTAGCCCAGTTAGCCCAGTGTACACAGGTACAAACAACAAAGACCCTACCGCAGACAAGGGGGAAGGCGAGGGAGCCACTGAGGTCGCTGCCTCTGCCCACAACGCATGATGTGGCATGTGTGTTCTCTCTCTCTCTCTCTCTCTCTCTCTCTCACACTCACACACACACACACACACACACACACACACACACACTTATTATGACAATAATACAACTACTTTTGAGAGAAGCTATGATTCTCCTAAGTTTCAGTCAAAATGAAACATAACCAACTCAACTCTAGTGTAGAAGCTACAGTGACCGCCTGCAATTCTTATATTGAAAACATCATTTCTAATGTGACAGCATTTAGATATGGAATCTTTAGAATACAATCAGTTTTAGATGAGGTCATAAAAATGGCTATCCTCGTGATGGGCTTTATGACACTGTAAGTGACAGGTTTTTTTATTTCTCCCTTCTCTCTGGCATGTGAGGGCACGATGAGGAGGCAGACACACATAAGCAAGAGGACAGCCATGACCAGATACCATGCGCAATGGTGCTCTTAGACTTTACCCTTTAGAATTGTAAGAACTAAAGTTCTGTTGTTTAAGCCACCAGGGATTAGTATTTTGGTATAGCAGCCTGAGCCATTTTAAGACACTGTCTGCTGGGTGTGGTGGCACATGCCTTTAATCCCAGGACTTGGGAGGCAGAGGCAGGCAGATTTCTGAGTTCGAGGCCAGCCTGGTCTACAGAGTGAGTTCCAGGACAGCCAGGGCTATACAGAGAAACCCTGTCTCGGGAAAAAAAGGGGGAAAAAAAAAAAAGACACTGTCCAAACTAGAGCAGGCAGAAATGCTATAACTGTGCCCTACAACTTAAACAGCATAACCACTGCAGAATCTCTTCCATTCACCAACAAAATAAATACCATTGAGACAAGCCCAAACCATCATTTTCATTTTTCAATGTATTACATAACCCAAAACTCCACTGTTTTCACTGTGATCAATTAACATGTCAAATCTGGTCCAGAACAAACCATTCTGAGCTTAGAGCTGATGAGGTCACTGTCTCAGGTAGCTGGAGGAGTTTAGATTAGCTCTACTGCCTATACTCTAAAAATAACCATGACTCCTGCCAAAGTGAAGGTTAAAGAGTAAACTGTTTGAGTATGAGGGTGGGGTGGGGTGGGGTGGGGGTGGGGTATTATCACAAGTTCATTAGTAAATCCCAGTCATCTAGTTTATTTTAGTAACAACACCACCTTAAATTTTTAGCTATAACTATATGACAGGATAATAACTAAAAATCATGCAAAAAAAAAAACAAACCTGAGAATGTCTTATTTAAAAATTGTTGGGGGGCACACACACCTTTAGCCCCAGTACTCAAGAAGCAGAGGCAGGTAGAACCTCTATAAGTTTGAGGTCACCCTGGTCTATAGACCAAGTTCCAGGACAGCTAGGGCTACACAGAGAAACTCTGGTTCAAGAAAACCAAACAAACAAAACAAAAAAGAAAAAAACTAAAAGGGAAAAGAAAGAAAAGAAAAAAAAAAGCCAGGGCCTCCCTGATGTATAACAAACTGCACACGCTAGAATAATGGAATAGCACAATGTAAACCACCTCAAGCCCTGGGCTGTATAATACTCACAGGCTGAAAATGAGGTGTAGCATGCAGATGAAGGGTAGGCCACATGCTTAGCAACAAAAAGCTGTAGGTTCAATCCCTAACATCCCTAAAAGTAAATAAATCAAAGGATTTACACAACTTCACAAAGGAAACACTGGAGATAATCTTTATAAACTTTATGATTAGGTAACTATTTCTTAGGATAGGAAACCACCACAAAGTTTTAAAACAAATAATTGGAGACTGTTAAAGAGATGAAACAAATAGATGGCAAAGGACAGCAACCTAAATGTATTCAACAGCCTGCAAAAGCCCGGAAGATGGGCCATACCTTTATCACCAGGAAGGCAGACCTCAGGGAATTCAAGGCTAGCCTAGTCTACATTGCAGGTTCCAGGCCAGCCAGTGCCTCAGAGTGGCAACAAACCAAAAAACTTCACACAACAAAAATTTTTTACAACATATAATAATCATTTGAGGAAAGATTCTCAACATTATCAGTAATTAGGGAAATAAACTAAAACCACTATCAGACTACTATCTTCAGAATGGTTAAAAAACTTGAATAAGAAAATTCTACTTCATATCAAATACAGACAAGACAAATTAACTAGAAGTTTCATATACTGTTAGTTGAAATATCAAATAGTATAGTCTATTTGTAAAAAAAACATTTTGGCAATTTCTTAAATAAAAATTTAACACATAATCCAAGAATCTCATCATCAGCCAGGCGTTGGTGGCGCACACCTTTTTTCCCAGCACTTGGAAGGCAGAGGCAGGCAGATTTCTGAGTTTGAGGCCAGCCTGGTCTACAGAGTGAGTTCCAGGACAGCCAGGGCTACACAGAGAAACCCTATCTCGAAAAACCAGAAAAAAAAAAAAAAACAACAGACATCACCTGCCTCAGTGTTCCACAGAGGCAGTGGAAGAGAACGTAACTGATCACAAAGTAACTGACCACAAAGCACAGAGAAGCTTCAAAGTGAGACAAAGTCACATAATGTTCCATGTCTCAAATGCAGTGCTGGTATAGAAATGCCTGTGTTTGTCAGAACAGGTAACCTAAAAACATAAATAAAGTTTACTATATGTAAATTACACCTCAATAAATATAGTATATAAAAAGTAGGTAAAGGGGCTGGTGAGATGGTTAAGAGTGCCGACTGTTCTTCCAAAGGTCCCGAGTTCAAATCCCAGCAACTACATCTATAACGAAATCTGATGTCCTCTTCTGGAGTGTCTAAAGACAGCTACAGTGTACTTACATATAATAATAATAATAATAATAATAATAATAATAAGAAGAAGAAGAAGAAGAAGAAGAAGAAGAAGAAGTAGGTAAAGGAGTGAAGAAAACAAATCATGGAAATTGCTACACAACAGATAATCCTTAACGAATTTGCACATTCAATTTGAAGCTGGTAAGGTATCACAGTGATTAAAAGAACACAATGCTCTTGTGGATCACAGTTTAGTTCCCAGAATCCACACTGAGTAGCTGACAACCACCTATAACTCCAACTACTGTGAGAATCCAAGGCCTTTGGCCCTTTATGGACACCTACATTACCCATATTCAGATACATACATACATATAATTTTTTAAAATAAAATGTTTTGGGGCTGGTGAGATGGCTCAGCAGGTAAGAGCACCCGACTGCTCTTCTGAAGGTGATGAGTTCAAATCCCAGCAACCACATGGTGGCTTACAACCACCCGTAATGAGATCTGATGCCCTCCTCTGGTGCGTCTGAAGTCAGCTACAGCATACTTAATAATAATAAATAATAATAATAAACAAATCCTTGGACCGGAGAGAGCAAGTGGGAATGACCAGAGCGAGCGGAGCTGGCCGGAGAGCAAGCGGCCGAACGGGGACAGCCCAAGCGAGTGAGCGGGGTCGGCCAGAGAGAGCAGGGTCGACCAGAGTGAGCGGGGCAAGACCAGAATGAGTAGGGTTGACTGGAACGAGGAAAAAATAAAATAAAATAAAATAAAATAAAATAAAATAAAATAAAATAAAATGTTTTGGCCGGGCAGTGGTGGTGTACGCCTGTAATCCCAGCACTTGGGAGGCAGAGGCAGACAGATTTTTGAGTTCGAGGCCAGCCTGGTCTACAGAGTGAGTTCCAGGACAGCCAGGACTGTACAGAGAAACCCTGTCTCGAAACCCCACCCCCCAAAAAATAACAAAAGGAAAAGAAAAGAAAAGAAAAGAAAAGAAAAGAAAAGAAAAGAAAAGAAAAGAAAAGAAAGAAGAAAAAAATTTAAGCGACTAAATCCTGTGTTATTATCCTTATTATTACTCTAGTGGATTTTCTTTCTTTTTTTTTCTTGGAGGGAGAGGTCTATTTGTTTTGTTTCTGTGACAAGTTATTACCACAGAACTTAGGATGGTCCAAGCTGGTCTCACACTTGCACTCAACTTCTGTACTGGTGTTAGCCACAAATGAGCCACCGTGGCTGGATGTAACTATCACTACCATCAATTTATGAAAGTGGTCAGTGCATCACAGCAAGTGAGTAAAACATCACACCCCCTAACCGAAGAATCACGGTACCAGAAGGATTTTTTACTACAATTAAAGCACGTATCCACAACCAACATAAATGGCATGATGAATCCAACATAAAGAACTACCTTTACTGTTTTGGTGAATATTAATACTAAGCTTAAAAATAATTCAAAATATTTCTAGTAAGAGAGCTATTAATTTGAACTTTATTTACTGATGCTGATACAGGCATATACACATACACCAACATCAAGCTACACCTCCACTGCCTTAACAGTGACATTCTGTTTTGTTTTCTTTGTTATTGTTTTCATTTCCCTTGGATTCAGTGTAAACTCTTTGGTGTCTAGGTCCTATAGAAACTGGTCTGGTAACTGCACTTTCCCTTGGGCTTGACACAAACATCAACATCTAAGTTATATCATGGTAGCTAATGCCCTTCCACCATCCTTTTACTGGGAACTCAGTTTACATTGTCCCAGCATTCTCTCAAGCCAATTCATGTCTCATTCTGCTACGCAGCCAACAACTCTCCTATATAAACTTCTATGTTTAAATGAGGTACAGTTCTAGAATTTCTTCTGAAATTAAAGGTGATTTTCCAAAAGTTCCATCATTCGTGAGACAGGTATTTGTGAGGAGAAGGACGTCCCCACACTGCTCACACCTTCACAGCTCCTCAAGGCTAATGTCCACCCGCAGTCCACATCTGCTTCTCTACAGCCCAGCATCATTTGGAATTAGCCCTCTTTTCCTATTCGCAATTCTTTTTTTTTTTTTTTTTAAAGATTTTATTTATTATATGTGAGTACACTGTAGCTGTCTTCAGAGACTCCAGAAGAGGGAGCCAGATCTCGTTACGGATGGTTGTAAGCCACCATGTGGTTGCTGGGATTTGAACTTATCACCTTCGGAAGAGCAGTCTGGTGCTCTTACCCGCTGAGCCATCTCACCAGCCCCATCAATTTTTGTTCTCAAACAAAAACAGCTCACTTAAAATTCATTTTCCAGGCTGGAGAGATGGCTCAGTGGTTAAGAGAACTGGCTGCTCTTCAAGAAGTCCTGAATTCAATTACCAGCAACCACAATGGTGGCTCACAACCATCTGTAAAGGGATCCGATGCCCTCTTCTGGTGTGTCTGAAGACAGAGACAGTACACTCATATACATAAAATAAATACATCTAAAATTGTTTTTTCATTTTCCTCTGGTTCTTACAATATGTCCTTCCCTAGCTCTGAGGCATCCCTAAGCCGTCCATGCAGGACGTGTGTTGTGCTTAGATCAGCGGAGTTGGGTACCACAGTCACTTGTTCTCTACTACAAGATTACATCTGGACATTTCAGAAGCTACACTGTGAAGTCTCATCAGTGGGGCTGCACAAGGATGACACCAAAGGCCATGGGAACACAGAATGGGAACCCTCAGCAGGAAAATACCCCCAACCCATTATCCAATACCAAGTGATCAGGTCTGAGGTCATAAATGTAAAAGTGATATTAAAAGCATACAACAATACCAAGTGATCAGATCTGAGATCATAAATGTAAAAGTGATATTAAAAGCATCCAACAGGTTATATCTATATATTTAGAAATGTGTGTAAGACAATTTAAGAGGGCTGGAGAATTGGCTCAGTGGTTAAGAGTGCCGACTGTTCTACCAGAGGTCCCGAGTTCCATTCCCAGAAACCACATGGTGGCTCACAACCATCTGTAATGGGATCTGATGCTCTTTTCTGGTGTGTCTGAAGACAGCTACAGTGTATTCACATACATAAAATAAATAAATAAGTCTTAAAAAAACAAAACAAAATAAAAACAAAAAACAAAAAAGCAAAAACAATTTAATAAAAGAGGCCATGAATTTGAGGGAGGAGTACAGATAGATAGATGTTGGAGACAGAAAAGGGAAGGGAAAATATTACAATTACATTTTCATTAAAAAAAAAAAAAAAAAAAAAGCTGGGCATGGTGGCACATGTCATTAATCCCAGCACTGAAGGTTGAGGCAGGCAGAGTTTGAGACCAGCCTGGTCTACAGAGTGAATTCCAGGACAGCCAGGGCTACACAGAGAAACCCTGTCTCAAAAAACAAACAAACAAAAAAATAAATAAAAATAAAATAAAATAAAATAAACTTAATTATTTATTAAGGGGAAATGTTCATTTTCTTACTCACTTTAATAGTCTAATACTAAATATTAAGTAATTTCATCTTCATAATAAATAATTCTCCAAGCCAATTTTCTACTAATACTGCCAGACACATTCTAATTTACTATCCAGAGAACGTAACAGCACTGAAATTCAAAGCAAGAGATTCATATTGCATGAAATGGGGCCAGCTGAAATGGTATACACCTTTGATCCTAGCACTTGAGAGGCAGAGGAAGGTGAATCTCTGTGAGTTCCAGAACAGCCAAGGCTATAAGTGAGGTCCTACCTCAACAGACAGACAGACAAAATGTTAATAGGAGGCAGGACTTTGGGCTACTTTCTATTATTAAATATTTAAATGGGATGAATAACACCACCCTCTCCTTTGGTAAACCGGATGCAGAACGGAAGGAAAACTGGGTATTTCAGGATCAGAGAAATTAAGCTATTTCCTATTGTCCAAAAACCTGACAGCATGAGGCATCCCTACTATACAGAAGTGCTGGGTAACTCATTCAAAGTGCAAGCCCCTTGCACACCTACTCGTCCACTGCATGCATACACACGCTGGCATGTACAAGTGTGGAACAATCTACCAGCCTTAAGAAGCTCAAAGTAGCTGGGTGTGGTGGCACATGCCTTTAATCCCAGCACTCGGGGGGCAGAGGCAGGCGGATTTCTGAGTTCAAGGCCAGCCTGGTGTACAAAGTGAGTTCCAGGACAGCCAGGGCTATACAGAGAAACCCTGTCTCGAAAAACCAAAAAAGAGAAAAAAAATAGTAATAATAAATAAATAAATACATACATACATACATACATACAATAGACTGAAACCTACAATCATTAAGTCACAAGTTTGAGATCAGGCTGGGCTATACAGAGAGACCCTGTCTCAAAAAGAAAATAAAAGTAAATAAAATGTTACCATTAAAGAAAGTACAGTGCTATTTCACTTTTGAGAAGAAAGGAAAAGCTTCCATGGAAAACAAGCTTTTAAGGTACTTTGAAGGCAGAATAAAATTTCAACGAGGAGGAAGACAAAGTTGAAGACCAGGAAGATGTCGATGACTGACAGTCTGACAAGGAAAAATAAAACAGAAGTTACAAACCTGATAAATTGAGAAAAATGTGTAATATGCTTTAGCTAAATGTAAGAAGAGCTAGTCAAGCAGGAGGCTAACCAAGAGCATAGGTCTGAGGAGTGTGTGGGAGTGCGTGTGTACATGTGCACATGAGTGTGAGATAGTTGTATCAGGGAGGTTATTTTATCAAAAGTAAGGCAGTCTGAAATGGAAGGAGAAACACGTTTAAAGGCACTGTACTCACCGAGAGCCTGTCTTGGACTGCTGGCACGTGGAAATACAAAGGAAGAGCAGTGACAAACACTGTAGGACAGACAGTGTTCGGCTTCATAAACAGTTATAAAACAAAAGTGACAAGTGACAAGTGACAAGCTCGTACCTAGAAGGCTAAACCCAGTTGACAGATGACAAAGGTAGTGAAAAACTAACGCAGTGGATGTGGAACTTATAAACTAGAGGCTGGCAAGATGGAGTCCAAAGACCCACACAGTGGAATGAGATAATCAGCCCCTGCAAGCTGTCCCCGGCTTCCACATACCATCATGGCAAGTGTCTACCCCCCCCACACATACATACACCACACAGTAAGTAAAAACAGAATTTAATGTTGGAAAGAAATAAATTAGAGCTATATATACAGACTTATATCTAAACAGAAAGTTCAAGTCCAAATACCTTGAGAACTAAACCTTTCAAAAACCCACCCAATCAGTATCAGGGAGTATCTATGCTAAGAGAGGAAATCCGAGGCAAGAATCTTAGGATCCTTATAGAAAGCAAGAGTGAACAGAAAGGGTGAGGGAAGTCAAGGACAGAAGACTTCTAATGATTCATGTTTCCTCTTCCACCATTTCAAAGAAACACAGAGACGTATTCTATGAAAAGATCTTGAGTGAAATTAGGCCAGGTGCAGTGGAAATAACCAGTACTTGAGAGGCTGAGCCAGGTGGATCTCTGGGTTCGAGGCCAACATAAGTCAACAAAGTGAGTTCCAGGACAGCCAGGGCTATACAGAAGAAACCCTGTCTTGAATCTCCCCCCACCCCCTGAAAAAAGAGTGAAAAGCTATTCTCATGGAATTACCTAGGGAGTCGTTTTGAGGGGGGAGGTGGGGGGGGGTGCTGAGACAAGGCCTTATTATGTAGCATATACTGATCTCAACTTCCTGTCTGCCTTAGCCTCCAACGTGTGAATTTAGGATAACAGGTGTGTGCCACTGTGCCCAGCTAAGTGTCTTACTCTTATTCAAGGATCCAGCCATTTCTCTTCCCCATCCAAAGATGATAAAACACTAGGATTCAGTTAGCTCAGTCAAGTCTGTACTGGTGGCTCACACCACTAACTCCAGCATTTAGAAAGTTAGAAGTTCAAAATAGTTTGCCTCAAGTAGTTTGAGGCAAGATTGGGCTCCCCTATCTGGTATGCTTGAGTAAGACCTATGCTGTTTCTTCCCAGGAAAACATTTGTTGCACAACACACATGAACATAACAAAAAATATTTTCTTATTTTCTCAAGACAGGGTTTCTCCATTTAACCCTAGCTCTCCTGGCTTACTCTGTAGACCAAAATGGCCTCAAACTCAGAGATCTGCCTGCCCCTCCCAAGTGCTGGAAATAAAGAGGACTGCCACCATAGACCGGGTACAAATAAGTCTTTAAAAAAAAATTATACCAATGTAAGCTCACTGTGTTGTCTCTCTAAGAATACTTTATTGCACATCTTGGAAACTATAGCATAAGATTCTTGTTCTTTTCTTTGGGGGAGAGAGAATTGGCCTTTAACACAAAATTCTCTTGCCTCGGGCTTCTGAGTATTTGGTATCACAGGCATATACCTACCATTTTCCCTCACTGAGAATTTTTGTCTTTTCACTTAAAGAAGGCCTTTAGTAGCCGGAGTTGCTGGCATCACTATCCTTGCATTGCGTGCCATCTACTTATCATGCACACTAACATAAGTAGTACAGGTGCCCTGATGACGGGGAAAGTGACTAAGAGATGGCTACTGAGGACAGCTTAGACATAGCACCCGAAAAGATGGTTCAGGTCCCAGAAAGGCTGGGGCAGATCCCATCTTTCAGCTCAGAAAAGCATAAAATTTAAAGCTTACAGATTGCTTAATTCTGTACTTTAACAATTAATATCTTTATTCCATGGTTGACAAGAAAAAAAAAAATCCAAACTCCAAATAACAGAGGCTTACTGCATGAATGGCTACTTATCTGATTCTGGGTTCTAAATGGGAAAAGTGAATACCAGATTATCTCTGCTTACTGATAATCTACTTAAAAAAAGAAAAAGACAGATTCAATCTCAAAGACTGAAAAAGCCAACTCCATAAATAAACAAATAAATTTAAACACACCTCTAATGCCAATGTTATATAATAAAAACCTTTTCAGACAGGGTCTCTCTTCATAGCTCTGACTATCCATACAACTATCCTGCCTCAGCCTCCAGAGTGATGGGAATAAAGGTGTGTGCCACAACATCCAGTATCTGGATCCTTGTGGCTTCTTCATAATCTAGCTATTTCCTGGACATGGTGAGAATAACTTTTATATGGCAAAACCAGTATAGTAGGAAGTCTTCTGAAAGCACAGTTTGGCTAGTCACTTGATTTTAAAGACCAGGAACGTAGTCAGGCATGGTCATCCGTGCCTATAATCCTAGCACTCAAGAGACTGAGTCAGAATAAGCAGGGTGAGGTCCCCAGTGTGAGTTACACAGTGAGCTCAGGATGAAGCTTGGCTAGTGTGAAACCCTGTCTCAAACAAATAAAACCAGGATGGCAGTACATGCTATGATGACATTAGGAAGGTAGAGACTGGAAGGCTAGAAGTTCAAGGCCATCCTGTGTTTTTCTTGTTTTTTTTTTTTTAGATTTATTTTATTTTATTATATGTAAGTACACTGTAGCTGTCCTCAGACACTCCAGAAGAGGGCGCCAGATCTCGTTACGGATGGTTGTAAGCCACCATGTGGATGCTGGGATTTGAACTAATCACCTTCGGAAGAGCAGTCGGGTGCTCTTACCCGCTGAGCCATCTCACCAGCCCCCCATCCTGTGTTATATATTGAATTTGAGAGCAATTTGGGCTACATGGGACTCTTAAAGAGAGAGAGAGAGGAAAAACAAACAAACAAAAAAAAAAAACAATAAAAACTCCTGTTCTTTGGCAATGTGTAGAACTCTGAAATAGCCTTAGAGAGACAAGAATTTTACAGTTGTAATACACAGACTAAGAATGGTTCAATGCATATAAAGATGTCACCTGAAATCTTTCCCGAAAGTCTGGGGAGTGAATGGTGGGGTGTCCTTATCCAGTACACAAGGCAGTAAGGAATAGTCAAGTTATTCTTTCAACATATTTCCTTTTCTCCTCCACCCTCTTCATGAAACACAAAAAGCAGATCTCATAAAATACAGTGCCTAGTTCACGAGCACTGCCAAGTGTCTTGACATTACAATAGGGAATCTAAATCTAGCCCCTGGATGAAGAGAACAAAAGCGAATTAGCCCTCACCTCATTGATATGAATGAGACTGCCTTTATACTGTCCTGTCATCAAAACTTCAACTTTTATGAACCCTCAACTCTTCTAAAACAAATATAAAAGAAAAACCAAAAGATTTAAAATTTCTTTTTTTGTTATTTTGGTTTTTTGGAGACAGGGTTTCTCTGTGTAGTCCTGGCTGTCCTGGAACTCTCTATATAGACTAGGCTGGCCTCGAACTCAGAAATCCACCTGAGAACTGAGAAATCTTGCCTCCCAAGTGCTGGGATTAAAGCGTGCACCACCACTGCCTGGCCCTTGTCACATTCTTAATAATCTGTTGGTGAGGCTCACCAACGAGTTCATAATCTTGGGAGAAAAATGTGTCTCTCTTGGTAGCACAAGTTAAGCACACAGTGGCTAGCTGCAGCATCAGTGGACATTACAGCAGAAAGAAAAGGAACGAGACCATACTCTGTAAGGTATGCTAACAGGCCAAGAGGAAGAAACCAATCAACAAAGAAATAATTGACATTTAGTATAAGAATACATTTAGAGCCAGGCAGTGGTGTCGAACACCTTCAGTCCCCCAGCATTTGGGAGGCAGAGGCAGGTGGACTTTTGAGTTCAAGGCCAACCTGGACTACAGAGTGAGTTCCAGGACAGCCAGGGCTACACAGAGAAACCCTGTGGGGGGGGGGGGGGGGGGGGGGGGGGGGGGGGGGGGGGGGAAGCATTTAGAAAATACACATATGTAAACATTTCCTATTCGGACGCTTAGAAATCAGGTTTAGAAGGCACCCTCCAGGGCAGTCACAAAGCAAACAAATAATATCAACTGAATTTGAGGGGACAGAATTAAAGTGCTTACTGCTCTCGAAGAGGCTCTGAGTTTAGTTTCTGGAACCCACAGGACAGTTCACAACTGTTAACTCCAGCCCCAAAGGATCTGGTCCCTTCTTCTGTTCTAGCCTCCACAGGCACTACCCTCACATATATAAATTCCCATAGGCATATAAATCTTAAAAATTAATCTGAGGGACAGAGGCTGTGGCCCAGTAGCAGAGAGCTTGCCTAGTTTACCAGAAAACCCCAAGTTTTGTTTCTTTATTTGAGACAGGGTCTCACTATGTAGCCCTGGCTGTCCTGGAACTCACTTTGTAGACAATGCTGGTCTCAAACTCAGAGATCCACCTGCATCTGTTTCCAAGTGCTGGGATCAAAGGCGTGTACTACCACCATCAGCCTAGCCAGTTCTTAAAAGAAAAACAAACAAACAAACAAACAACCTAGGAAGATGGGTGCAAAACAAACACCTGATATGTATTACCTATGATTGGTGCCTCACATCTTTACTTGGGAGGCTAGGTGAGACAAGTTTGCAAGACCAGCCTGGTATACATTATAAATTTCAGGCCAGCCTGAAGTGAGATCCTGTCTCAAAAGTCAAATAAACAAGCTGAAGAAATGGTTCACTGGGGCTGGAGAGGTGGCTCAGTGGTTAAGAGCACTGGCTGCTTGCTCTTCCAGAGGTCGTGAGTTCAATTCCCAGCAACCACATGGTGGCTCAAAACCATCTGTAAGGGGATCCAGTGCCCTCTTCTTCTTTTTTTTTTTTTTTTTTAAGATTTATTTTATTTATTATATGTAAGTACACTGTAGCTGTCTTCAGACACTCCAGAAGAGGGCGCCAGATCTCGTTATAAATGGTTGTGAGCCACCATGTGGATGCTGGGATTTGAACTTATCACCTTCGGAAGAGCAGTCGGGTGCTCTTACCCACTGAGCCATCTCACCAGCCCCCAGTGCCCTCTTCTGATGTCTGAAGACAGCGACAGTGTACTCATATAAATGAAATAAATATCTCTTAAAAGAAAAGAAAAGAAATGGTTCACTGTTGAGTACTGGCTGTTCTTGCTCACGCCTTTAATCCCAGCACTCAGGAAGCAGAGGCAGGCGGATTTCTGAGTTCGAGGCCAGCCTGGTCTACAAAGTTCACAGTACCCATATGGCAGCTCACAGCTACCTATACCTTCAGTTCCAGGGATCTGACACCCTCTTCTGATCCTCTCCAGCATGAGACATGCAAGTGTTGCACAGACAGCCATGCAGGTAAAATACCCACACATAAAACCAAATTAAAATGTAAAAGCTGATTTTTTTACTCTTAGATCTTGCATACATGCATCCGCATTCAAAGTTTTTATGTTAGTTCATAATGAGCGTTTTCTAGTTTTAGCACCACGGGGAACAAAACTTAGGATAGCCACTCTCAAACTTGTCCCAATACAAATCCCGAAGGTACTAAGGATTGGTCAAACCTACCTTCCAGAGCCAGGGGGCTTCTCTACTAAGTTTTGCCAGTCTCAGACACTGTCCTACCCTCTGCTACCAGCAATCTACAAGCCTTGTAGGAACCATACTGACACTCTTTGACTCTTGTTGCTGAATGCACATGATGATTCTTCTACTGACCAATATTCTGCAAGTTAGCTACAAAAGGAGCTACTTAAATTAAAAAAAAAAAAAAAAAAAGCCAAGCGTGGTGGTACATGCCTTTAATCCCAGCACTCAGGAAGCAGAGGCAGGCGGATTTCTGAGTTCGAGGCCAGCCTGGTCTACAAAGTGAGTTCCAGGACAGCCAGAGCTATACAGAGAAACCCTGTCTCGAAAAAACAAAAAAAAAAAACAAAAAAAAAACAAAAAAAAAACCAAAAAACAAACAAACAAAAAAAAAACCCCACTACCTTTTGAAAAGTTGTGCCTCTGAGGCTAACTGGACTTAGACACCAACTAAATGGAGGCTCACTCTTCGATCCTAGCTTTTAGTCCGGAGTGGTTAATTACTCTCCAGATGGCATGGATGATAAACTCTGGGTTTGGGAGAAAAGATCTGACTTGACAAAAGGCTTAACAGAATTCAGGCAAACCAGTTCTCAATGTTTAACAGTCTAAGACAAGATCCACACGAAGACAAAACACAATGCAAATAAATAAAGGGTAGGAATAAAAACGAGGCGCAGACTGCTCACTCGATGCTTAAACCATTTGAAGACATACAACAGTGTCAGGCAGCAGGTCAAAATACAGCCAATTAAATTTGTAAGTAATTTAACCAAAATTGTAACAAAGCTGCTAACAATATCCAAACTTGTGGAAACGGGGTGGGGGGGGGTAACAATTGTTGAGTTTAGCGGTCTGCACTTTCGCATGAGGAAAGGGTCTTGAATTGAGGAATTAAACGCCTTCAACGCCACTCACCTTCCTGCTTTTATCGCCGACCGAAGTCAGGCCCAAGATCCTGAGAAAACTGGTCTGGAGGTTCGCTGAAGAACTAAGAAAAGTGAAAGTTTACATGGCAAAGGCGTCTCTTCTGAACGTAGCCAAAATATTTATGACCACTTTAATTTTTTTTTTCCTTTTGGTCTGCTCACAACTATTTAAAACTAAAATAACTTACCTAATTCAATTCTGACTACTGAACAAAACCCATGCCCGTAATGGAAACACAAAGGATTAACACAAGATTTAAACGCCAGGCAAGTTATCTCCCAGCTCCACCAAGGCTAAAGAGTCACTTAAGAGGAAAACCTGTATCTTTTCTACTCTTAAACCAAACCACCCATCTCAAGCAAACTCCAGAGCAGGGGGGGAGGGGAGAATCCGCGGGAGAATGTGATAGCTCTAGTGCGGGTTTGTTTACAGACTACACCAACAATCATGAGTCAGAAATTCAAGCCGCCAGATGCTTTCCAACTAATAAGGACCAAGCGGGACCGTTCTAAGGTGTCCTAAAAGATTTCGGGCCGCGGGGAGGGGAAGTACACTAAGAGAACTAGATCACAAAGCAGTCAAGAACAGACTGCCAGTTTCTTGGACCTCGGCCTTCCGTACGAGGTGCTGGGCCCGAGAACTTGGGATGGGGGGAAGGGGGCACGCTGCGCGGTGGCCCTGAAGTCACTAGGAGACGCAGACAGAGCCGGGTCCCCAAAATTATAAAGGGAGAAGAAATGAGAGTTTACGAATGGGTCACCGGACGAACGAGAAGTCCCTGTGAGTCATGGGGATGGCCCTAGGGGGCAACCCCATGGACCGACCCGGGCAGAGGACGAGTAGTCCTCCCAGCACCGACTCGGGGGAGGGGAGTAAGACTTAAAGTCCGGGAGTTTTAGGAAAGGGATCGGGCCTGTCCTGCGGGGAAGCGGTCAGGGAGAGGGGGGAACGGGCCGAGCCGGACGAAACACGGACCCGGTAGGTCAAGGGGAGGGCGTCCGGCTGGGGCAGTTACAAGCACGGGAGCTGGCGAGGCCCGGCAGCCCGCTTCCCATCTAGGGTCATCCTTCTGCCAGCGGATGCTCCGACTGTTCCAGGCCCAGCCGCCCCGTCCACTGCCGCCACCAACGCCGCCGCCATCTTACACTGGCCAGCGGCAGCCACCACCACCGTCTCGGGTCTCCGCGCCTGCGCCTGCGCCGTCACGCTTTCCGGCGGGGTTTGCGACGCTGTGCTGGAGGAGACTGAGCGAGAGCGGTCCCGCGAGCTCTGGGCTCCCAACCCTCCCGGTGGCCGCACGAGGGGCGGAGCCTCGGGCCAACCGAAGCCGCGAGGGGCGCGTGCGCGGGGCGGAGGAGTCAAGATGTTTTCGTACTTTTAAGAGTGATGGCTTGTCTCCTGGTATTCAAAACACATGCGATGTAGGGGCTCCTTGGCGTTGTGCCGGGAAATGAACCTCATTCCAAAGGCTCTGGCAGGCAAACTACTAGGTGTCCTCCAGGCCTGAGGTTCTAATTCTTGCCACTTTTTTTTTTCTTGTTTAAAGAAAAAAGCAAAACCTCCTTTTCCTTTCCGGCTCAAAGCTGCATTTCCTTCAATGGCTTCTTAAGAGGCCTTCTGTTAGCACCCATTTGTCCATTTGTTTAAAAGAGTCACTAAGGTTTGGGGATGTTGGGATGCTTCCTAAGGGTCTAAAAGTTTGAAAAGTTTGATCCCCACACCTGGGGGTGGGAGTGGGAGTGACACGGCTTAGAAACAGGTTTTATTTATTTATTCATTTGAAACAGGATCTCTCTACCCTGGCTGTCCTGGAACTGTAGATCTCATAGAGATCACCCACCTGCCTCTGCCTCTCAGTCTGGGATTAGGATTGAAGGTGCTCAACACCTCAGAGTTTAATTTTTAAAACGAGCATACGAACTAACAGGTTACAAACTAGCACTCAGGAGACTGAGGCAGGATATACACAAGTTGGAGGTCAACCTAGAACAACGGATAGTAAGTTCGGTAAGTTCGGGGCTAGAATAAGTCCTTTCCCCCATCCCCAACACACACACACACACACACACACACACACACGGTTTCCATGTGGCATTTCCATGCATGTATGTCCTACCTGGTTCTTCCTGGCCCCCTTCCCACTCATTTTCCCCTTCTTGGTTACCTCCCAATAATCACCACTAGGTTCCGTGACTTGGTGTATACTCCATTCTCTTTTCTTATCTTCCCTTCAACTCTCTTTATCTCTTCCTTGCCTCTCAGTCTCCTGTCCACTTTGTTGTTAAATATGAATAAGCATGTGTAATTAATAGACATATGTATACATGAATTTAAATCCAGATTCTGCATATGGGAGAGGACATGTCATATTTGTCTTTCTGAGTTTAACTTAGGTTGCTTATAATCTGCAAATATTATTTCATTCTTCATAGTTGATTGATCCCATTGTGTATATATTCCATATTTTCCTTATCCATTCATCTGTTGATAGATATCTAAGTTTATTCATAATTTAGCTGTTGTGAAAATGTAGCTAAAATATGGATATGCTAAGTAACTTTGCAGGTTGCTGGTTTCAGGTAACTTCTGTACACTGCTTTCTGCTGACACCTAAAGGAAACCTAACTAGGATTCTAGGATTCCAGATTACTCCTAGCGAGCAGGCTGGAGTACTCTTATTTGTAGCAGAAAAATCTAGTAGAATTATTATATCCAGGGTAGTCAGTAGAATAAAATAGTTGTTTTTCACTATCTAGGGTAGACATCAGAATGAAGTTTTTTTCTGGAAGTAATTTAACCTTGAAAAATATCCTTGTAGAAAAACCAAGGTGCTTCTCTCATCTATAGGGTTGTTTTTCTGAAGGAGCTTTAGAGTCTTTGAGTGACTTCTGGGTCACAAGATGGTCCTGGCACACCTGGAATACCTTGCATTATCGAGCACTGCAAACGGTACACAGTAAGGATTAAATCTGCAGGGTGGCTTTCTTCAGGAAACATAGAGCTGTTTAGGGTCTTTAGTATAAAGGATTTATTCCCCACCCCCCACCCCCCGGAAAAAAAGAACAACTTGTGTAACAGTCAATAAACATACTTTTGGGCCGGGCATGGTGGCACATGCCTTTAATCGGGAGGTAGAGGCAGGCAGATTTCTGAGTTCGAGACCAGCCTGGTCTACAGAGTGAGTTCCAGGACAGCCAAGGCTACACAGAGAAACCCTGTCTCAAAAAACAAAACAAAACAAAACAAAACAAAAAAAACAAAAAAACAAAAAACATTTATTTGGGCAGATGTTCAATATTCAGTCCACAGAGGCTGACTCTCCCTGCTGCCTTCAAGGCCAAATTTCATCCTGCAATTTCTCTCTTTGGTGTGCCTCAGAACACCAACAGTTGTTGAAGATGTTTTAGATAGGCTCTCAGGCATCCCAGGCTGTATCCCTGCCTCTACCTCCAGAGCCGGGATTACAGGGAAGTATGGCCATTGCAGGTTTATGCAGTGCTCGCTCGGGGTTGAACCACAGGGCTTTGGGGCATGTTGAACAAGTACCCTAACAACTGAACTACATCTTCAGCCTCTTTTTTTTTTTTTTTTTAAACCAGGTTAAAGTACTAAGTTCAGACTCAACTCTACCACATATCAATACCATTCCCCTCCTCCCAGTTGTTTTGAGACAGGAATGAGAATAGCTCAGAATGGCTTCAAATTCACTTCTGAAACTGCTGCCTCCATCTCCTGAGGGTTGGGCATGTGCCACTATGTGTGATTTTATTCATTGCTGGGAATCAAACTGAGACCTTCATGGAGACTAGGCAAGCACTCTATAAACTGAGCTCCACTCCCAGATACATTCTATCCCAAGCTGTCTCTTGTTGACTACTTGCTGAAGTAGACATGTGGTAATTAATACTGTTAACTCGACAAGATCTATAATTAGTTAGCAGGCGAGCCTCTAGGCATGCCTGTGAGGGCTTACCGAGATTAGGCTAATTGAAGTGGGAAGACCCACCTAATTGTGGGTGATCTCATTCCATAAGCTGCGGGGGCTTGACTGAATATGGAGAAAGTGAAGCAAGTACCAGCATTTATTACTCTTTGACTGTGGATACAATGTGTCCAGCAAGCCTTCAGCTGCAACGCTTTCCCCGTCATGATGAATGTCCCCTCAAACTCTTAAGCTGAAATCATTGCTTCACTCATATAATTTGTCCAGCAATTTGGAGAGTAAGTACTCCAGCTAGTGTGTCTGTTTCCGTTAGTGCCCCGAGACAAGCAAACCTCAGCAGCAGTGTCCTTTAAAACGGAAGTCAGGTCACAACCCCCTACCCAGAACATCCTTTAGTTTCTCATCACATAAGGAAAGTCAGAATTATCTAGACTGATGGCTCAGCAGTTAAGAGCGCTAACTGCTCTTCCAGAGGCTTCTGTTTCAAGTCCCAACACCCAACATGCTAGCTAACACACTCCAGTTCCAGGAGATCTGATGCCCTCTTCTGGCTTTGTAGGCATTGCACACAAATGGCACACAGACATATATGGAGGGAGGCAAAACACCACACATTAAATCTTTTTTTTTTTTTAACCAAAATTAGCCCCCAAGGTTCTATATTATCTGGCTCCTATCTTACTTCTGATTTTATCTCTTCCCATGCTGCCTGGAGCTTCTCTAGCCTCATTACCCTTCTTGCTGTCAGGAGCACCATATTATGTTCCAGCTTGGTGTTTTACTTTGGAATATTCAGCTATGATGTTTATTACATTTCTCCTAAGTCAGGTCTCTATACAAATGGCACTGCGGTATAACTCATTATCTATGGATACCAATTCTGCTTTTTTGTTTTGTTTTGTTTTTTTGTTTTTTTTTTCGAGACAGGGTTTCTCTGTATAGCCTTGGCCGTCCTGAAACTCACTTTGTAGACCAGGCTATCCTCGAACTCAGAAATCCACCTGCCTCTGCCTCCCAAGCTGGGATTAAAGGTGTGCGCCACAACGCCTTTTTTTTTTTTTTTTTTTTTAAAGATTTATTTAGTATATGTAAGTACACTGTGGCTGTCTTCAGTCACACCAGAAGAGGGCATCCAATCACATTACAGGTAGTTGTGAGCCACCATGTGGTTGCTGGAATTTGAACTCAGGACCTCCAGAAGAACAGTCAGTGCTCTTAACCACTGAGCCATCTCTCCAGCCCTCCCTTCCTTCCTTTCTCTTTCTCTCTTTCTCTTTCTTTCTTCCTTCCTTCCTTCCTTCCTTCCTTCCTTTGGCAGGGTCTCACTGTGTAGTTCCAGCTGTCTGCCTCTGCCTCCAGCACACTGTAACAGCATGAGCCACCATACCTGGCTCTGCTTTCATTTTCACAAGACGAGGTTGAATATGGTGGCCCACACCTGTAATTCCAGCCCTTGAAAGGTTAAGGCAGGAGGATCAGTTAGTTGTTCAAGAACATCGTGAGCTATACAGGACCCTGTCTCAAAAAACAAACAGGAAGAGAGGCAGGGAGGGGGCAGGCCTCCAACTGTTGGGCTCAAGTGACCCTCCAGCCTTAGCCACAATATTGGCGTACAGATAGATGCACACGACTTCACTCAGTCTGTGTCACTTTTTCATAGCGTGTTTTACTGTAGAGCACTTAACCTATAATTATATATTTAATTTAATTCCATATGTATGGGCAGTTTGCTAGAGTGGCCATCAGATCCCCCAAAACTGGAGTTACAGTTGTGAACTGCCATGTGGGTACTGGGTCCTCTGGAAGAGCAGCCAATGCACTTAACCACTAAGCCATCTATCTAGGCTCCAATTATATATTTTAAATCTAACTATATTATTAGAATATAAGTTATTGAAGGGAGGAACTATCCCTTTTTCATCTTTGTAATGTAATCTCCACCTAGAAGGCTAATGAACAAAGTAGTTAAAGTCCTGTCTTCAAACCATTACAGGACAGGCCTTGATCTTGGAACCACAGCATCAAATGAATAAAATATACAATGATTCTTTTGTTTACAGAGCTTTTTAGTGCATGGTTGGGAGCACAGGGAAAGAGAGATACACAGAAATTATCATAGGGGCTGGAGAGATGGCTCAGTGGTTAAGAGCATTGACTCTTCCAAAGGTCCTGAGTTCAACCACAGCAACCACATTGTGGCTTACAACCATCTGTAATGGGATCTTATGCCCTCTTCTGGTGTGTCTGAAGACAGCTACATGTATGAGAACATGTGTGTACTCTATACATAATTCTTAAATAAAAAAATAAAAAAAAAAGAGCCAGGTGTGGTGGCACACGCCTTTAATCCCAGCACTCGAGAGGCAGCAACAGGCAGATTTCTGAGTTTGAGGCCAGCTAGGGCTACACAGAGAAACCCTATCTCGGGGGTGGGGGGGATATAATATAAAGTTATGAAAACTGTTGTGAAGGGAAATGATGTAAAATAGGTTCTCAGAGTTAGGTATTACAGAGCGTATGTGTTCTTTCCCCACAGGGGTTTGGAGAGCCCCCTTTGCTGAGGTGTCCTTTGAATGAGGACTTCAAGTGAGAAAGTGAGCCGTACTCACCCAGGAAAAGGTGTTCCAGCCGGAAGGACCCCGAGGGTCCAGGGTGCTTCAGAGGAAGCCAGAAGGTTTCAGAAAGGTGCTTCAGATCAAGTACAAATTTATGGACCAAGAACAGAACTGATTTTCTTCTAGGTGTGTGCTAGGGAGTCATAAAAGATCCTGGATAGCTGGGCGTGGTGGCGCACGCCTTTAATCCCAGCACTCCGGAGGCAGAGGCAGGCGGATTTCTGAGTTCAAGGCCAGCCTGGTCTACAAAGTGAGTTTCAGGACAGCCAGAACTACACAGAGAAACCCTGTCTCAGAAAAAAAAAAAAAAAGAAAGATCCTGGATAAAAGTGGCACCATCTGATTTATAACTGAAGAAGTTCACTATAGCTGATTTCTTTAACTGCCCTCAGGGAGGCAAAACAAGCTGACAGACTAGTTAGGAAGGTATTATATAAAAGACCTGCAGAACTTGTATTGCAGGGCAAGTGACAGAGGTGGCTGCACCGAGGTGCTCTCGGGTTACATGGAGGTGAGTTTGCTAACAGACTGAGCAGAGTGCAATACATGGAAAAAGCAAGCATGTGTTGGGTTGTCTTAATTAAACATGCAGTCATTCCTTCTACTGAGGTACAGTGGGAGAAACACTCAGGTCTTTGTCAAATCCCAAAGCGCAAAGTTTTTGATTTTTTTGTTGTTTGTTTGTCTGTTTGTTTGTTTGTTTGTTTGGTTGGTTGGTTGGTTTTTCGAGACAGGGTTTCTCTGTGTAGCCCTGGCTGTCCTGGAACTCACTTTGTAGACCAGGCTGGCCTCAAACTCAGAAATCCACCTGCCTCTGCCTCCCAAGTGCTGGGATTAAAGGCGAGGGCCACCACGCCCGGTGCAAAGTTTTATGCTACAGAAATAATCATTTCTTATTGGCGAAGACATGTTGGTTGTAATGGTTCCTACTTTGGTTAATACTTTTGTTTGGGCCTATAGCGATCTAAAATTCACAGCCCCAAACCACAATTTCTTTTGCATCAACCTAATAAAACCACACTTGTATCTCCTGAACCTCGGAACCTAATGACTTGGCTGGTGTGACGATAACCAGATGGTTAAATGTTTACAGTTAGTCACCTAAGGTCTTTTTTTTTTTTTTTTTTTTTTTGGAAGGAAAGACTTATGTTGGCTTATGATTTCAGAGGATTTGGTCCACTGGTCGCATGGCTCCATGGACTTGGGCAGAGCAGTACAGCAGGAGGTGGGTGGGGTGAAGGCTGTTCTTGGCTTCTTGGCGAACGAGAAGCAGAGAAATGGGATAATACAGGGAGAAGTCAAGTAGATTATAGATAAAAGGATAGGTAGTGACCTACTACTTCCTCCAGCTAAGCCCCATTCCCTCCAACCTTTTTCATCTCCTAATATCTTCATATTATGAATATATTAAGTGAAAACTCCATTGATTACATCAGATCCTCAGGATCTGTTTCTGGGGAGCCATGGTATTTCACTAACCCTTAAGGTGTTTTTTGTTTGTTTGTTTGGTTTGGTTTTGGTTTTTTCGAGACAAGGTTTCTGTGTAGCCCTGGCTGTCCTGGAATTCACTCTGTAGACCAGGCTGGCCTCAAACTCAGAAATCCGCCTGCCTCTGCCTCCTGTGCCCTGGGATTAAAGGCGTGCGCCACCACGCCCACCTTAGGTGTCTTAATTAAAAATTTTTTATATATCTTAATCATGTTTCCCTTTCCAACTCCTCCCAGGTCCTTCCCACTTGCCTCCCGCCCACTGAAACAAAGAGCAAGAAACAAAAAACTCACAAACCCCACAAAAATTAAAACCAAAACAGTATAAAGATTATAAGTCAAAAACAAAAGAAGCCAAAACAAAGTCCACAAAAATACCATTGAGTTAATTTTGTACTGACCAACTGTCCCTGGACTTGGGTCTGTGTAGTGACGATTTGGAATTTTGATTTCTTTAAAAATACAAAGATATTATAAGAATGTGTTTTAATTTTAAGTGTGGAGCTGCTTTGGACTGACTGCAGCAGCTGAGTATGATTTGCCTAATGCTCTAGAAGAGATATGTATGGTTCTGCCAGCTGCAGATAGTTTCTGGGACTGTGTGACATTTGGAATTTTGGCAACTATTCAGAGGGTGTATAAATGCTAGGGACCCAGAGGCATGGTCAGATGATGGCCATTCATGGGACTGTTTGCAGTTTGTTAGTAATTGTGCTCAAAGAAGAAACAAAAAGAAAGAAATTAAGATTTAGGGATTCTCTCTTTCTCTCCCGGCCCCCCCCCATCACCCTCCCTCTTCTATCTAGGAAAAGGGGGTTGAATGGGGGTGAGGGAAGAAAACCCACAAAATAGAAAGACCAGCTCAAGTCCGCCCTGCATATGTATGCCGAGAGTATTGATGCACCCAGAGTCACCTCATATCTTACAGTTAGGTACTGAATTTCTACTGAATCTCAGCGACATGTCGAGATGCTATTCAAATGGTACCTTTCTTTCCTGAAGACACAGCCTCACTCCAAAATCATGGATGTTCAGATTCTTTAAGGACTCCTCTTGTACCATATTTTTCAGGCCACATGTCTCACATCCACCCCAAAGAACTTGCTACAAAACTCTGACTTCCGCCGGGCGTGGTGGCGCACACCTTTAATCCCAGCACTTGGGAGGCAGAGGCAGGTGGATTTCTGAGTTCCAGGACAGCCAGGGCTATACAGAGAAACCCTGTCTCAAAAACCAAAACAAACAAACAAACAAAAAACCCTCTGACTTCCTTTAAGTGCCGACTAAATCGCCTCCAAGGCTTGCCATCACTGCCTTTCACAGTAACGGAAGGAGGCATGTTTCAGCATGCTTCAGATCATCTTCTAAGTTTCACCAATGTGGCAGGTTCTGAAAATTTTTGCAGGAAGCATCTCCATATCCAGTCTCACCAAAGAATGGAAAGGTAGCTGTACTGCTAGGCCAGCATCTGACTAACATATCCTTACAACCTAATTGGCATAATCTTACTAAAACCAACAATTATGACGTTCTTCAGAATGTCCAGGTCCCTTTGAATTATAGTCTAGCCTAGAGAACATACACTCTCTGAGAGAACATACACACTAAAGAGGTTTGTAAACTTCAGTTACTAAATCCTAAATATTTTAGACTTTGCCAGCCATACTGTCTATCACTACTTTACCTAGCCAAGGTAGCCAAAAAGCATTCAAAAAGCCAGTGTGTAAATGACTAGGATGTCAGTAAACCTTATAATTTCCAGGCAATTGGGTCCATGAGGACTCAGTGGGCAGACAATGACTAAAAAAGTGGAAGGAGAGAACTGACTCCAAAGTTGTCCTCTTGACTTCAACCTGTTCATGCCCTCCCTCCCTCCCTCTCACACTCATTAAAAAAAAAAAAAAAAATTAGGCAACTGACCACATTTAAGTTATAGGCTGTAATTTGCTGACCCTCTATGCAAATAACCTAAACCAGATGCTGTGCTATTCAATAAACAAAACATCTTACGGAGCAGTGCTTTGGGAACTACTACTTGCTTTACCTTGCAAGCATGACTGTATTATTCCACCAGCCAGTTTCTACAAAATCCAGAAAGATGAAACTGAATGAGGACATGATACATCCTTTAAGGGTGAACTAATCCCTGCCACTTCCCTCACAGACAGCATTGTTTTTATCTTGACATAGGTGGGTATAGTTCCACTAAATCTGGGCATCCTCCTTGGCAGGTCATACAGAGACACACGTGTGGCTATTGGGGACCCCATCAGAAGATGGAATCTGTAGATCCACGGTAAAGCAGATTTGGTCCAGCATTTCCTTGATTATGCATCCCATATTTCCCACAAGGGAGAATGTTTGAAGAGACACTCCTGTGGTTCTTTTGATCTATGGACATTAATGTTTGTGTGTGATGAGTGTTTTATCTGAAGTAAGGAAGGGTACCACATGTATGTGATGTTCAGAGGCTAGAAAAGGGTATCACATGTTTTGAAACTGGAGTTTTATACTCAACCCTTTGGGTGCTCGGGCCCATATTCAAGGTCTTCTGCAAGAGTAGCAAGTACGCTTGGCCACTGAGCTACCTATCACCGTTATCTTGACATTTATTGGGTCTGGAATCGACCAAGAGACACACTTGTGGGCAGATCTCTAGGGCATTTCTGCAAAGGACTAATTGAGAGAAGAAGGCCCTCCCCAGAGTCAGAAGCACCTTCCACACTAGTTACCTGCCTGTCTTGATTCTTGTAGGTAGGTCAATTCAGGTCATCAGGTTAACTGCCACTGCTGGTCTACTTATCCCATGTCATGTAAAGCCACCTGATGAATCCCGGTTGTAATATATTCATTCTATGGGTTTTGTTGCTCTAGAAAATCCTAAGCCAGGCAGTGGTGGTGCATGCCTTTAATCCCAGCACTTGGGAGGCAGAGACAGGTGGATTTCTGAGTTTGAGGCCAGCCTGGTCTACAGAGTTATTTCCAGGCAGCCAGGGCTACACAGAGAAACCCTGTCTCAAAAACAAACAACAAAAAAGAAAATCCTAAGGCTGTATTTCAACTCCTTTTAATGTTTTTCCCTGAATGTAAATGGCTCTCTGAATTGATAGTTTGTCAGTCTTAGAACTCTTTGTGACTCAGATGCTGACCAAAACTTAAAACTTTCCCTTGACTTCAACTTTGAAAGCCTTATTTATATATCTTGGCTGCCTATCTTTCCTGCTCCTAGGAACACCTGTGTGCTATTAGCAATCTCCATTCAAGCTATTAACCTGTGGCAAAGCTAGCAATCTGATTCTGACAGTTAAGTACTACTTTGGCTTTCCAAAGGAATATGGTGAGTTTTTCAGTTAGACAGCACACACTGCATGTCCACTTCCTGAATCCTTCTTGTACATTTCTGTGTAGTATCTACCATGTCTACTAATGTGATACCAGGCTGGAGGGAGGCTCAATGGTTAGGAGCTATCTGCTCTTTCAGAGTTCAGTCCCCAACATCCACATCTGCTGGCTCAAAACCTTTTAAACTCCAGTCCAGGGAATCAGATGCCCGGTACACACAAACAGACATATATACAAAACAATTAATAATAAATCTTAGATAAATTTTGTCAATTTTTTTTTTAATGTGGGCCATTTTCCCCAAAGTTTTCAAAGCCATCCCAATGGCCTAGTTTTAGCCTGTGGGGACTTGAGAGGATGGTCTGAGGTCACTGAAAACACACACACACACACACACACACACATTTTATATATATATATATATATATATATATATATATATATATATATATATATATATATATATATATGAATTTGATTGTTTCATGAAACCTTCTATCCAAAACATACAGAATTTTGCAAGGGCAGCTCTTGCAATCGTTGAGGACAGCTTAAATACTTAAAAACCAAAGTTAAGCTATGTAACTTATTTTTAGTTATCAAGAAAGAGAAGCAAACTAGAAAAAGTGCTAGATAACCATATATGGACTTTTTTTTTTTTTTTCCGCTAAAGACCATGTTCTCCACAGGTGACACACAGGAGAGGACTTCAAGTGCTTAAGTATACATTTGCCTAGGCCTTATGTGGAGACTAAGGAAAACCAGAGCAGCATTATCCCATGAAGGTGTTTGGGTTTTATCACTGTACCAACTTGTGACATTAGGAATCATAAATATACTGTCTAAAAACTTTAGTATTTGATATAGCTGTGAAAATCGATTATGTGACCAGTGGGCTTAACCTGTAACAGAGTGTAGACAGTTTAAGTATTTTCAAATTTGCATACAGGTTGTATATGGTCTCAATTACATACCTGTCATGGGCAACAGATACACATATTGATGCAGGGGGACTAAACTCTGGTCCTTTACCACACATACCTTGAGGAGGACGGCACTAGGCCACCAGGTTTTATTCAGCTATGAGTCCCAGAGTAATTCAAATGGTATTTAGGAAGAGTCCAACGCAAGGTCGATTTGCTCATGTTCAACCAAATTAAAATGAAAAAAAAAAAAAAGTCTTGAAAATAAACTCACAGTCGACCACAGCATCACCAGCAGAAATGAGAATAAAGGACAGCCAGCATGGCACTGAGAACAGTTTCAAGGGCAGGTCATTCCTGTTCCTGTCTCCTCGCCTGTCCTTGTCAAGCTTTTGTCAGGAGCATCAATAAAATATTGGCACTTCAGACCCCATTTATCACCACAAATCAGCTGGTACATTTTCCCTTCCTCAGAGCATGGAGGAGTCTCAAATTCAGACCCCAGTCTTCCATTTGATGAGCTGTGCTGGTTGGGTAGTTCCTAGACCGAGGCCTCAAGCACATTTCCTTCCATAGAATATGTGGCATCCTTAAATGTGGTTTTAACCTGGGGAAATGATGTGTAACGAACTCAAAGTGACTCAAATGATAAATGTGAATTTCTACTTGCCAAAGTTATTTTCCAGCGGGTGGGGTGGGGTGGGGTGGGGTGGAGGGTGAGGTGGATATGATCAGAATACATTGTATACATGTATAAAATTCCAAAGAATAAATAAACAATATATTTTTAAAATGTTATTTTCCAAGTGAACCAGGATAGCTAGGTGGCCTAAAAAAGAATATCCATAAAATATATGGCAACCATGGTGCTTAGACCCACTGTGAAAAACCAGGTCAATTCAAAGTTAGATAATTTAGAAAACATGTTAACAATGTATCATTAACATCAACTATAAGGTAAAAAGTTAAGACTGAGGGGCTGGTGAGATGGCTCAGCGGGTAAGAGCACCCGACTGCTCTTCCGAAGGTGATAAGTTCAAATCCCAGCATCCACATGGTGGCTCACAACCATCCGTAACGAGATCTGACTTCCTCTTCTGGAGTGTCTGAAGACAGCTACAGTGTACTTACATAAATAAAATAAAATAAATCTTAAAAAAAAAAAAAAAAAAAAAAACTTAAAAAAAAAAAAAAAAAAAAAAAAGTTAAGACTGAAGTACCAAGGAGATGAAGACAGTATTCTTTTGCTGAGCTGGAGGGCTGGGCCATGGTAGAGCCTAACAACATTATTCAGAACTATCTATCTCCTAACACATCTCACTCTGCAGCTTATAGAAACTAGAGAAGATTAGAAATAGACCTGGATGAAAAATAAGCCACACACTTGCTCAGAATATTTATTAGATACTGCCCCATAGGCTTGCAGGAAAAAAATATTCTGGCTACACCCCTTTCCCAAGCACCTTCCTGAAGCAAGGATTCCAGGGAACCTGATGTCCTATATAAGCCAAAACCTATCTGGGTAGAATGGCCATTCATGTACCAGATCTGACACTACAACTATGTGTTGGCCAGGGAGGAAGGGAAGGGTCCAGGTACTAGATGAAAAGAAACAAGATTGGCCTTCATCCATCACAGCACTGGTTAAAAGGGCAGAATAAATAAGACTCTAAAATGAGAGGAGGTAAGAATAGTCAGGGAGCAAAGGAAGGTCAAGAGTTGGCTTCCCCGAAATCACAGAGCTGTAAAAGAACCAGGGTAGCAACTTTAGTTCTCAGGAGGAAAGGGGAATTGGGGCTCAGCACCTAGAGACAGGAAAAGCCCAAGGCTTTGCTTTCAACCCGACCATGGCTAAGTGCAAAATTCCTTTCCCTTAAGAGAATTCCAAAGGAAGGCAAAGATATGCGGTGACAAGCCTCCAGCCCCAGCCCAGGTTACATTTCTCCTCATTCCCAGAGGCCCTGCCTAATAGAAGCACAGAGTCTAGGACTCAGCTCCTGCTCCCCAGACACATGAGAGGGAGGAAAAACAAGACATGACGTCCCTGGGAATCAAGGGGAACATGAGTACTACCATGTGTGGTATTATTGGGGAGTGGGAAGAAGTGAAATGCCCCACGAGGGAAGCCTTCATTCACCTGGCAGATAATTGGCCTGTTTCTAACAGCAGAAACCCTGATGAAGTAGGACTCATAGAAGAGGCCTACAGGTCGGCTGGTATGGCACAGTCTTGAATGGGATGGACAGTGTGGGTGGGGCAGCCAGCTCCCACAGACGAGACAGACTCCTGCCTCAGTTCCCAGTGACTCTGTTGACTCCAGATGTTCCCCACAGCTGGGGCTCAGGGAAGAAACCGTGTTGTGTTTCACATGATCAGACACTGCTCGCCATTAGCACCTGGGGGGCCCGACAGATTGAGGGCATCCAGGTCAAAGTTGAGGCCAGGAGGCTGGAGAAGAGACAAAGGGACTGAGAAAATCACTCATATTTCCAGTCAGAGCTTCTGAAGGTCTGTCCCTAGCAGCCACAATGATCATCCTATTTGGATTACCTAAGGATTGCTGGCATCTGCAAACTGAAAACTGGGTTAAAATATAGAAAACATACTCACCATCTCTCCAGCCAGCTCTTTTGGAGGATGGCCCAAGGCCTGTAACTAGAAAATGGAAAGAATAAGAGATTAAAAAAAAAAAAAGAAGGAAAAGTCACAGAAACACACAAAAGCAACAAAGGAATCGGATTAGGGATCTGATCTCCTCTGACCAGGTATGCAGTCTTTGCAGGGACATTTTTGAGCATTCTGGAATTTTTGTTTAAAAAAAACTCAGAAATATTGTAGGACTGTGCTTTCACTTTAATCCCAGGTGCGGGAATGTGGGCTGCTTCTGACTGACTGCAGCAGCTGACTGTGGTCTGCCACAGGCTCTAGCAGAGGCGTGGCTTTGCCAGCTGCAGAGCGTGTCTGCAATTGTGTGAGGTTTGGAATTCCAGGAACTTTCCAGAGGGTACATAAACTCAAGGGCCCCAAGAGAGGTCAGGGGTTGTTGGTCGTTTAGGGATGTTGGTTGCTGTTTGTTAGCAGCCACGATCAAAGAAGACACAATAAAGGAAATTAGATTCAGGGATTTCTCCCCCTCTATCCCTGTTTCTCTCCTATCTAGTGTTAGTGGGTGAATCCGGAGGGTTGGGGGGTGTGAAGGGTGGAAAAAAGAACCACAAAGTAGCAGAGACCAGCTACAAGTCTTGTATTCTGTCCTCCACAAGAGAGGGAGGAAAAACAAGTGTAGCAGCCCGTGCACACATCTCCCTGAGGAGTGCACCAGTGGGGAGGCAGTGTGAGGAGAGGAGGCCTTACCTGTTGCATAAGATCTAGCATGGCCTCAAAGCGAGCCCTCTGAGTGGCCTCACTGTCTGTGGGCGTCTCTGCCTCGAACTGCTCACAGATTTTACCCATGATGCTGTGCTGCTGCTGGTACTTCTCAAACTGCTCTGGGGGAGTCGATTCCTGGTGACTCTGTAACCATTCTGGATACTGAAGAGAGGAGATGGGTGAGAGAGAATGAAGTAAAGCAGGAGGGAAGGGGACCAAGAAGAAAACCAGGCTTGATGAGCAAGGTCATCATGAAAAGCACCAAGTCCTGTTGACTCCCACTGGTCATCTGGATACACTGGGGTATATATGTGCTAACTGCAGATTAGTAAACTATGTCTGTGAAAAGCAAGAGTGTAAACATTTTGGGCTCTGATGGTTGTTCTAGTTTCATTCCTGATGCTATGATAAAACATCAAAAACAACTTGGGACAGCAAAATGTTATATTTCATCTGACATTCCAGGTAACAGTCCATCACTGAGGGCAGGAACTCAGTCACCACAGAGGGAACACTGCATACTGGCTAACTTTGTTGATTTTTAGCTTTCTTATGTAGTCTAGGGTCACCTGTCTATGGTTGGTGCCACCCACAGTGGGCTATGCCCTCCCACACCAACCATCAACCAAGATAATTCCTCACACACATGGCCATGGTTAATCGGGGTAATTCCCCAACTGAGGTTCCCTCAGATGACTCTGGGCTGGGTAAAGATGACAGCTGCAGCTAACTAGGACAAGGGTCACATATAGTCTCTGTTGAAACACTGTTGGTCTGTTGTTGTATTTAGGATTTATTTACTTTTATTTCGTATTCATTAGTGTTTTGCCTGCATGTATGTATTTGTACCTGGTGCATAGCTGGTGTACTTGGAGAGAGTGTCACATCCCCTAGAACTGGAGTTATGGATAGTTATTAGCTACCATATTGAGCCTGTGAAGTGAATCTAGGTGACCCTCTGCAAGAACAGCAAGTGCAGGCTGGTGAGATGGCTCAGCGGGTTAGAGCACCCGACTGCTCATCCGAAGGTGATGAGTTCAAATCCCAGCAACCACATGGTGGCTTACAACCAGGTAACAAGATCTGACCCCCCTCCTCTGGTGCGTCTGAAGTCAGCTACAGCGTACTTATGAAGAATAATAATCCTTGGACTGGAGAGACCAACCGGAGCAAGCAAGGCTGTCCGGAGCGAGCGGAGCCGAACGGGGACGGCTGGAGCAAGCGGGACAACCGGAGCTAGCGGGGCCGGAGCGAGTGGGGCCGAACGGGGATGGCCGGCAAGCGGAGCCGATCGGAGCGAGTGGGACCGCCTGGAGCAAGTGGGGCCAGCTGGAACAAGCCGGGGCCGTACAGGGGCGGCCGGGAGCGAGTGGGGCTGGCCGGAGTGAATGGAGCCAGCGGGAGCAAGCGGGGACGAAAGAAAAAAAAAAAAAAAAGAACAGCAAGTGCTCTTTAACAAGCCCCCTCTGGTGTCATCATTATTTGTAACTTTAAAAAACCTCTATTTTATTTGTACAAATGTTTGTCTTTACGTATGTCTGTGTGCCATGTGTGTGTCAGATGCTCTCAGAAGATGGAAGAGGGCTTCAAATCCTCTGGAAGTGGAGCCATGGACCACTGTGAGATGCTTTGTGCGTGCTTGGAATTGAACCCAGGTCCTCTGGAAGAGCAGACAGTGTTCTTAACTGCTGAGCCATCTCTCCCTAGCCCTGGTGTTTTTAAACTTAAGAATATAAAACCGAGGGCTGGAGAGATGGCTTGAGTGGTTAAGAGTACANCACATCCTTAGACAGGAGGTTCTGCATGATGCTCTGCATGATGGGGAGAATGCTTGCTTCCCCATCCCCTTCATCCATGCCCAGCCCTTCCATGGCTTTCATCAGTTCCTCTTCAGACATGCCTGAGTTCTAGACAAGACAAAGAGAGGTGAACAAGCACCCTGCCTCCCTGCAATGCTTACCACCCTTTCCGGTGGAAAGAACTATCTAAATTTGCCTGTAACAAAAAACCAAAGGGATTTGGGAGAGATACCATAGAGCTATTTTTGGTTTTGTTTTTTGTTTTTCGAGAAAGGGTTTCTCTGTGTAGCCCTGGCTGTCCTGGAACTCACTTTGTAGACCAGGCTGGCCTCGAACTCAGAAATCCGCCTGCCTCTGCCTCCCGAGTGCTGGGATTAAAGGCGTGCACTACCACGCCCGGCTAAAAAGTTACTTTTTAAAGTTTGATATTATTTGTTAATTTTTTTTTTCTTTTTAGACTGCATGTACATTTGTGTGAAAATGTCAGAATCCCTGGAACTGGAGTGATAAGACAGGCATGCGCTGCCATGTGGTTGCTGGGAATTGAACCCTAGTCCTCAGGACGATCAGCCAGTGCTCTTAACTGCTGAGCCAAAGCCCCCATCCCCCCAGCCTCCCCAGCATCTATTTTGTGAGAACACTCAGGAAGCGCTGAGAGCGGCCCCCCCTCACTCCTTCCCCTTTACCTGAAGCTCAGTGGCGTTTTTGGCTAGCCCACTTAATGTCTCCTTTAGGCAAGAAGTAAACTCTTGTTGAGAACTTGCATCACTGCCTAGGAGAGATGAAAGAACCAGGATTAGCTAGGATTGTAACTGTCAGCGTGTCTACACTCATCTAGTTACCAGCCTGGATAGAAAGCATTTACTAGCAAACTACTACCCACTTCAAAATCTTAATTGTTCTGTAGTATCCTTCACAGTCATGCCATAAATCTCTATTGATAATGTGTTATCTGTTCCCACAGTAACACTCCTTTAAAAGGGTTGGTTTGGGAGAACAGTATTTATTTGTGAGGTAGGGTCTCACTCTGTAGTTCTAGCTGTTGTAAAACTCACCATGTAGATCATGTTGGCCTCAAACTCACAGAGATTCATCTACCTCTGCTTCTGATGTGCTGGGATTGAATGAATAAGCCACTACACCTGGCTGGAACAATCTTTTTTTATTACTTTCCAAAATATCTTACCTTTTTCCTTTTAGTAAGCAAGATTCCCATGCCTCTTCTCTTGCCTTATCCAACCCCCCTCGCCCCATGGCTGTGACATCATGATGGTCATCAATTTTACAATCCTGGTATTCTCAAGCAGTTAAGAGGCCTGTCCAGTATTACGTTTGAGGTTTCCTCACCCACTCTCCCAGCTGCCTCTGAGAGCTTCTGGAACTGCTCCACGAGATGGGGCTCTTCTTCAGCCAGCTCCTTCATTGCCTTCTCAAACTCCGCAGTAGCCTGGGAAGCCAGCTCACTGTCAAACAGTTCCTGGAAAAATTTCTCCTGGGATGCGAAGAGAGCATCCTGCACGGGAGAGAGAGACAGCAGCATTTGCCTCCTACAGCATCACCCTGGGGCTAGCTGCTTACAAGAGCTCAGATAGTATGTACTGGGAAATGAAACGTCTCCCCTCGCACAAGCACCTCCACTGAACACTCCATCTGCCTCTTCTCTGCAGGGCAGCAAAGACTGGCCACTGAAGGAATAAATGAAGTAGCATACAAATCCAACCACTTAAAACCACTCTTTACTCAACCACAGGTCCTTGTCTCATAGGAACTGGGACCTGGAAGAACACTCAGCAGTGTGAGGCAAAGGCACCCTCGCAGCCACCCCTCTGGCCCACAGGGGCCCGCCCCACCCCTGCTCTGAGCTGCATGGCCATCCTCCTTCTCCCTTAAGGGGGTGGAATTCATACTTTGGCAGTATCTCCTGGTGATCTCTTCTGGGGTCCTGAAGCGTCGGGAGCAGAGATGGTAGAAGGGTGTTCTGAAGAGGGTTTGGCTTTTTCGAAATCATCAAGAGCACCTTTGGAAACAAGAGACATGGTGGGGATGTTGGGGACGGATAAGGCTAGACAGCTGTGTGATTTGAAACAAACTCTTAGGAAAATAATGATACAAAGTGCTGGCTTTCCTGAACTTCTCTCTCTTTCCCTGGTGTCTCTCTTGCCTGGACTACTGGCCAATAGGCTTCCCACTTTCCTTGAGAACCATCTAGTTTATTGTGACCAACTGGGAAGGAAACCCTTTTACACAGAACCAGTGTTCATCTCAGAACTAGGAGGAAAGAATTAAATAATAGCTGTGCAGAGAAATCTCTACATGCATACTATAAAAATTCTCTTTAAAAAAAAATCCCGCTGGGCAGTGGTGGCGCATGCCTTTAATCCCAGCACTTGGGAGGCAGAGGCAGGCAGATTTCTGAGTTTGAGGCCAGCCTGGTCTACAGAGTGAGTTCCAGGACAGCCAGGGCTATACAGAGAAACCCTGTCTTGAAAACAAACAAACAAATCCCACACATTTCATCTAACATGAAGAGGGAAGAATTATTTAGTTTTACCTCAACAGGCACCTATAGCCTCCTTGGCCTCATATGCAGTAACCCTGGGCCAGGCCAGTAACTGGGCATTCCTCACTACATCTGTTCGTTTTCTACCTGCCTACATTGCTGTGACTGAGCAAGAGATAAAAGGTTCACCTCTGCCCTGAAAAGCCTATGTTGTCACCACCACTCTGCCTGCCAGGACTAGGGAAAGAGCACTGGCCTCACTGGGGCAGGAAACGAGAGTGGAGTTCAAGGCCAAGAAAGAAATGAAAGCCCACTATCTTTTCAGGAAAAAGAGACCTTTCCCCTGGGACTGACTCATTTTGTTTTCTCCAAACGATAAATAAGGGATGTCAGGTATTGTGGTGCCATGCTAGAACCCGGAGGAAGGGACTGGAAAAATCACAAGTTCAAGGCCACCCTGCAGTACTCAAGAGTGTGAGGTCAGCCTAGACAACACGAGACAGTGTCTCAACACCACACTAATTTTAAAATGAGACTTCTTTGACTACTTGCACGAAAGAACTAAGGGTCTGTCTGGTAAAAGAATGAGGGAAAACTGTGCAGTAAAAAGGCGTTTCGGGTTAAGAAAGATACTACCATGGATACATGGACCTTTGGAGCTTAAAGGTTATTTTGTTCTGTGAATCCTGGTACTGAAAGGAGAGGCAATTTCAATAATTAACTGAAGGCGATCCTGGTGGGTCCAGCCTGTGATCTCAGTACTCCCAGAGGCTGAGGCAGAAAGACTGCCGCGAGTTCCAGATCAGCCCGTGATACCGAGTGAGAACCTTGCCTCGACAACAATCCGACAATCTAAAGCAAGAGAAGTTTGTAAGGGGCTCGTGAAACAGCTCATTACGGATAGTGTTCCCCTTCGCAGGGAGATGTGCGGTTTGGAGAGATCCAGCTAATAAAGAGGGCCAGGGTCGAACTCAGACCACCTCCCCCGCCGACCATAGGAGAGCTTCTACTGCCCCGCCCAGAAATCTCACGTTCATCTAACCCCACGATGGGTCCTCTCCCCCGATACTTCTGGACTTTCTCATCGTGGGCTCTTACTTTCCAGAAGCTCCTCCAGTTCCCGGTCGGCTTCGACCCCAACACCGCAACCTTCCTGAGCAGCCGCCATCTTACTGCCTCCGACTTGCCGTAGGAGGTGGAACCACTGGTGCCACCACATGCCCCGCCCCTAACCCCGCCCCCATGACATGCGCAGCCAATAGTATCGTTCTACTGTGCAGGACCGCCATTTTTAAAGGGACAGGAAACTAGGTTTGTTTTTGTTTTTTCTTGTGTTTGGGACTCAAACCTAGGTTCTTGCGCATACTAAGCAAGCACTCCACTACTGGCGCTACACAGCCTCAGCAGTTTTCCTTGAACTAGATAGATTGCTCAAGCTGCTCCAGAAATCGGGGTCTCCCTTCCTCGTCTCCACTTCCAAACTACTTGACCCACGAGGCCCAGCTGTATTGTGGGGCGGGGCAGAAGGGGTGGGAGGGTTTGTTGCGTTTCGTTTGTCGAATCTTTAATCTGGAATCTTTAATCTGGAGAGGTTTTGTTTTCTGGCAGGGTTTTCTAATCCTACTGTCTCCGCCTCCCAAGGACAGAGATTACAGCACAAGGCTCAGCTAAAATATGAGGCTATTAAACGAGCAATTTTTCGATTGAGACAGGATTGCCAAATTGAGGCAACCTTGATTTCAGCCTCAAAGCACACTTGGTAGGAGAGATGTCTATCTTGTGCTGGACTCTGACCTCCGAATATGCTCCTTGATATATACACACAACAGATAAACAAAGATTACCCAATTTATTTTTAGCGTGTAATGAGCATCTACTGTTGTATACAATCGTGCTGAGCACAGTGAAATCTACAAATGGATCCGGGTTGGTCCTACTTGTAGGGGTTGACTGGAGATAGAATTGGAAACACAGATGTTACTTAAGCAGATTAAAAAACAAACATGATTCTTCCTTTGAATTATTTCTTTCTGTTTTCTTTGTGTGTGTGTGTGGGGGGGGGGGGTGTTTTGTTTTTGTTTTATCGAGAATGTTCTCTATGTAGCCTTGGCTTTCCTGGAACTCTGTAGACCAGGCTGGCCTTGAACTAAAAAAATACTCCTGCCTCTGCCTCGAGCGTGGTGGCATTAAATGGGTGTACCACCACACCTGTCTCTTTTCTATTCTATATGTCTGTATTTCTAGAATCTTATTTGAATGCTTACTTGCCCCCAATGGATCTTTCTGCCTTCCTATTATATAGTGGATACTGAAAAGACAGTATTTTATAGCATCCTCCTCCCCTTTCTTGCTTGTTTCAGTTGGCTCATTTAGCCCAGGCTGGCTTAGAACCACTCATCTTGTTGGCTATACCTTTCAAATAGTAGGATTATAGATATGCACCACCAAGCCTTATCCTGCTCATAGAATTTTTCCATTCTTGTTTAAGAACTTAATGGGTCGCCACTGCTTATTGATTAATTTCAGATTCTTGACTGATATTCACAATTATTTTACATCTATCCATTCTTTACCCCAGTTACACTTCAAGAAGCAGAGATTTGTGGTGGCGCACGCCTTTAATCCCAGCACTTGGAGGCAGAGGCAGGCGGATTTCTGAGTTCGAGGCCAGCCTGGTCTACAAAGTGAACTCCAGGACATCCAGGGCTATACAGAGAAACCCTGTCTCGAAAAAGAAAAAAAAAAAAAGCAGAGATTGTCAACTTTTTTACAAAACTCACATTAGAATGTTTGTGTACAATTCTAATGTGTAAACTTATAAAAATATAAAAAGACCTTTTTTTTGAAACAAGATCTCACTATCTAGCACTGGTTGGCCTGGAACTCAGAGATCTGTCTGCTAATATTTTAAAAATTTTAAAATTGTGTGTGCATTCACACATGCATTTGAGGGTATGTATATGTGACTGAACTTGCTCTCAGGGGCAACAAGTGGCAAATCCCTTTGGAGCCAGAGTTATAGGTGGTTGGCAGCCACCAGATGTGGGTGCTGGGAACTAACCTGAGTCCTCTGCAAGAACAATCTTTGCTCTAAACAGCTAAGGCATCTCTCTGACCCCCAGGATAGCCCCCCCTTTTTAGACAGTATCTTGCTCTAACCCCCAGGATAGCCCCCCCTTTTAGACAGTGTCTTGCTCTAACCCCCAGGATAGCCCCCCCTTTTAGACAGTGTCTTGCTCTTTTGCCAATTGTTCTGCTTTAATCTTCCAAGAATCGGAATGATGGGTGTGAACTGCTGTGCCAGATTCTTGCCTGAACTTGAAGGAAGAATGTATAAAACTTAAGAAAATATTCTCATCATATACATGTTTTTGAGAAAGCAGTCTTAGAGTATTATTATATTTGAGAAAGCAATAATCCTCTTTAGTCAGGCACATCTCCCACCCACACAATCTATGTTCAAGTTTATTCATTGCAGCAATGCTGATAATTGCAAAAGGTTGCAAATAACCCAGATACTATGAGAAAAACCTAAACACACAACACACATATAAAAATTTAAAATGTCTTGAATAAAAAAAAATTATGTTCCTGTCATGTATAAAAGGAAGGTGGGGAAGAACACAGTTATATCTACTCATAAATATATTTTTTGAAGACCATAAGGAAACTGGTAAGTAGTTACCTGCTTGGGGAAAACTAATAGGAACTGAGTGGCTCAGGAAAAAGATACACAAGGCAAATAGTTTTTTGGTTTTGTTTTGATTTTTTTTTCCTCTGAGTCAGGGTTTTTCTGTGTAGCTCTGGCTGTCCTGGAACTCATTCTGTAGACCAGGCTGCCTCAAACTCAGACATCAGTTGGCCTCTGCCTCCCTAGTGCTGGGATTAAAGGTATGTGCCACCACCACTGGGCAGTAAGTTGTTTTTTATTAATAAAAATTTAAAAAGAATTGTGAGTGTCTAGGTGGAATGGTACCTACACACCATGGTGCTTGTGTGGAGGTTATATGATACCTTGGGGGAGCAGGTTCTCTCCTTCCACCATGTGGATCTCTAGGTTCAAACTCAGGTTGTCAGTCCTGACCTCAAAGTGCCCTTACTTCCTATGCCATCTCACTGGCCTGACAGCATAGGTCTATAGACTGGTGTCTGAACTTCATGGATACATTATCAGTTGAAAAAAAAAAGGATTTAAAATGGATTAAAATGAAAAATTCAAGCAATCTCAGCACTAAGGAGCTGGGAGACTGGAAAATTAAAAATTCAAGGTCATCCTTGACTACATAGTTCAAGGGCAGTAGAGGCTGTAGGAGAAGCTGTATCAAGAAACAGCACAAAAAAAAAAAAAAAAGAAAAGAAAAGAAAAAAAGAAAAAAGAAACAGCATGCCAGGCAGTGGTGGCGCATGCCTTTAATCTCAGCACTTGGGAGGCAGAGGCAGGCGGATTTCTGAGTTCGAGGCCAGCCTGGTCTACAGAGTGAGTTCCAGGACAGCCAGGGCTACACAGAGAAACCCTGTCTTGAAAAACAAAACAAAGAAACAAAAAACCCACAAAGAAACCAATACATACTTTGTACATCTTTTTCCTGTGTCTATAGAGAGCTCAATAGTAGAATACTTGACTATCATGTGCAAAACCCCAGGTTCCAGAATCCCCTGGGGGAAGGACCTCAGACAATGTCTAAGAGGAATGATTTTGTTAACTGATATAGAAAGACCTTCCTACCATGGGTAGCATTATTTGCTAGGCCTGAGATCCTGAATTTTTGTTTTTGTTTCTACACAAGGTTTCTCTGTGTAGCCCTGGCTGTCCTGGAACTCACTCTGTAGACCAGGCTGGCCTCAAACTCAGAAATCTGCCTGCCTCTGACTCCCAAGTGCCGGGATTAAAGGTGTGTGCCACCACCGCCCAGTGAGGTCCTGAATTTAAAGGAGAAAGCTACCTGCCTCTGCCTGTCTCCAGAATGCTGTTATTAAAAGGAGGTAGACTTCTCCTTTTTCTCCAGTCTCATCAGTCCTGGGCCAGCCAGGTCTATATTATCAAGTTCCACAGCAGCCAAGTGAGACTCTGTCTCACAAAGACAGTCAACTCTGGCTGAGGACTGGCAGGAAGGCTTGAAGTCCGTGCTCCCCACTCTTGACCATGGGTTATCATGTGACTCGCTGCTTCCGGTTCAGCCACCTTCCCTTCCCTGCCATGAAGGACTATCACATGGCATTGAGTCAAATGAATCCTGTCTCCCCTAAGGTGCTCTTGTTAGGGTGTTTATCACCCCAATGGGAGCAGAAGCTATGTGCTTATGGTAAATATGTAATTTATTATGTCCTCATTCTCTTTTATGTGCACGTAATATGTAAAACACATACAACAGTGGTGGACACTTATTGGAGCTCAGCAAATACTGGCTGTAATTTGAAATGAGTAGAGAGTTGCAGTAAACATGGCACAGGGAACTCTTTACACTAGTCCCCAACAATGTCCCCAACAATGTCCCCAACAATGTAGGTGTTTCATATGTCTCTAAGAAAAACAGTATCATTTTTCCTTTGTCGTATTGATTTAAAATAAATATAATGCATCTAACGATTAAAAAGTGATCCTGAGGCAGAGAATCTGCTCTGGTGAGACAGCTACATGGATGTGAGCAGCGTTATGAAAGTGAGTGTCCAACAAGGCCAGCAGGAGGATCTCGGAAATTTACTTTATTTAGTGAGGGCAACAGAACATAAGAATGGTGGTAAGTTATAAAGGACAGAAACAAATCAATGAAAAATGGTACACATTTTACAAAACCAAATGGCTTCTTCTCAGTCTGGAAGTGTGTGGGCCCACATAAAGAAGCAACCTATTTATGACATTAAAGGCCCAAGAAAAATATGGGATAGTTAATAACTCGTGTGGCTGGGAAAAATGGCATTTATTGAATCCTGCAGCTTTCTAGTGGAATTTAAACCAAGGTGGTAGGTCAGGGAGGAATAAATACTAAGAATTTGATAAACAAATGGCCAGCACAGAGTTTTCATTTGTTTCTTGGAAGGCCCAAGCTGAAAGGCAAAGTCATCTATGATCACAAGCACAGTAACCTTCAAGACAGAGGTCTGCAAGAACAAGAAAGTTAGGCTTGAAACTTCTGATTTGCAATAGCAGAGACATTCAAACATGACGTTTTAGGGAGAACCACCATCAACAAGCTGGATGTGGCTGTAGGGGAGACGCTGAAGAACAGTATGTGGTTAACCATGCACGAGAAGGAAGGGCCTTAGCGAAACTGAAGAGGACTGATCCTCAGACCAATCACATCTTTGCCAATCTCTGTCACCTGTTGAAGAAGGAAACAGCATCAGGTTAGAGAATTCCAGACGGCCTACTGCCTAGACTGTCGATGGGCAGTAAGATGGATGTTGGTGCTGAGAAGTGAACAGTGGGGAAAGTGCTGGCTTTCCCAGTGTCCCTGCCTCAGGGAGTGGGGCAAATGCAGGGTGAGAAAAGGCGATACCTTCTCCTGCCCTTTCCCTCAACATCCCACACATCTTTTTTTTTTTTTTTTTTTTTAAATTGGATCCCCAACCCTGCTAGACACATTCTTAAGGACAGTACTTACTGTAGTGACCCTGCAGATTTGCCCCTTGAACTCAGGGGAATAGCAGGCCCCACTGAGTGGACACTTCTCCACTGGTTTTCCACGGTAGATGGGCCGGTAAGATGCAGCACAAATGTCAAAGGGGTTGTGCATGTCATAGTTGAGCTGGCAGGCATCTGTGGGGTTTTTCTCACAGGCAGACAAGATTTTTCTTGTCTAAAGGAAGGAAGGAACATTTTATTTAAGAGTACAGAAAGCAACGCAATCTCTGATACAAAGTGTAAGTATATGCTGGGCATGATGGTCTATTTCTATAATCCCAGCACACTGGAGCAGGAGGATCTGAAGTTCTAGGACAGCCTGAGTTATATACTGAGACCAGAACACGGCAAGGCAAGTAACTATGGTGTGAGAATCCAGGTCCCATGCTCCGCCACTGTGCTGGTTGTACAGCTACATCCCAGAGCTCAGAAGGCAGAAGCGGGAGGTTCAGGAGTTGGAGGGCCAGTTTGGGATACACAGTGAAATCTTTCTCTTTCTCTAACATGTCTTCACTGCTCTAAAGCCACAATTCTGTCCACATCTGGGGATTAGATTATCAGGATTGGGCCCCAGAAAGAGTTGAAACAGGTTTCTAGTGCCCAAGGAGAATGTTTTTTAGGTGGAATAGATACTGGAATATGAGTGAGAAGTGTTAAGAGGTGAAGATGGGTCACCTGGAGCTTAAGGATAGGTGCAGCTCCTGCAAGGGCACTGCAGCTACTCTGGGTTATAGTGCACAGTAGAAGGGCCAGTAAGCCCAACACCAATGTCAAATTAAAAATCAAATCAAGCTGGATGTGGTGGTGAACATGTTCAATCCCGCACTTGGGAAACAGACAGAGGCAGGCAAATTTCTGTGAGTTCAAGGATAGCCTAGTCTACAAAGTGAGTTCCAGGACAGCCAGGGCCACAGGGGAAAAAAAAAAAGAATGAAATCATAACTTGGACAAGGTATTTTTCTTCTCTCTATTGCTTTCTCACTACTAAAATACAATCAGGTCAACTACAGGATCTACTTCATTTGAACATCTATATAGAGTATTTTAGAAAGCCATGTACTCAATGCTGTATCTGAATAAATGATTACTTTGGTTTCAAGGGAAAAAAGATGGCCCAAGGTCAGTCAGTAACCAGAGGGCAGAACTCTATTAGCTTTCTTGGGTTCAATGCTGTATATATATTGTTTCAGAGAGGATATTGGCTTCTGCTTCTTCCATTTAAGATCTGGCTCCCCTAAAGTCACTGATGGAATTCCCCTGTACCTGTTGGGCTACTTCTGGCTTGGGCCCAAGTTCCAGCAGGCGTCGGGCAAAGGTGGCAGCTGTCTTGAAGTTCTTGAGCTTGAAGAACAGGTTGAGGGCTGTACGCAGCACCAGGATCATATGCACAGGCTGCAGATTTGAGTGTGTAAAGTAGGCTGCCATCTAGTGGACAGAAAGGAACACAAAGCAGGCTGATGTTCAGCTGTTGTTTATAAACAGCCACACAACTATAAAAAACAGAACAATACAAAGCCAATACAACTCTCTATAAGACAGATTAGTTCCACCTCTTAGAATATGAGAACCAGGACCTGAGGAGGACAGTGGAGAAATGGAGATGAACCTCTTCATGGAGATGGGCTCCAATTTCTCTTTCTCTCCAGAGCCAAGAAACTCCCAAAGCAAACACTTAGATGGAATTGAAGGTCATGGAGTTGGTGCTCGTGTGGTGCTGGTCTCACCATCTTACCTCACAGATGCGCTTCTGCTGGTCTAGGGTGTCCTTAGGCAGCTTCTTCCTTTCTATCTCCATGCACAAACCCACAATGTATTCACGGCAAATGGTGATGAGCTGCTGGGCCTGAAGAGGTTGCGGAGGACAGTCATGACATAGACAAGACTATGGAGGTGCCCAGGATCGAGTAAGTGGCTAGACTCCTCCTACCTCTGCAATCTCCTGTTTATTGTCCACGACAAGAAGAGGCACACTGAGTAGGATGGAGCGGAATTTTTCCACAGCTTCCTCAAACTTGCCAACTGTGGTGAGCTGATAGCACAGCTGCAATCGTTGGATCAGGTCATTAAGCTTTAGGCCCACAGCTGGCACACCATTTTTTAGCCCTGCATCCTTCCTGGAGAGGGAAAATTATGAAGAAAGAATAGTCAATAGCAAAGTAGGATTCCCGCTCTGTTCCTATCAAACAGAGTCACCAACCCCCTACTGTGGGAATAGCTGGAAATAGGATGGCAGCTGGTGTAAACCAAACCCCATGTCACTGTGGCTATCATCTGAAATATCCACTCTACTGAAACACACAGCAGAGAGCAAGGGGACTTACCAATTGCGATTAGGGTAACTATACATGGAAGGCAAGCAGGGCAGTGCTTGATAGGTGGTGCGGCCTCGGGCATACGTCTGTAGGAACAGTTGCTTATAGGGGCCAAACTGGATTACTCCCACCTGATCATGGAGAAGCTAGAACACAAGAAAAAAAAAGAAACATAGGGATTTGTTTTCTACCAAGTAAAAATTAAACCAAACTTGGTCAAGGTATTTTACTTCTCTGTATTGCTTTCTCAGTACTAAAATATAGTATATACAGGATCTACTCCATTTAAATATCTATAGAGAGTATTTTAGAGTAACCAACAGAGCGAGTGACAGCAAGTGTTCATGGCTGTTGCGGTTGTTATGTCACCATAACACTTGGTACAATGTCCATAATAAACACCCATTCAGGAAGAGGTGCTGATTTTACTAATGTAAGCATTAGAGATGGCTGACTGGCAAACATGACCATAGACCAAGTGGAGAGCAGATAAAAGGCCCTTATGAAACAAGTCTCTTTAGCAAGGCCGACCACTGCCATGAATACACACCTTGGCCCTGTGGCTCACATCATTCCCACGTGGTTGAAAAGATGAGTCAACCATTCTCCCTAGGACTCTGGAGTACACACTCAATAGGAAGGGCCAAGGTTTTTAGGGAAGACTTACCCTCATGGCTGTTTCAAAAGAACCTGCCAGGATGTGATCAACTGGAAGCTGGGAGTTATTGCACCAGATCTAGTAAGAAATACAAAACATATACAAAATGAAAAAATCTCCTTTCTCTTTCCAATTCTTCTCCTCCATATCTGTTAAAAGCAGTCAATATTTTTACACAGTAATCAAATATTAACCAGCCCAGAAGCACTTATCTCTATGTAGTTGTGTTTTCTTGCTTACTTGAGTTGGGCTTGTTCCTTTGGTTGGGGGCACAAAGAACCCATCTTCAGCACTACCAGACACCCCAGAGGGTACATCCTAGAAGGAAAAAAGAAAAAAATAATAAGGCTTTATTTATTTGTTTAAACAGAGTATGACAAAACCTTAAACTCACTCTGTAGCAAGGATTGAGTCCTCCTGCCTCTACCTAGAGTACTAGGACTATCATCTTATGTCGCCATGCCTGATTTACATAGAGTGGGGATCAAATCAAGGGCTTTGTGCAAGCTCGGAAAGCATACTACCAACTGAGCTATGATCCTAGGCTATGTTAGCCATCCAAGTACTGTGTTCTGGTGAAATCAATGCACAACATTTAGATGCTAACCTTTTCTGAGAAAAGAGGTGATGGTTATGGAAAGACAGAATGGAGGCACCCCACCAAGACCAACATGACATACCACAGCAGCAGTTCAGATCTTAAACACTTCCCTCTTTCAAAGGAAAGCTAAGCATCAGATGAGAGGGAGGCTGCACGTCTCCTTCACTTTTGCTACACCTGAACTGAAACAAGGCAACCAACGATGGCTTTCTCATCTCAAGTGGGAGTTATGTATCAGATTAGTAGGATTGTCTGGAACCTCTCCTTTGTGGAGACTTCAGAATAGGCACACTTCAAGGGTGTGTGTATGAGTGTGTGTGTGTGTGTGTGTGTATGGGGGGAGAGAGAGACAGACAGACAGACAGACCAGCTTTTTTATAGGGTGAAAAGAAAACAAGAGAAACTCCAGAGCAGGAACCTCACATACCAGCTCAGGTGGGAGCTCCAAATCTTCTTCTACATCCCAGCCACCTCCTTCTTCTTGTCCCTTGCCAAGAGCATCCTCTCCCAAACCTTCTGGAGCCTCCACAAACCCATCTGTAAGGATAATCCATGCTCAAAATAGACTTGCATGGGAATCCCACCCAAAAGGCAAAAGATTAGGATCCTATTGGCTCCATGAATTAGAAGCTTGTAGAACGCTCCACAAATCCATGGAGCCCAACAGCTCAGCAGTCAGTCCTAAGGCAGCGCTCTTACCTTCATCCAGCTGCAGCTCTGCATCCTCTCCCCAGCCTTCAGTGCCTACAGTGTCGATGTCAATGTCAGCAGCCAATGCTCCTCCCTTCCCTACCATGGCAAGGACAGAGGGAACTGGTCAGAGTCTAACAAGTCTCAAGTGTGACTGATCTCTACAGGCAAGATGCATGCTTTTTTTTTTTTTGGTTTTTTGAGACAGGGTTTCTCTGTATAGTCTTGGCTGTCCTGGAGCTCACTTTGTAGACCAGGCTGGCCTCAAACTCAGAAATCCGCCTGCCTCTGCCTCGGCAGATGCATGCTTTCAAAAGTTGCTCAGGTCTGTGTTCTCAGAAATATGTGCTGTCTAATTAGAAACTGGTGTAACTGTGAATGTCAGTAAATATGTTTGATTGTATTGTTAAATCTCAAAACAAACCCCAAACAAAAGAAAAAAATAATTGCCAAGGCTCTGTCTTGTTCTTCTCTGTGTATCTGTGTGCATGTGTGCATGTGAGTGACTCCACTTCCAAACTTAGATCCTCAGGATCTTGCATGGAAGTCATTCTACTGACTGAGCCAGCTCCAAAGTTCCCATCCATATACTATGAGTTATTGGTTTTGTCATATATTAAGTTATGCTACCTTGAAACAGTTTCCACAAAGAGAGGGAATAGAAGAGAGATAGCCAGAGGTTTTTTTGGTGTTTTGTTTTGGTGGTGGTGGCAGCGGTGGCGGCAGTGGCAGAGAGCTTGTCGAGTATGCATGAGGCTCTGATATCAATCCCTGTTGAGGCAGGAGAACAAACTCCCTGCCACCAAAACCCAGCTGCCTCTGGCTGCCCACTCTTACAATTTCTCTCTGAAATCTTTCCTAAGTGACTATTACTACAATCTGCAGAGAAAGAGACATGGTGGGTGCAGGAGGTGAGCAAAAAACTGGCCAGACTCAGAATGCCTGAACTCTGCTTAGGGTCTCGCTCAGATGTGAACTAGGAGAAGTGTGCAAGTAGGGCTTAGCTCAGATGCTGGGGAGAAGCACCTGATGGACAGGAAAACACTAAGTGGAGATGCTGACATGTGTGGTGAACTAGAGAAACACACCCAGTGAGGGCTCCAGATATTAGTAGCAGTGCAGACAGACACTTACCATCATTTTCTACCCCCCCCCCCTTTTTTTCCTTTCTTTTTTCTTTTTGCAGGGGCTAGAGAGCTGAGGAAGGGTTTCACATTGGCCATCCTGACCTTAAACTGCCTCTATGATGGCTAGCTTTGAATTCTTGTTCCTCTTGTTTCAACTTTCTAATTGCTAAGAATACAGGTATGTGCTGTATTGGGCTCAAAGTTCTCTTTAAAAAGATCTCAAAAAGCTTTCCTCAGTTTGGAGACATCCTAGCCCTGGCTAGGATTTCAGTGCTCTGTGAAACTTCACACAGAAAAAACAGGCAAAGCTGGTCAAGGGACTTTCTAAACAGTTTTTTTTTCTCTTTTTCGATATTCAATTGTTGTTCAGCCCCCAGGTATGGGTGTGTCAGATCCCCTGGAACTGGAACTACAGACAGTTGTGAGTTGCTATGTAGCTACTGGAAACTGAACCCTGGTCCTTTGGAAGAGCAGCCAGTGCTCTTAACCACTGAGCCATCTCTCCAGTCCCCCTTTTGTTTGTTTTTAAGAAATGGTCCCATGTAGTCCAGGCTGTCCAAAAACTGACTATTAATCTAAGGATTGTGGGGTATTGAGTTATGCAAAGACAGTCTGGTCTCTATTCAAGATGAGGCCTGAACCCTGGGACCCTGTGGTGATAATTCACCTACATGGGACAGAAGGAGTTCCCTCACGCTGGCTCCTGTTGAAGTTACTGTGCCCACAGCCCCCACAAGAGAAGCATGATTAGTAGTCACACAGGCAATGTCCCAAGCTTCTGACCTTCAGGCTAAACTCCTCCCCGGTTACCTAGCAACAACATACCATAAGAGGGGCTGTTTCACCCCTCCTCATTCTCTTGTTCTCTTGCTCTTACTCCCCTTACTTGCCCCTCTCCTCTCCTCTCCTCTCCTCTCCTCTCCTCTCTTCTCCTCCTCTCCCTCTCTTACTCTCTCTTTCTTACTCTCTTGCCTTTCATCCCTCTCTCCTTTTCCCCCTTCTTTCCTCTTGGCCATGGCTGGTCTCTCTCCCTCTTTACACCTTCTCTTTCTCCTTGCCTTTCTATAATAAGGCTCTAAAATCATAGATTGTCTCTGTCCATCAAGGCCTGCTTCGCAGACTCTCGCCTGTGTGGAACCTCTCTTCCTCAGCCCTCTCTCCCATAACCCAGGGGCTACAGGGTGTCACTCCTGGGCCCCCGGTTGGGGGCTGACCCTTGTCCAACACCCCCCCCCCCCTCGAGTGGGGTCAGTGGCTTAGATGCCCATGCAGGGCCGAGTAGAAAGCGTCTGGCAGCCTTCCTGAATCCGCCTGCCCAGAGCATAGGAGGAACTCTGGCTGGGCGTGGGCTATCCTCTCTTCCCCTTTGTTCCCCAGCCCCCTTTTAGTTCCCACAAATGATGACCTTGGCTTTTTGATTTTCTTACCACCATCTCTTTAGCTGGTATCACAGGCACTGATCAGTTATGTGCATGATGCTGGGGTCTGAATCCAGAGTTTTGAACATGCTGGGTAAGCACTCTGCTACATGAGTATAACTCAGACCCACTTAGGATAGTTCTCTATAAAAACAATATATTTTTTGACAGAGAAACCCTGTCTCGAAAAACCAAAAAAAAAACAAAAACAAAAACAAAACAAAACAAAAAACAATATATTTTTTAAAAAGTGCTAAGAGGAATGGGTGCTTACCCTTACTTGCAATGGAGCCTTCAAAGAACCCTTTGGACACGGTCAGTAAGGGCCAGTTTGTATCCAATGGCATGATAGGTGCAGGCGGCTGGAGCAGCTTGGCATTAGGATCAATGTCTGGGATCTGAGAGGTGGAGTAAGGAAGACATTAAACGGAAATAGCTCTCATGAATCATACACAAAGGGCTGAAATGCTTCCTCTCCACTTATCTCCCCTTCATAGCCCCCACCCTGGTAATTACGTAGTAGAGTAAAATTTATAATTTTAAATTATCCCAAGATGGGAATGAATCCTGTTATCAGAGACATCTGCGTAAATACTCACTGTCTCCTTCTCAGGGTCAAATGTTTCCTTCAGGCTCTCGGCTTCTTCATCTAAGCCATGTGTAGCAGCTGTGAGATAGGCTAGGGATTCTACAGAAAACAACAGAGTTTGTGGTATAGGTGCATTTCCAAAAGAATGTAAATTTGGGCCGGGCGTGGTGGCGCACGCCTTTAATCCCAGCACTCGGGAGGCAGAGGCAGGCGGATTTCTGAGTTCGAGGCCAGCCTGGTCTACAAAGTGAGTTCCAGGACAGCCAGGGCTATACAGAGAAACCCTGTCTCGAAAAACCAAAAAAAAAAAAAAAAAGAATGTAAATTTGGTAGGGGTGAGTCCTATCTCCTAGTATTGAAATCCTTGCATACTACCCAAACCTAAGTGTAGGCTGAAGTCGTTGAGCGGCTTCTAATGGACAGAATGTGTCAGAAGTGATGCAGTGTCACACCCAAGACTGCCTTATAATAACCGTGGACTCTGTTTTGGGTGTCATCTTGTTAACCTGTTCTGAAAGAAATCAAGTGCCATGTTGTGAACTTTGTGATGGAGAAGGTAATATGGCAAGATGATATTGTTTCTCCAACAAAGGGGAAAAAAGATCCAGGGAATGCCCACACCCATGCACATGAGTATGGAAATGAATTCTTCTCCAGTTGGGTCTCTCTGTGTCTGGAGGCCTGACAGATTTTGACTGCAGGTTTATACACACTGAACCAAAGCTAATGCACACTACCTATGAGGGATGTTTGTTTTATCTGTTACAATCTTTGTATAGTTATGGTGTGTGTGTGTTTACTGTGGGTCTCACAGCACGCATTTGGAGGCCAGAGGACAGTCTGTTGGGACTTGGCTCCCTTAGTTGTTTTAACTTGGAAAGGAGCCATAGACACCACAAGTGTGGCAATCCTCTGAAACAGCGCAAGAAGTATGCTAGCAAGATAGATAAAAAGGTAAAAGAGAAGAAACTTGAGGAGCTAAAAGAAAAAGCTAAAACCTGGTCTATGTAGTAGGTTCCTGGCCAAGGAAGGCTTTATGATGGGACCCTGTCTTTAAAAAAAGTATCTAAGTTCGAGGCCAGCCTGGTCTACAAAGTGAGCTCCAGGACAGCCAGGGCTATACAGAGAAACCCTGTCTCGAACCCCCCCCCCCAAAAAAAAAAAGTATCTAGTAAAAAGAAACCTGTTTATTGTGCCTGATGACAGTGATCCTTGATTCCATACTATTTAAACATCTGAGTTCGCTGTCACAATAATCTGAAAATATCTGAGTTCTTTTGCCATTTATAACTAGAAGTGTTATAGTCTATTACACATTAAATGTTTGTTAAAAAATAATTTTAAAAAGAACTATAGCCGGGCGGTGGTGGCACACACCTTTAATCCCAGCACTCGGAAGGCAGAGGCAGGCGGATTTCTGAGTTCGAGGACAGCATGGTCTACAGAGTGAGTTCCAGGACAGCCAGGGCTATATAGAGAAACCCTGTCTCAAAAAAAAAAAAAAAAAAAAAAAAAAAAAAAAAAAAAAAAAAAAAAAAAAAAAAAAACAAAAACAAAAACCAAAAAAAGAAAGAAGGCTCAATAGATAAAGTCTTGCCACCAAGCCTGGCAGTCTGAGTTTTCTCCCAGAAATACAGTAAATGAAAAGAAAACCAGCTCCCACAAGTTGTCCTTTAACTTACACACACACACACACACACACACACACACACACACACACACACACACACACACAATGTACAATCCAGGGCAACTCCCAGAAAAAATCCTTGCAAAGGTCTCAAAGGAGCAGGAAGTCCTGGACGAATACTTACTCTGCCCACAGTTCTTCAGGATCCGTACTCTCTCTGACACATCACCCAGGTATAGGGCATTCTGATAATGGCCACTCATGTCCTTTCGGATCTCAGCTGCGTCAAGTCAATGAGAAACCAACTTAAGCCTTCTCTCTAAAGATCTCTCTCCTCCATTTACCTTCCTCCTTCCCTACAAGTCCCACACTTCGAAACCATAGTTTTAGAGAACTCACCAATCTTCATCATCTTGCGAAGTTTCTCGAGGTTGCCGGTAATAAGGTACAGGAAAGAAAGTTTGTCAAAGTTTTTGGTGCGCTGATAGCACATCTCTACAATCTGGTGATTGCCCTGGAGCAGGGCCACTTCTCCCAGCTTCTCCCAGCAGTTCTTGTCATCCAGGGCTTTGGCTGCCTCTAGAGCAATCTAAAGAGTTCCCATAGTCAGTGTTTAGTGTAGGCACTATGACTAAAAACCAGCGGGGTCTAACAAATCATATGTCTCTAAAATTTCCCAAGGAATTCTCTATACTTGCAATCACTGCTTTCATGCTATTTTTCAGGAGAATTCTATCTGCAAGTGTGATTTGAATTCACAGATGAAGAGTCAAACCATAGTGTTCTCACTCACCCTCCAAAGTTTACTAGTAGAGTACAATCACCTATCTGCTGTGTACTCCACAGAGCTAGTGCTCTCCTAGCCTAATGCCTTAGCTGAGAAGCTCCACAGTAGCTTGAGGTACTTTAGGGCAGAGGAAATAATAAAAGACGGAATGAAATGAGGACTGGAAAAGCAGCTTTCCTAAGCCCCTTTATTCTTGAAACAATGTAGGGGCCTCAACATTTCATAAGTACTTCATACAGCAAGACCAAGTGTCAAGGAAAATGAGTAGATTCTTCAAATTTCTTGCTATCTAGCATCTATCCTAGAAACTCTTAAATTCAGTTTGAATGGTAACAAGAGCAGAAATACTGTGCAGAAAAAGAAACAGGAAGATACAAAAATAGCAACAGTAAAACAGCTCAGTTTAACTAAAAACACCCAAAATTCTCCTCTGGCTAAAATGCAAGCAAGGGTAGCACCTTCTGGAGTCCAGCCTCTAGCACATCACGTTACACTGGTCCTGAGCCTCCCTTTGTCTACAGCTATCCGGGACTGATGACACAGTCCTCTCACCTCAATGTTTCCACACTCCAGGGCCAGGCTGAAACGCGTTTTCTCATCCTTTACAAAATGCAGCGCGACTTCAGGGTAGCCCTTCTTCTGGAGATAAGCGATGATTGACTGACCTACTAGTTTAGCGTTCCTCACCATGTGGAGTACCTAGACATCCGGTGTGGTAGGCAGGAAACAGATTACTTACTCATGAGGAAAAAGCAGCACTGCCTCCCTCAACACGCTCGCTAGGTTGCTTTCCTTCATACCTCATCATACTTCCTGTTGATCAGGGCCAGTTTGAATTTGAACTCAGTGGGATCAATGGTAAGCACCCGAGGACGACATTCCCTGTCTAGGCAGTATACATTATTGCCCTTCACTCTTGTGACATAGATGGGTAAATCCAGAGTTCGGATAATCCCATGGTCCCTAGGAGTAGGGGATAAAAGGCACAATTTTCAGAAGGGAGAAAATCCACCTTGTAAAAACCGAACAGAGTTAAAACAGCCTTTCCTCATTATCCTTTCATCAGATGCTACCTAAACACTGATACAAACAGGCAATGTCTAAAAAGGATTTTATTCTTTTCTATGACAGAACAGGTGCTACGAACTTTTTTTTTTGCAGTTTGAGGAATTGAGCCTAAAGTCTTGGGCATTCTAGGAAAGCAAACTACCAATGAGCAGTCTTCCTTCAGAAATAAAAATCACTATTATATATGCATGCATGCATGTAGTGTAGACATGCATGCTGTAGTGCATGTGGAGGTCAGAGGACAGCTCTGTGCAGTTAGTTCTCTCCTTCCACCTATACAAGGGTTCTGGGGGGTCAAACTCAGCTTGTCAGGCTCACACACTTTTTTTTTTTTTTTTTAAACCTGCTGAGCTGTCTCACTGGTCCCTCCCCTCCCCAGTCCTTTATGGTTTTTTCCCTAAATTTTGAATTTTTTATTTTATGTGTGTGTTTGCACACAGTGCAGGTGTGTGTGGGAGCTGGAGGAAAACTCTTAGGGCCTGGTTCTCTCCTCCCACTTTGAGGAGTCTGGGGATTGAACTCGGGTTGTCTGACCTTTGAGAAACTGCCTCTACCCACTGAGTCAACACAGACACAGACAGACAGACAGGCAGGCAGGCAGACAGGTAGACAGAGATAGTGACACACACACACACACACACACACACACACACACACAACCTTTAGCACATATATGCCCAGTTAGCTTTTTCATGAAGAAAGTTAGCAGAGAACTGCAGTTATGTCTCTTGAGTTAGCACATTGATTGCAAGAAGCCACCTTCTCCCAGACTTTTTCTCAGATAATTAACTTACCCAGTAGTGACAGCATATTTGATGTGGTTGCTTGTGGTATAGATAAACACCCCACTTTCATCCCAGGCCCCACTCTTGACACGAATGTTCTCATGAATGTTACACAGAGCATCCAGCTTTCGGTTACAGATCACAATGGCTGTAAGAGGCAAAGGGCATGAGTGCTCTGTTGGACAGGGTGAGTGCAGTAAGCTGGCAGGAGGAGGTGGCCTCTAACGGTGGGTATGATGAAGCCTTACCATGCTTGGCCAGTAATGCTACATGAGACATGTCTGCCGACCAGATAACATATTTCACCTTGGAAATCTTCACTGATGCCAGAGTTCTGGGATAGCAAGAGAAAGGTAATCATGAATGGGCCTAATTCCTTGTCTCAAGCTATGACCTATGCTTTTTCCATCTTTAATGCAGAATTCCACTTCTCAATGTAACACCATGGAAACCCTGCCTATACTGTAGTCAGTGAGCTAAAGTGTTTTGGCTCACACTGCACTGCCCCTTCCTCATTCCCTGCCTTCCTGTCCCCTCCTCTTACTAGACCTTTATTGCTATCAATTTTTACCATTAGACTTACTGTTCTTTAAGAACAGGAACTGTGTGCTATTCAACTTTGTGTTCTTGTCATCCCAAGACCTGCACCCATTCCTTGTTCAGGTATGTACTATAAAGATACTGAATACATAGCCCTTGCTACACTGCTGGAATGTATGCACACAGTGGTAGAATAGCTATGGAAAGGGAAAAAGGATTACAAACAGTCTCGTAGATAAGTGTACAAGAAGCAGCAAGGCCACGTGGCAAGCTTAGAACAAAGCCCCTATTAAAGATCCCCACTCTCCTTTATTACAAGCCTGTCAGGAGCATCTGTCATGTTACCGTTTCTGCTGGACATCAAAGAGTGTGATGGAATCTGCATCCCGAAGCAGGAGGTTGCCTGTACCAGCATAGAAGATTTCATCACAGTTGGGCACCTGGATTTTCTTGGTGATCTCATTTTTCAGGTTTTTAATCAGAAGCTAAAACGAGAATGAGTGGAGTTACGAGAAGTGAATAGATAAGGCAAGAGCTAAAGATGTCCCCCAGCAATTGCTCCTTCAATAAAGAAGTTTCCCCTGTCCAAGTCATTGATACTTCAGGTTGATTACTAAGACTCTCTCCAGGGCCTCTCAATATTTATTAATTGAGTAATTAGTTTGTGTGTGTGTGTGTGTGTGTGTGTTCACGCACGCTAAGTGTGCTTGCAAGAACGTGTGGGTACATGTACTTCATGGTGTCCAAGTGTGGGTGGTGGTCAGAGGACAAAGTAAAGAACTCAGCTCGCTCCTCCTACACATGGGTCCCAGGGACTGAATTTAGGTCATCTACTTTGGTGAGAAGGGTTCTTACCCACTAAGACATCTCATTGGCCTTCAAGCTCTCTCCTTTTGAGAGAGAAAGAGACAGAGAGACAGAGAGAGGGAGGGAAGGAGGGAGGGAGAGAGAGAGAGAGAGAGCGCAAAGAGATCATCCTAAGAGAGAGGTTGGGCCTCAGAGTGCAGGCCTGTAATCTCAGCCACTTGGGAGGATTATAAATTCAATCCCTGTCTTGGCTGCAGAGTGAGTTCACTAGGTAGATATTCACCAATCTCAGTGAGACCCTCAAAATCATACAACAAACACAAAATTACACAAACGAACACGTTAAAATGAAAGCTGGGGACATATATATCTCAGTGGTAGAGTACTCAAATGAACAAGGCCCTAAATTCAATTCCCTGTACTTAAAAATAAGCAAACAAACAAACAAAAAAATCAAACAAAAGATACTCACGTAAAAAATAAGCAAACAAACAAAAAAAATCAAACAAAAGATATTCACTTAAACCTGAGTTTCTCAATCAACTACAAAGAGCCAAGCTTTAAACTTTCCTTGAGTATTTTATTAGAAGACCCTTGCTTATCTTGCATTGAGCCTATCACATTTTATTAATGTCTGTCTGTACATATGCATACATTTCTCTTCCCAGGTACTGGGACTAAAGATGTCTATTACCATCTGGCTCTCTAATCTATTACATATTAAGTACCAATTAGGGGAGTGGGACATGAAGGAAAACATCCCTCTCATCTAATCCATGTACTTAACATCTGATAGTTTTAGCTCTTCCAGGTTCAGAAGCCAGAGGTCTAGTAACACCAACCCAATCAAATCGACTTTCCCTCCCCAGGGGGTTAGTCTATGACTAGGCTGGCAGGAGACAAGGGAAACTGTTCTTTAAGTATGGGCCACCATTACTGTACTCCCTAGATTGGTTTCCACTTACTGAATGCATGCGATCTAGGACAGCAAACCGGTTCCGAGCAACCCAAACCGCTGTCAGGCCTGAGGAGCGTTTCCCTTCAGGAGCTGAGGAGAACAAAACCAGAGTGTGGGAGCATGTGGTGAGCCACTAGCAGGTGACAGAGTCAGGTGCCATGAAGCTGCCATTTGGCTTTGCCAGTTCAGCTGCTTCCTAACTAATTCAGCCATAACCTCGGGCTATTGTCAGTGACTTTCCCCCATCCGTTCCCTCCAAACTCCAGCCCCCGCCCCTGCCAAGCCTCTTATCTCTAGGCCAAGTGGCTGCATTTCAGCCAGCACCACAGACTGGCAGAGATGCTGCCCATCTTGGGAGACAGCATACTCCATCAAGCTAACGAGCAGAGGTTTCCTCGCCAAGCTGAGGCACAGCAAGCAGCCTGTCAAAGTCTAAGACCTCCTATCCACGTGCTGGAGATGTGACAGAACCCAACCCCAGGTCGCAGCTGCGCTGCTGCTTTTAACATGCTAATGTAGGCCTCCTGCTCAGGCAGAGTGGGACACACTTCTAGCTAAATCTTGACAGGCTCAGTGCTGGGCAACACAGCATCAAGCTGTTGCTCGGTGAATGTCAATTCACTATTATCGCCCTGAGGAGAGCTATAAAATGTTCCTCAGTTTGCAACTGATTAGAATTTTGAAATGGATACTCTACCCTCTGAGAAACTTGAAGGTATATATTCCAATAGTCTTATCTGTTTTAGCAGTGGAAAACAGATCAGAAAACATGATGGCCAGCCCGGTTTTGTACTTCTCTGGTACCTAGAGTGCCAAAGAATTTACAAAACAAAATTTTACTACAACCCAAACTACTCCAGCATCTGCTTTCTCCTCTCTGGAGTCCATCACTAGACCACACCTTTATAACTATTATCTCTCCCAAAGGATAGAGAACAGAAGGTCTAGTAATTGTTAACAGATATGGATCCCAGCACTCGGGAGGCAGAGGCAGATGGATCTCTGAGTTCGAGGCCAGCCTGGTCTACAGAGTGAGTTCCAGGACAGCCAGGGCTACACAGAGAAACCATGTCTCGAAAAAGCAAAAAACAAAACAAAAAAACCCAGATATGGAAAAACAACAACAAAACTCCAGCTGGAGTGGGCGGCATCGAAGCACACGCAGGTTTAGTGGGAAGGCTTAACTGACTACTCTGTGAAGGAGACTTTGCTTTATGGATCCCCAATATACACAGGTTTCCTGCTTCTCTCCTTATCTCACTCTGAGAACACTTAAAAGGCTGAAATGAGTTGGCATAGTGTGTAACTCCATTACCAAGGGGAACCATGAGTTCTAGGCTCACCTGGTTATACAGTGAGACCTTGTCTCATACATATACATAGCCTCTTTAAAAAACAAAATAAGCAAAAGAGTATTACAGTCTTACAATAATAATGACCTGTTGGCACTCACAAAAGGAACAGAACTAGCTAAATATTTCGCAGAACTTTGGTGGGTATACATATCAAAATGTACTAGTAAGCGGGAAGGCCCGAGGAATAAACTTCAGATGTGGTAAGGCCTGCAAACCCACTAGAAGAAGTGCATTGAAAAGAACATAAATGAGATTCCCATCCATCCACAGAATGTTCTGTAAGCAAGTTCTAATAGTAAGGATGTCAACAAGGGATGGTGGTGATAAAAGAGGCAGGCAGGGGTCTCAGCTGGATCCTGGGATCCCAGGTGGGTCATGGGGCTGTGAGCAGCCTCATCTTTTTGACAAGCAAAAGGAAGCAAATCGGATCTGGATATAGATAGGAGAGTATAAATCCCCACTCCCTGGATGAGACATTGTAAGACTGGAGCCACATTTTTAAATAAATGAAACTACCAGGGTGAAAGTCATATCAGCTGACAATAATCTAGGGTAACATGCTGTGCTGAAAGGGAAAATGGAGAGTTTCTAATAACCAAATTATAAAATATATATATCTAGCTGGGGTAATAAAATGGAGGCAGAACATGAATATTTCACACCACAATTGCCTCTGGTGCAACTGTCAGCAGCACCTGCCAACAGACAAGAATGATGTAGCCATGGCTGGGGATAGGATGTGCAAAACTTGAAAAGAAGTGATGCTACCATGAGGAGAGCTGGAAGCAACTCGGAGGAGACAAACGGCACCTACCGTCAGGATTCTGGGAGTCTGCGTCTTTGGGGATGGTGTACAGATCATAGGTACTGTTCTCCAGATTGCTTGCTCTCTGGAGGGGTAAAGGGAAACATGTTTAGTGAGGGAGGCACTGAGACTGTTTTTTCTGACAGAAAAGACAGTTCTCCTACTTGTGTGACCTGCACCCAGAGGGTGTCCTTTTCCTATGTAGGGACTGCACTCTCTTAGCCAAACAACTCCGCACGGATGGCACCGCTTTCCTTAGTGTCTTTTATTCTCTAAATACGCAATGTTACCTGAAGGAAACTCAAGATTTCTCTATTCCACAAATTAAAAGAGGATGAAGCTGAGGTCTCATTTGATTACATTTGTCACATTAAAGAAAGAAAACAAAACAAAACAGATCGAAGAAGACAATGAAGCATATGGTAGTGCTGGGCATGGTAGCGCACGCCTTTAATCCCAGCACTTGAGAGGCAGAGGCAGAGGCAGGCGAATTTCTGAGTTCGAGGCCAGCCTGGTCTACAGAGTGAGTTCCAGGACAGTCAGGGCTACCTACACAGAGAAACCCATCTCAAAAAACCAAAAAAAAAAAGAAGAATACAGTAGTGTTAGATACTAAAGGAGATTCTATATGCAAAGTTATCCAGGGGACAGTTTTCATCTAGCCACCTGGGTCCTAAAGTTAGAATGACATTGCTTCATTTTTTTGCAACCTGTGTGGCACGGAACAGGGAAAGTTCTGATAACTCTGATAACTTCACTGAAAAGAACCAGCTTTCCAACAGAGATGCCATGTTCACCTAAGCAGAAGGACAGAAAAGGCACACTTCTAAACAACAAACAAGTGCCAACAATCCTTCTGAACACCTTACAACCCTTAATAGGTTATGACAACTGAAACCATCTAGTTTGAGCCTACAAGTCTTTACTGTTGTTAGCTCTTATAAATAGCTCTATCAGGAGAGGAGATGATTTGCTTAGCAGGTACCCACATGTTTCAGTACTGAGGAAAAAATATTTTAAGAGGCCAATAGAGGGCAGTAAGGGCAGTAAAATACTAGCAAACACTAAGGAAAACCTACAGAGACTCCATAATTACTTACGGTGCACAGCAGCACTGCGTTTTCTGCTGGGTTGTATGACATATTGAATACTGGAAACTTAGAACCACTACATAAAGAGGAGGAAACAGAATAGGGGTAAGAATAGACAAGAGAATTTATCCCTTCAACGTCTACATACTCAGGACATGTATGCTTACCACTTTTGTACTGAGGAAATACAGATACTGTATTTTTTCTCTTTCCATTAAAGCTTGACTACTCAATAGTTCAAATAGCAAAGCACAGCAGAAGTTACATCAGAGGTGGTGAGCAGTGATGGTTCTGCCTGGTACAAACTGCTACACATAATTGCAGTGGACACCACAGAGTAGCATGATATGATTTCTCTTCCTGTTTTCTATCCCTGGGACTGTTCACATAAACCCACCTTTCTGTCGCAGTGAAGCTAGCGGGTGGTTATCAACCCCGAATGCCAGTGTTTGCTACCATGAATGTTTCAGAATGCTGCAGCTGGCATTCCAAAGCTCCTTTGGCCAGGCATCCCAGAGGTTATCATAGCTGAGTTAACAGTTCCAGAAACACAGTTCTGCTGATTAGGCTTGTAGTCTTTTGTAAAGGTAGAATTAAGATAAACTGCAACTCTTCTAAAAATCATTATTTTCTTATTATTCTGTACTGTAGTCATTTAGGTCTATCACTCCTCTCTGCCACAAGGTTCCTCAAGGCATAAATGGCAAAGACAAAAAGTTATATTACCAAATTGGGCTACTCTCTACCAAGAACTTTCTGTAATCTGCAAGAGATTTTGCAGGCATCCATAGTAGAATATGTGTAGCACAGGGTCACTGGCAGTCTCAAGAGGAGACCTCTCAATCCTCCTCATAGACATCTCTGAATCTATCATAAAGGGATTTAAATTGAGGAGGTTTATTCAATGGGCAGTCCATATCTGATAGCTGAGGTTCACAAGGTTGATTTAAAGAGCCCTGATTGAGGACAGTGCTTTATGACAACAGATGAGAGAGAGGGTTTGGAAAGGAGAAATAAGTCAGACTTGCCTCCGCAACTGCATCACAGCTACATCTTTGGAGCTGTTGAAATCCAGCTGACGGAGGAATCGGTCCTTTACATAATGCAGCATGTTACCATGAACAGCGTAGGCTGGACGCTCACGTTCCAGCTTAAATACAATCATCCCACCATCATGGCCTAGAGAACAAAGGAAACAATCAGCTGTAGGCAAAAAGGATTGCTAGAAATAGATGCACGAGGACGATTATATTCACATGCCAAAAGGGTAAGGGGCATCTACTATGGCTTGGAGATGGACTGTGCCTAGGGTTCATGTGGAGAAGCTTGCTGTGTGATACTGAGGTGACAGCATCTTTAAGAGATGAAATGTCAGTAGGCCGTTAGAGGAGCACTCTGGGATTAATGTTCTCTTAGGATATGCGTTGTCAGTAACCTGGGGAGAATGTTGATATACAAAGAAGATCCTGAATTCTGTCTGGATTGCTGCCCGGTCATGTGATCTCTCTCTCTTGACCACTCCTTTCATGATGCTCTGTGTCATACTGTGACTGAGCCAGAGGAACCTTTACCAAAGGACAAACGTTGGGGCTGCTCCACCTTGGATTTTTTTTTTTTTTTTTTTTTTTTTTTTTGGTTTTTCGAGACAGGGTTTCTCTGTAGCCTTGGCTGTCCTGGAACTCACTCTGTAGACCAGGCTGGCCTCGAACTCAGAAATCCGCCTGCCTCTGCCTCC
>LR753824.1:6431-67349 GCA_902729485.2 Mus minutoides | reverse complement strand
TTCAGATTCATTTATTTTTATTTTATATCCACATGTGAGTGCCTGCATTCACATTGGAGCATACTGTCTATGCTTGGTGCCTGGGAAAGCCAAAGAGGGCATCAGATCACCTGAAACTAGAGTTACAGGTGTAAGACATCACGGGGGTGCTGGGAACACCTTTAGTCCTCTGCTAGAGTAGCAAGTGCTCTTGACCACTGAGCCATCTCTCCAGCCCCCTACCTCCCACCCGCTTTTGGTTTTTCAAGACAGTTGTTTTGCTGTATAGCCCTGGCTGTCCTGGAAGTTGCTCTATAGACCAGGCTGTCCTCAATCAGCCACTACTGCATGGCTCAAATCCCTTTTTGAAAAGTACACAGTGTGAAGCATTTTTGTTGTAGCTATAGAAAACAGAATACAATAGCTAAATACATTCCTAAACTCACAGTTTTTAAAATCTTTTCTAAATAGTTTTCTATCACTCATCTCCCTGGTCTTTCTTCTCCTTCTTGAACCCAGGACCTCATACAAACTAGGAAAGCAGGCTATGATAGCACAGTCTCTATTTTCTCACTCATGTTCACTTTCCTGAATACTCACTATAAGCCTGTAGGCCACCACTGTCATCGTCCTCCCTTCCCTTGACTTTATCCAAGGCATTTTCAAACACACATCACTTTCCCTTAAAGCTCCACTAAGACAGGGAGTATTTATGCACTGCTCTGACACCAGCATACAGAGTATGGACTGATATTTTATTATGTATTTGACAAATGATGAATTAGACTTGGCTTCTACTTTCTCACTCTGAGAACTCTAAATGTTCAATATTAGTCTCCTATGAGCTCCTAAAAGCACATCAAAGAGAATGAGCTCAAGGTTAATCAGATCACTAAAGAGCACAATCTCCCAGAAGTAAGAGAGATGAAAATGAGAAAAGCTTCCGTTAGGTGGCTCTGAAAACACTGCTTCTCTGTTTTCCTATTACTACTTCTAAGAGACAAAGCTAACAAAGAATCTTACAAACTTTCAACTAAATCTGAGGAGCGAGAAAAAGAAATGGTCCTTACCTGCTGCAAAGAGGTTAAGGTTGGGATGGGCAGCCAGGACCCAGAAGCGATCATGATCCCTACGGAAAGTCTGAACCCCAGTCCTAGGAAACCAAAAAGGTACACAGAGAAAATGCTGTTAAGAATCTTCAGTACAGGGCTGGTGAGATGGCTCAGCGGGTAAGAGCACCCGACTGCTCTTCGGAAGGTGATGAGTTCAAATCCCAGCAACCACATGGTGGCTTACAACCACCCGTAATGAGATCTGACGCCCTCCTCTAGTGCGTCTGAAGTCAGCTATAGTGTACTTATGAATAATAATAAATGAATCCTTGGACCAGAGAGAGCAGGGACTGAGGAAGTGGGACCAACCGGAGCGAGCAGAGTAAAATCTTATTAAAAAAAAAAAAAGAATCTTCAGTACAGCCGGGCGTGGTGGCGCACGCATTTAATCCCAGCACTTGGGAGGTAGAGACAGGCAGATTTCTGAGTTTGAGGCCAGCCTGGTCTACAGAGTGAGTTCCAGGACAGCCAGGGCTACACAGAGAAACCCTGTCTCAAAAACAAAAAAACAAACAGACAAACAAACAAACAAAATCTTCAGTACAGCATACACAAGAAAAATTAGTAGCAGGCCTGGAAGATGACTTTAAAAGTGCATCGGAGACTGTGAATGGTGTGGTCAGCTAGGGATCAGGACCATGCCTACAAGGAACACAGTGGGAAGGAAGGCTCCACGCTAACCAGGCCTGGGCAGGCCAGTTTCTCCCTCGTTTCTCCTTCCGTTCTACCTCTTTAGCTGAACAATGAAGGGAAGAAAAAATATACTCAAATTTAGAGAAGAAAAAGAATACATGGAGATTTCTACCTAATAAATACTGTTGGTGTTTTAGTCTCTAAGGGTTTTTGTATTGTTGGTGTTTTAGTCTCTAAGGGTTTTTGTTGTTGGTGTTTGCTTATATATTGTTTTACAGTAGTGTGGATTACACTTAAGGCCTTGTGCATGGAAGGCAAGCACTTTTCCCACTAAGCAAAACTCCCTTAAAACTTCATAACACAGGACTTGGTTTTTTCATGCTGAAGAGAAAAAGAAATATTCTAATGTTTTCCTTTCCTTTTACAGATATTAATATTGCATAAGGAATGTGTGTGTGTGAGCGTGCACATGTGTGGAAGACAGAGGACACCTTTTTGGGAGTTGTCTTTCTTCTACTACAGGTCAGGAATTAAAGCAGGGCATTGGGCCCTGTGGAAAGTGAGTTTTCATTTTTTTGCCTGCTGAGCCATCTCACTAGCCCTTTTTTTTTTTTTTTTTTGAGACAGAGTCTCAGGTAGCCAAGGCTGGCCTCCAACTCACTTTCCAGCAGAAAATGATTCTGACCTGATCCTCCTGCCAACATCCCCATGCTGACATTACAGGTATGTGCTGCTGTGACTGGTTTCTAATCTAATTGTCAAAGACAAAGGATAAGACAAAGAAAGAGTCCTTCTCTTGGGTTTGGTCACATGACATAAATAATTCCCTTACCGCTTAGACATATCCCAGACTCGAATACTCTTGTCCTCAGAATTGCTGAGGATCAACTCTTGGCGAGGGTGAAAAACAGCACAAGACACATTGTTGTAATGGCCCCGGCAGGTGTCAACCTCCCATGCCTTTGATTCTGAAGAACAAAAGGAATTGTTATCACAATTCTCTGTAATAACTCTGGGATCTATAAATCTGACATCCATTCTTTAAAAAAAAAAAGATTTTGTGTTTTTAGTTGTGTGCATATATATCTCTATGTGGTTTTGTGCATCTGAGTGTAGTATCTGTGGAGGCCAGAAGGCAGCCCTTGGACCCCTGGAGCTGAAGTAACAGATGTCTGTGAGCTGCCTGACATAGGTGCTAGGAACCAAACAGCCCTCTGTGGGTCCACTGAGCCATCTCTAGTCCCAGCTTTTTGAGGAGACAAGGTTTTGCTATATGGCTCAGGCTGGCCTGGTACTTGTGATCCTCCTGCCTCAGCCATGCATGCTGATACTGCAAGGCTATACCATTATGTACAGCTGTGATGATGCTCTTTTAATGGAAGTGCTAAGTACTATTGCAAAATGCTAAATTAATTTTCTCCAAATGGGACAATGTTTTTCATGTAAGTTTCTTCCTCTTTATGTTTATTTTTTTAGTTACTTGAACCTTTTTTTTTTTTTTTTTTTTTGAGGCAAGACAAGGTTTGCTGTTGCTCAGGTTAGCTCTGACCTCCTAGGAATGAATAATTGTACTACCTCAGCCTCTTGGGTAGCCAGAGCTACCTCAGCTCCAAAATTCCTATTTTTCTGTACATTTCTATTCTTTTATTATATACTTCTACTGACTGTAACATCTATAATAAATAATTCTTTATGCTTCTACTCTATTTTATCCACATAGTATATGTATTACTTGCTGATTCTCAGAACAAATACAAACTCTGTATCATTGAAGTTTTGAGTCACAATAATGTAAATATGGTCCTGAACACAGTCTAAAACAAAGCAGCTACGCATAATTTGTCACATCAACTTTTACTCTTGACTAAGCTCATATCTCTCAAAATCAAGATACTGCCATGAGGGGTAGGGTGGGGAGGGGAGGAAGAGACAATGACCATGCACTTAGGAATAGCAGTAAATAATCAACTAAGGCAGAAAAATAGGTCAAAGTCCAGAAAACCTGGCTACTTCCCCTTGCTGGCTAGCTGTCACTTTCTTGGCTATGGCAACATCGCCAGTACCTTACTCACCATTCATACGCCAGATCTTCACTTGCCGGTCATCTGCCCCAGATACAATAAGGGGCATAGTTGGGTGGAAGGCAGCCCAGTTGACTCCACGGTCATGACCCTGTTAAAAAGAGAAAAAGTGGGTCTTCTACAACAGCTGTAAAAACACAATTCAAGAAAACCATGCTGGTGTTTATAACAAAATTTGTCTGTTTCTTTTTCTGTGATATGGGCAATCAAAGACAGGGCCGTACAGGTGCTAAGTCAGTACTCTATCACTGGTCTATTTCCCCAGCCTCGGAAATACTCAAGGAAAGAGACTTCAGGGATTGTGCCACTGCAGAGTTCATTTGTTGTTGTTTTATTTTCATTTGATTTTTTTTGGTAACAAACATTTGGGGTTTTTTTGGCTTACTGTAAAGCTATGAACATTAGAATAACCATATCAACACGTCCAATATTACTTCAAATTCTCATGGGATGTTGCAAACATTTCCACGAGGAAATTCAGCTTTGTTTATAGTTAGGTTTTCCTTACTTTTTACTTGTCTATATATGTTTTATTTCTATAAGTAATTGCAACATCTTAAGTATAAAGATTTATAAGAGCTGGGCAGGGTGGCACAAGCCTTTAATCCCAGCACTCGGGAGGCAGAGGCAGGCAGATTTCTGAGTTCAAGGTCAGCCTGATCTACAAAGTGAGTTCCAGGACAGCCAGGGCTACACAGAGAAACCCTGTCTCAAAAAACAAACAAACAAACAAACAAACAAACAAACAAAGATTTATAAGTTAATGCCTAAATTCTCAAACTATGATCTGGAATCCCTTGAAAGAGTCCTAAGATCCCACTGGAAAATCTGCAAGTTCAAAGCTATTTTTCAAATCCTACAAAGATTTTATTTGCCTTTATTGTTATTATCCATGACTACATAGTGGAGTTTTCCACAGTATGCATTATAGGTGATGACATCATTGTTCTGACAGCTGATAAAATGTATGCTAACAAAATCCACGTTTTAAAGGTTCTCAGGTTTAGGCTGGAGGTGTCATCCAGTAGAAGGGCATGTGCACAAAAAAACAAAAACAAGGGGCTACAGAGATGGCTAATTGATTAGGAGCACTGATCACTCTTACAAATGACCCAGGTTGGGTTCCAAGCACCCAGATATAACTTATAACTGTTTGTAACTTCAGTTCCAAGGGATATGGTGCCCTCTTATGGCCTCTGAAGGCAGCAGACAGATATTAACATGGTACACAGATACACATGCAAGTAAAATACTCCTCTACATAAAAATAAACTAATTAAATTAAATTCTTATGAAGATTTAAGAGTCTAAAGGCCATAAAGTTAAGGACGCTAACTTCATGATAGTCTCTATTCTCTTTACATGACCATACTTCACTTCTTTGGCAGAACGATGCATATGGCAATGTTGAGTCAGAAGTTTTAAGGGCATTTTGTATTTGTAAAAACATGTGGGTTTTGAAGATGGAGCCCAGTATTCAATGCATCTGGACTTTGAGGAACTGTAATTTTTCTAAATCTCATTTTTTTTTCATCTGTGAGATTAAACAGTTCACATTTCAGCAAGTAGTTTTTTTTTTTTAAAGATTTATTTATTTATTCTATGTAAGTACACTGTAGCTGTCTTCAAACACCCTTGCTAGGATTTGAACTCACAATCTTCAGAAGAGCAGTCAGCACTCTTAACTGCTGAGCTATCTCTCCAGCCCCTCAGTGAGTAGTTTTATAGTAAGACTTTAATTTTAGAAAACCTAGTTTCTTTTTTTAGGCTTTTCTATTTCCCACCATGAACAAGTTTCTTACATCTTACACATAACTGGCTCTTGGTACTTTTTATATCTTACATGTAACTGGCTCTTGGTACTTCTCACTGATTTTCTTTGGGATCCCTTCTTCTACAAGGTCTAAGAATGGCTTTGCTTCATGACAGTAATGGAACATACATCCAGCTTTCTTCCTACTGGATTTACAAGATGCTATAACTCTCTCTGAGGTGACATGTAATCTTCCTTTCTTTGTTGGCTTACTTACAATTCTATTCCTCAAATCTCAGATGGTGTCTAACACTTAAATATTTGCTAAAAGAATTGAAAAATAAATGTGGGCCAGTGAGATGGCTCAGTGATAACCTGCTTGCTACTCAAGGCACAGTTCAAATCCTGGGAGCCACAGAACTGACCACAGAGAGAACTGACTGCACAAAACTGTCACCTTGGACTCCTCACAGGAGCTGCAGCACACATGCCCACACACAGCACACACTCTCCCACAGTGACAGAGATAAATACCTCTAGCACATGCTTCACCACGGCATCTGTGGTTCCAAAGAGATCAACGCCGGTTATTCCTCTCACATCCGACTCCACCGCACCGGGAGACAAGTTTTTCTTCCTTAGACCTTTGCAGGGTTAAGGAGTGGGATAAAAGATGCAAATATAATGTTATCACTAAGAGCACAGTAGCAGAATCACAGAAAGGTACAGTGAAAAGACTAAGATAAAATGAAATGGGAAAATACAACAAGAGGGAAGGAAGAAACACACTCACAAGCACCTACTTATTCCTCACTGGCTCCTTCCCTAACACTTAAACGATCCCTTATTGGGAACCAACCCAGATTCTGACACACTAAGTTCATTGAATCTCACCTCCAAGAGCTGTCTATTTTAGATTAGTAACATGTCCCATTCTTTAGTCTACCCAAAATGTGGCTTCAAATGGTAATCATTCAATGTCCACATTCAGGTTCATAAAATTTATACCCTTTTCTATCACCTTAACATTTTATTTTTTTATTTTTACCTTAACATTTTTAAAATGTATTTTATTAATAGATGTGAATGGATGTTTGCCTGCATGTACATCTGTATTACATATGTATGTCTGGTACCTGTAGAACCCAGAAGAGAGCTACAAAGCCCCTGGATTTACAGGTGGTTGAATGCTGCCAAAAGGGTGCTGGGAATTGAAGCCAGGTCCTTCAGAAGAGTGGTCAGTGCTCTTAACTGCTGAGCCATACCTCTAATCCTCATAATAAAAAATTTAAAGAAATGCTCTTGGGGAAGATCTCACTTTAGTGTTTTCCAAGCTGGAAGCAATTTACAGGGAAGTCCCAGATGCTCTGCTGAAGTAGAAATAACAAACAAAACAGCTGTCTTGGAAGAACTATTAGAAATACTATGAGAAGATATGGCAAAGGGTCTTCACACTTCCTACTTACCTCCTGAAAAGGACATCAAATAATTAAAACTGTGAGAATTCTTCATGTTCTTGCATAAAATGTTGATTATAGATATGAACATACATATTTTTCCATTAAAACCTACAGAAGCTATTTTTCACTAGGAGGAATTATTAGCCCATAATTTTTAATAAGAAACAAAGACACCAGGATAAGTCTCTTATCTGTGGCGACCCATGCTTATGACCCATCTACACATCTTAAAAGCCTGACCACTTGAATTAAGGTGTGGTGGCTCATATATGCCATTTCTACACTCAGGAGGCAGAAACAGAAGTACTGCTTTAAGGTGAGCCTTGCCTACAGAGAAAAGTTCTATTCCAAAAAGCAGGGAGAGGTAGGGGAAGCTGACTAACTGTATTAAAACCAGAACCAAAATTATAGTACAAATACCAGTCTCATCAGATTTGTTTCTGATAACAACCTTTAAAGATAGGTAATAATGATATATAATTATACCATGTTACAGAAAACAAAACTAAGACTAAATTCCTACCTTTTAAAATACTTAGGAAAGAAAATGGTAAGATAAAGTTACCTAACATTTGTGGAATCTTTTTAAAAAAGACAGCATTTTTTTTTTTAAAGCAAAGACGAAATAAAACGTATCATTGAAAATAAACCCTGGGCTGAAGAGATGGCTCAGCAGTTAAGAGCACTGACTGCTCTTTTAGGTCCTGAGTTGAAATCCCAGCGATCACATGGTGGCTCACAACCATCCATAATGAGATCTGATGCCCTCTTCTGGTGTGTCTGAAGATGGCTACTGTGTACTTACATAAATCTTTGGACCAGAGTGAGCAGGGCTGGAACAGAGGTCCTGAGTTTAATTCCCAGCAACCACATGATGGCTCACTATCATCTGTACAATTACAGTGTACTCATATACACTAAATAAATAAATAAATAAATAAATCTTCTAAGAAAGAAAGATTATATAAATCCTAAGAAGCTTCACACTAAAAATGTGTAGAGAAAGAAAAGAAGTTCAAACGACTGATCTTCTTGCCAGTGTTGTAAACTATTCTATACTTCAGCTAGGGTAGTGCCTAATGCCAGCACTGCATAAACAGTTTTAATTATTTTATGCCCAATTTCAGAGATGCCTTGGCCATAGGCATAGATACATAAACCGGATGAAAAACAGGAAGCATTTTCCTCACGCTTCATAAATACATGATCACAAGGATGCCTTACACTTATTCCATTTGTCCCTTTAATAGGATCTGTCAACTTTTTCTATTGAGTGAAGTGTATAAAACAGGTTCAAAAAGAAACAAAACCAGACAGCTGTGAGGACCTTCACCTCCAATAAGCTTCAACAACCACATTAGAGGAAAGCTGTGTGGCAGAACTGAGGCCTTTGTTGCACTTGCCTGCAGTGATCCAGTAAAGGGGAAGGGCGAGACAGATGAACAGTGACAGGCAGTGAAAAGATACTTAGAGATAAAGTGTTTGAGCCTTCGACAAGGCGCTCACTAGGACTGAGCGACAGATGGAAAATTTCTACAGCAGCTACCCAAATCCAGAGGGAGAAGAGCACACTTTCAGAATGGACCAGTTATCTATGCCTCCCAGTGGGGACCAGGGGAAGCAGAAGAAAGAGAGGGATGAGAAAAGGATTTGGCAGCATATTAATATATTTTAGTGGATATTTAAAAGAGTGAGCCTGAATTACATGGGCTTGACATGCAAAGGTATAAGCATATTAAAATAATTTAACTGACAGTTTACTTGAAAGCACAAGCTGAAACAGTAACCCATCTCCACAGTTAGTTTTTAAAACTCTTCCCCTTTAAACAGATAATTTTAGGCAGGCTAACAGAATATTCAGGTTACTGTGAGCTCCAGAGGCCAAATCCACATGGGAGAGCTGTTAAGGGACTGCTCTGCCTTAAAGAGGTCTCTCTACTTTCTCTTGGTGTTACCCACTAGCTCAGAGTGTTCTTTTCAAGAGAGCCAAAATTATCAGAATTTCACCAGTCCCCTAAATTTGGGAGTATTCATCCCCTTATTTTAAATATACTTTCCTGTCTTGAAAATGTTAATGTCAGTCCCTAAGAGACCAGAAAGCTGGTTTCTCTTCCTGTATTCAGACGTATTGGAAATAAAGCAAATGAAATCCTGAAGTGTATGCTAATTTTGAGGAAAGGTCAATAAAAGTGTAAAAGTCTAACCCAAAAGCACTTCCACTTAAATACCAAAGCATCCCCCCTTCCACTCTGGTTAAAGGATTGAAAGTCAACAGAGTCAGCAGAGAAACAATAAAGAACATTCACATTAGTGCAGCAAGCTAGCACAACATTCCCATTGGAACATCTACTATTTATAGCAGTTGCAGTACTACATAGCAATCCATGCAATTCACACATTCAAGAGCAACACAAACCCCATAAGGTCATATTCTCCCTCACACCTCTAATCTAAGACCCTTAATTTTGATGTAAACATGTTTTCTTCCTGCAAATGATGATGAAGGGTACTTCTTGCCTTGAGCATTTCATGGTCACAAATGAGAACCTGGGCACCTTACTTGCCCAAACTGCTTTATTTTAATTAACAGATTTCAAAAAAAAAAAAACAAAAAACAAAACTTATTTCTCCAATCACTTTAGCTAGACCACAAGGAACATGCTGTGCTAGTAGCACAAACAGTCACATTAAAGTGGCACAGGACAAGGGTCTTCTCAAGCCAATGTTCTGGGGATGAACCCCTGGAACCTTAAAACAGCAGTTTAGGCATAAAATTAACCCATGGAATTACATGTACACCATTCCTGGGAAAACTGAAAAAGTCACTCAGGGTACTTCCTATAGCAACTTTCTCACAGAACTCAGACTATTCTACAGAAATGTCCCTGATTAGCTGGGACAGCAGGAGCAGGGAACCAACCTCATTAGGGGTGTGTCTCCTGAGACAGAGAGGGTGTCTTGAATGTGTGCATGGTGAAACCTCAGGAAGAGCCACAGCTAGGTTATGGAGAGAGTGAATGCTAAGCTCCCCAGTACTGGCAGAGAGGAGAGGGCACAAGCTCACAGTGCCTGTACCAAGCTCCTCCTGTTGGCATGGCTGGTCACATCTGGGTGTACTACAAATAGCCTAGTCGGTCTGACGGAAAACTGCAATGGCAAAGCCCTAGAGAATGAACAACCTATCTCCAAAACAATCTTGTTTATAGCACTGTCTTGTGACTTGAAACTTTTGCAAACTGCATGGGACAGTGCTTCCACTTTCTAGCTGCCCTCCTTTCTTTGGCTTGTTTGGTTTTGTTCTTTTGTTTGGTTCTTTGAGTTGGAGTCTCGTGTAGCCCAAGCTGGCCTTGAACTCATTGTGTAGTCAAGCATGACTGTGAATTCCTGATCCTCTGGCTTCTACCTCCCAAGTACTAAGATGATAGCATGCAAGACCATGCCTATCCCCTTAGTTTATTTCTACAATACATAATATCATCACATCCCAAATAGTGTATTCAGGAATTCAATTGTTTTACTTGCTGTTCACTAATGGTTTATAAAAATAGCAAACACTAAACTGTCGTAGCCCAACAGTGTTACATGGAAGTCGGGTAGTTACCACCATAGCAGTACAATGGTGGAAATTAACTCCTTTATTTCCACAAAGAAGCAGGTAAGGGTCTAGACGGGTTTTCCTGTTTTGGAAAGAAACACTGATTTGTATATCACCACTGACATTCCAGAGAACTCAATTTCTAAGAATTTCTGAAGTGGCAAATAAAAATAACTCAGTGAGTGTTTTTTGTTTGTTTGTTTGTTTGTTTGTTTGTTTTGAGACAGAGTTTCTCTCTGTAGCCCTGGCTGTCCTGGAACTCACTTTGTAGACCAGGCTGGCCTCAAACTCAGAAATCCACCTGCCTCTACCTCTCAAGTGCTGGGATTAAAAAGTCGTGCACCACCACCGCCCAGCTGTGAGTGATTTTTTTTTAAATAATGTAATTGGGCAGAGCAGCACAGCATTTAGTCTCAGCACAGACCCTATCCCAGCACAAAGCCCCTCCACACATCACAGATATCACTCAGTATTTAAGTTCTCTGTGGAGCAACATTTTAGATCTCTGTATGACGCTCAAATTTCAACCCTTATATCAAAATCACTATATGTAAACTAAGATAGGAAGAATTAGCCTAGTTATTCAAAGTCTACAAAGTCTTAGAAAGCTTATTAAAAGTTTTCTGGATAAAAAAAGCTGTAACTTCTTCCCACTCTATGTTTCTTACTATAGAAAAAAAATCTAATAGGTAGACTTTTCCATTTATAAATAAGGCAACAGAGTTCATGAATCCTGTTTACCTGCAAAGTCTCAATTTTTATTTTTTATTTTTGTAAAATATGTGAATGGAATAAATTTTGTAAAATATTGAATGGAAAGCTTGGTTCTTAACCAAATAACTCAGACGTACATATTTTAATGAAAATCTGTGGTAACTAAAGAAGTTAAAAGTTATTTAAATCAAGCCGGGTGTGGTGGCACATGCCTTTAATCCCAGCACTTGGGAGGCAGAGGCAGGCAAATTTCTATGTTCGAGGCCAGCCTGGTCTACAGAGTGAGTTCCAGGACAGCCAAGACTACACAGAGAAACCCTGTCTCGAAAGACAAAAAAACAAACAAAAAGTTATTTAAATCAAATTAGCCTCCTAGAGTAAGCCACTTTCACAGAAAATACTAACATGAAGAACTTTCAAAGAAGATCTGACACCTTCAAAAATAGGAATGGAATATTCTAACTTTTGTTGTTCTAAGCTTGCTATTTTAAGCAATTGCAGTTTTGCGCCAGACATGACCAGATTGTCCCCTGAACTTGGGTAGCTCACCAGAAATATCCCAAACGCGGACAGTCTGGTCCAGGCTAGCTGATACCACCAGGTCTTCCGAGGGGTGGAACTGAGCACACATTACATAATGGTTGTGCCCCGTTAACACACTGCAAAGAAAAAAAATATTAAATTAAAGGCAGATATCAATAGCCCCTCTAAGGTAAATAAATACCTTTCTTCATAGTCAATAAATGCTTATCTAATTGTATTTTTGATGGGGGCAAGGTAAGTCATCCATCAACTTTGAACTAGTAATGAGCAATGCCACCTGTGCTAACAGCTTCTTTTAAAAACATATATTTCTTTTTTGTCCAGGCTGTGCTGTTACATGCCTTTAATCTCAGGAAGCAGAAACAGGAGGATCTCTGAGTTCAAGGCCAGCCTGATCTACAGACAGACCTCCAGGACAGCTACAGCCACACAGAAAAACCCTGTCTTAAAAAATAAAACAAACAAAGGGTGTTTTTTAGTATTATTTTCTTATTAGGGAGCAGCAGCAGTGGGCACCATGCAGTCAGTCCTCTCCTTCCTCCTTTGCAGACTCAGGGTACCAGGCTTGCATGGCACCTTTCTCCACTGAGCCATCTTTGCCTACTCCAGGAATTCTCTTCCTGACACTAACTGTTTAAAATTCAAATATCATTAATTTCATGAAACAGAAATCTCTTTATTATTATACAATTCTCTCAGATTAAAGATATAAAAATATGCTGGGTGTGGTGGCACATGCCTTTAATCCCAGCACTCGGGAGGCAGAGGTAGGCGGATTTCTGAGTTCAAGGCCAGCCTGGTCTACAAAGTGAGAGTTCTAGGACAGCCAGGGCTACACAGAGAAACCCTGTCTCAAAAAACCAAAAAACCAAAAAAAAAAAAAAAAAAAAAAAAAAAAAAAAAACATACACACATATATATATATATATATATATATATATATATATATATATATATATATACACGAAAATAAATGCAATCTTAGTAATTCTTATAAGAAATATACTTTATAGGCTTTAGTAGGATACCTCTAAAGGCTGTGGCTCTACACAGACAGTCCCTACCTCTTATGTGAATTCTAGAGGACCAGTTCAAACAGGAAGACCTACTGCCCAGATCTCAATTCAAATTTTATAGGACTAGAACTGAAAAACAGCTAAACATTCTATTCTAAAAGTCTACTTACATGCCTTTCTTCCTGTTAAGATATTACAAATCCAGATTGATGATATTATACTGAAAAGGGTCCTAAAAGATGATCAGCAATCAATTGGCAGACATGGCCCACCAGGGAAGGAAGATGAGTGATCTGAAAAGCAGCTGACTATAAAAATCTAGGAAGAATTAAACCCTCTTTTGAGGCTACTGCCTCTTGGTTTACCAGACACAGGTTCTAGACTGCCAGTTCCACACCCGAATGGTCTGATCATCGGAGGCACTCAGAATCCAAGGATATTCCTGAAAGACATTTCAGACAAGACTCTGAACCATCTTGTGCTGTCAGACTAGAGCCTTGTACATGCTTGACAAGGCCTTGGTTTTTCAGACAGGGTCTCATTATGTAGTTTAGGTCAACAGCTACTTACATGATGAAAAAATGTTGTACGGATATAATCCAAGTGCCCAAGCAATGTGAAGAGGCAGCGCCGAAGTTTGTAATTCCAAACCTGCAAAGACAGAAATTCAACAAAAGAGGATGTAAATGTCTTGGGCTTCTGAAAGGTTTATCAGGCTTCTTTTTGTTTGCTTGTTTGAGACAAGAGTTTCACATAGCCCAGGTGGTCTTTGCACTTGCTACATCGCCAACAATGATCTTGAATTGCTAATTCTCCCACCTACAAATCCTGAGCGCTAAAAATTACAGGTATACATACCCAGTTTTATATGCTGCTGAACTTCATGAACACTAGATAAGTATTCCACTTAAATGAGCCCTACCCTCAGCCCGTCATGTTTTTAGAAGTCTGATGTTGCAGCACTGCCTTTTACTTTTATTACAGTAAGTCTTCACAAAATTGCCTCCGTCCTATTTAATATCTCACCTGAGAGTAAGGCGCTAGGATTATTAACAAGCTCCTAATTTGGCAATCTAAACGTTTCTTCTTAGTCTGGATCTCAATCTGACCACTTTATCTTTCCTGAATTTCCTTCCTCCTTAGCATCTTAGAAGGTCTGCTTTCCCTTGGTTTATCTCCAAACTATAAAATTACTCTTTCCTATACCAATGCATCTTTTCCCCTTTAGAATTGGTGTTTAATAAAGATATATATAAGCCGGGCGTGGTGGCGCACACCTTTAATCCCAGCACTCGGGAGGCAGAGGCAGGCAGATTTCTGAGTTCGAGGCCAGCCTGGTCTACAAAGTGAGTTCCAGGACAGCCAGGGCTATACAGAGAAACCCTGTCTCAAAAAACAAAACAAAAAAAACCCAACAAAACAAACAAAAAAAGATATATATATATATATATAGAGAGAGAGGGGGGGGGGGGGAGGGAGGGAGAGAGAGAGTGTGCCAGGGTTTCTCTGTATAGCCCTGGCTGTCCTGGAACTCACTCTGTAGACCAGGCTGGCCTCGAACTCAGAAATCTGCCTGCCTCTGCCTTCCAAGTGCTGGGATTAAAGGCATGTGCCACCACTGCCCAGCAATAAAGATATCTTAATGCAGACTTAAGCACAAGGGTTAAGAGAAAGAGAGGTACTCAGAAGAAAGGAAGACACTCCCAAGAACATGAACATAAGCTTCTCAAAGAGAAGTCACAGAATGTAAGACATAGCCACATGTGGGCATGGGCTCCTCAAGGGAAAGTTGCCTCTCTCTTTTAAGATGATCATTTGCCCATTATTCAAACTGTTCCCTGTGCAGCATCTTCAACACTAGGACTTTAGCTCGCTCTGACAAATCCCAAATATCTTCAGTGAGTCTCTTAGGTACCTCAAGCACATCAGAGCCAATGTGGAACTACCCATTCCCCCAAACTCCAGAAGACTGTATCTACTCCAGCTTTGTCTTTCCAAGTTAATGACACCCTCTTAGGGCTGGGGATGGAACTCAGCAGTAAAGTACTCGCCGAAAACATGAGGCCCTAAGATCAACCCGCAGCACTGAGGGGAAAAATATAGCAATGGTATCTCATTCACTTTTCTCCCTATCCCTCCAGCATTCATCACAAGTACCGACTCTTGCTTAAGCTTTCTTCTCTACTCAGATGGTATTGCCCAAGCTCAGGCTCTGCTCACTTGCCAACGAATTTATAAGATAATTTTCTTATGGGTATCTATCTCTCTAGACCTTCCCAACTCATCCAATACCAACTGGAGATTCTCAAACACACCCAGCTATGCCACGTCCATCTCTGTACCCGGACTGTTCTTTGAGTATTTATTATTATATCATTCACCAAACTACACATTATTATGTGAGTGTACATTTATCCCTTGTATTAAAGTCTCTTTGAGAACTGAAGTCACTTTGTATTTATCTTTCAATTACCACACAGTAAGCTTCTGGTATACAGTAAGTGTTCAGTAAGCACTTGCTGGGTAAGTGCTCTGGAAAATGTTAGAAGTCTAAGTTTGTATACATGAATTCTCCTGTCTTTCAGTTCTTTCCGTAATTCTCAAACCTTACCACCACATTCTCCTAGTTATTACTCACTCCCAGCCATGACAGATCCCCTGTACCTTAATCTTATAGTCATCGCCTCCAGAGACGAACAGTGGCTGCTGCTTATGGAAGTCAATGCCACGCACTGGACCTAGGGAAGGAGACAGGCAATGTCCAGTAGGGAAAGTTATCCTCTAACGTCTTTGTCAAAAGCATTTTAAAAAATGATTCATTTGTGTGTATGTGATTGGGTGCACATGTCCAGGTCAGGAGACAAGCTGCAGTCAATTCTCTCCATCTACCATGTGGGTCCTGGGGATGGAACTAAGGTATTCAGCTGGGCGGCACTGCTTTATTCTGAGTAGTTATAACCTCACCAGTTCCTACTACGGGTCTTTTTCTTAAACAAAAGCACAAATCCACTTTATATATTTAATTTTCTTTAGTTTAAATCCGGGATGGGTACAGCATCACCCATTGGACAAATTCTCTGTCCAATGGCCTTCCCAGGAAGGTTGCTTCAGAATGTGGCACAAACCATGCCTCTGTTTCTCTGGACGGAGTTACTTTCCCTGGATCACTCTGGTTGTGTTTGCTTTGCCTCCAGGAGTCACTGCACTGATTTTTGCTTTATACACATACGCATACCTCTTGGCCAAATAGAATTCAGTTTCATCTCAGGCATAAACACGTTTAATTTCAAGAAGAGCTGTATGCTCTCTTTGGTTTCAAAGACCTCACTCCTAGCTAGCAAAAATGGCCTTGCATCACAGCCTTCCAAATATTTTTGCTTTTTAGAAGTCCTGTTCCCAGCAGGCCTCCATAGATGCACGAATATTACTATTTTTCCCCCTCCTCCTTCTCCTTCTTCCTCCTCTTCTTCTCCTCTGCCTCTTTTTTTTTTTTTTTTTTTTTTTTTTTTTTTTTTTTTTTTTTTTTTTTTTTTTTTTTTTTTGGTTTTTTGAGACAGGGTTTCTCTGTGGAGCCCTGGCTGTCCTGGAACTTACCCTGTAGACCAGGCTGGCCTCAAACTCAAGAGCTGTGCCTGTCCCTGCCTCCCGAGTGCTGGGATTAAAGGCATGCGCCAGCCCCCACACCTGGCCCTAGTAAAACTCTTATTTTTAGTTTTTGTCTGTTTCTATCCCCTTTTACTTCCACATTCTTTACTTTTAAAGGAAATCCTTATCAAACTAGGATTATTTGGAGGGGTGATAAATATTTGTCCTTAAAGAAAATTTGTTTTTATTTTGTGTATGTACATGTGCACATGTGTTTAAGTGTCAGTGGAGGCCAAAAGAGAGTATCACATGCCTTGAGCTATAGTTCCAAGTGATTATGAGCTCTGGATTGATATAGATATTTGAGTTCAGGAAAGTGCACTCAAGTCTTCTGAAAAGAACAGCTAGCACTTTTCACCACTTTTCATCTCCTGGCTGTCCTGGAACTCATCTCTTTTAATTTTTCCCTAGAAATTAACTTACCATCATGTTCATCAAATTTGTCAATTAGGGTGCACATCCGATAGTCCCATAACTGGATGACCCCATTGTGTAAACTGGTCAGGATCCAGGGTCTTTTAGGATGAAAACTAAGGCCTGGGCAAGGGGAAAAAAAGCAGAAAGTTATACAATGAGGTAAGGTCCTTGATATCTTCTTTTGTCATGTATGAAAAGAAAAAAAGGAACAACTAGATTTAACCAGAGGCTATCTATCTATCCCTTCAACATTCCTGATACTTTTGCCCTACTTTTTAAAGATACATCTCTGTGTAGTCCTGGCTGTCTTGGAATTTGCTCTGTAGACCACACTGTCCTTGAACTCAGAGAGATCCACCTGCCTCTGCCTCCCTGAGTACTGGGATTAAAGGTGCACAGCATCACCACCTGGCTGATAACTGGCTTTTTATTGGATACCAAATACAGTATTTTGGGGGGGGGGTAGGTATTTTGTTAAATATTGTTAGGCTTTGTTCTGAGGTGCATCTTAGTTGGAATCAACAGATATAACTTGGCTTTGTAACTGTGGGTCTACAGCTACCAGTCCAGTCTAGGTCTAACTTGGAACCAATGCTAAGGGAAGATGCACCAGAGGGTCTCTTTAGGATGCTCAATACTGTCAATCTGTTTTTCTTATAGAAGCAGAGACTATTTCTAGTCTTATGTGAACTCCAAGGAAAACTGCTTTATCTTTTTATTTAAAAATTACTATTAATATTTTTAATTATGTTTTTAACTATGTGCAGGTTTGTGCCTATGTACAAGTATGTACATATGAGTGCAGGTATCTATGAAGGCCAGAGGTGTTGAATACCCTGGAACTGGAGTTACAGGTGGTTGTGAGCCACCTGGCATGACTTCTGGAAACTCAATTTGGGTCCTCTGGAAGAGCCACAAGTACTCTTAACCACTAAGCCATCTCTCTAGCCCTCAATTATTAATTTTTCTTTCTAAGAAAAGATAGACCTCAATCTTATGTCTAGGGTGGCCTCAAAATCACAATCTTCCCACCTTAGTCTCCCAGTCCTAGGATTTTAGGTATGTACAATTATCATAACTACCTCTTAAGTTTTTAAATGTAATTTGTATGCATATGGTATTTTGCCTGCATGTGTCCATGTGTGCCACATGCATGCCTGGTGTCTGTAGAAGACAGAAGAAAGGGTCAGATCCTTTGGAAGTGGAGTTACCAATGGTTATGAGCTACCATGTGGATGCTGAGAACTGAACCCAGGTCCTCTGCAAGAACAGCAAGTGTTCTTAACCACTGAGCCATCTCTCCAGGCCCACAACTACCTTTTGACTTTTTTTTTTCCTCCTAAATTTTGGATATTTTTCATGCATGCATGTACCTATCAATCCTCTGACAAAGGCTCAAAGGAACCCACGCAGACCTCCGGCGCTCGCTCACCCTTTGCCGGCTTTTCCAAGCACACTTTAACCATCTTTGTTGCCCCAAATGCTGAGCTCTGTTCCTCGGCTGGACCACAGGGTTCTTCCCTCCCTCAGCCTTCACTGCAGCCTGGCGTCTCTCTGTAAGCACTAACCTAACATAGGATCCAGCCTGTTTATATGCCTTCCCTCAAGAAATAATTCCCAGTACTCTTTACCAACCAATGTCTGACACCACTGTAGTTTTGTTTCAATGTTTAGCAATTTAAGGCAGGAAAGCAAATGTAGATGTTGTTACCCCATCAGAATGATAAAAGGAAACACCACAAGAAAGAACTGTTAACTGTTTCAAGTGTGCCCTTCAGGGTTTTAGTGCAGGTACATATACACACATGCTTTATCATTTTGTTTTGTCTTGTTTTGTTTTTCGAGACAGGGTTTCTCTGTGTAGCCCTGGCTGTCCTGGAACTCACTTTGTAGACCAGGCTGGCCTCAAACTCGGAAATCTGCCTGCCTCTGCCTCCCGAGTGCTGGGATTAAAGGCGTGCGCCACCACGCCCGGTTATGCCTTATCATTTTGTGAACATGGAATTATACCCCTTTCTCACGTAAATATGTGACATAAACCTTTTTACACTTCATTTAACAAAAACTCATTTTTGTTTTTTATAGCTGTAAGAAACAACGGCACTACACTTAAATTTTTTAATGACACTTATTTACTATGTGTGCACGACGAGTTTTCACGTGGGCACACACGCACCATAGTGCATGTGTGCCAGTCCGAGGACAACTTTCAGGTGTCAATCCCTCCTCCTACCATATGATATGGCCTGGAGACTGAACTCAGGGCATTCGGTTTGGTGGGAAGCACTAACCACTGAGTCACCTCACTAGTCTATCTCATTTTAGGCTGTTTTGGAGATGGACATTTACTTCAGTGGAAGAAGGCTGGCTTGTCTAGCTCTGCATATGATCATTAGCACACACACACACCTTGAGGCTGCATCTGGGAGGTTGAAACAGAAACACTGAGTTTGAGGCCCACATGGGCTACTTAGTGAGACACTGTCTTTAAAAACAAAACAATACAACCACCACCACCAGAAAACCCTTACTCTTAGAAAACATTTAGATTTCACCTTTAGTCTCGGGCTATAAAAAAGGTCTACTGAAGGTAGGTGGTGGTAGCACACACCTTTATTTCCTTGGGAGGCAAAGGCAGGCAGATCTCTGAGTATGAGGCCAGCCTGATCTACACAGTAAGTTCCGGGCAAGCCTGGAACATAGAGAAATCCTGTGGGGGCAGGGGGGCAGACCAAATCTACAAACAAAAAGGTCTACTGAAGATACTTCTATAATCTTGGCCAATTGCTTTAATAGTGCTTTAGGTTAAAGACTTGAAAAATGAATGGTTACAAGACAGAACATGTACATTAAAAATTCTGTGTTACATCTATTTGTGGAGGTATATATATGTTTGTGTTTAAATGCAATGGCACACATGTATGAAAAGCAGCTTTCTCATTCCATCGTGTGGTCATGGGGAAATCAAGCCTTGGTAAGAGGCACCTCTACCCTCTGAGCCATCTTACTGGCTTAGAACATGTACATTTAATGTTTTGGTAATTTTTTTTTCAAGTTTTTTCAGAGCTAAGGTTTCTCGTGTAGTCCTGTTTAGTGCAGGCTGGTTTCAAACTCAGATATCTGCCTGCCTCTGTGCCAGCACACCAGGAATGTTTGGGCTTTTCACATGTTGTCTAGGCTGGTCTCAAACTTGCAGCAACCGTCTTGCCTTAGTCTCCCATGTGCAGGGATTACAGGTGTGAGTCACCACATCTAACTCTGGTAGCTAGTCCTGAGTTGTAGAAACATTATATGAATATACTCTAACAGCAAGTTAATGAAGACACTATTTTGCATGACGTTTCTTCTATTTTTATGATAGACTGTTAACACCGTCCTGTGGAGGGGGCAGTTGTGAGCCAGGTCGTGAGCAATGGGAACGAAACTCTGTAAGGACAGTATGCCCTCGATCCACCTGCATCTGGCTCCTGAGTGCTGCGATTAAAGCCACCATGACTGGCACCAGACATGACAATTCTTTTCTTCTTTTTTTGCCATTTTGAGACAAGGTCTCTCTATGTAACCCTGGTGGTACTAAGAATTCTTACTGGCACCCTTTATGAACAAATTTCCCATGACACTTAGAAACTGCCCAGAATATAGCCTCCCATTAAAGAGCCTCCAGTTTCTGAATTACTAAGTCTGGCCAGGCACTATTATAAACACAGTTAATATACTTTCTCATTTTAATTCTCGTTATAAGAAAATGTTAATTATCCTTATTTTTAAAGATAAGAATATAGAGATTTAGAGAGAGTAAGCAAGCCACCTAAGGCAGCTTGTTAGTATATGTTTCAGAATTCCTAAGCAAGTCTGATTGATTCCAATAAACAAATTCTATAATGCATATCATGAAATAGTCCAGATATATTTAAGTATGCCCTCTTAATTAAGATATATATAGTCCAGTTCACTATAACGCATATCATGAAATAGTCCAGATATATTTTTTATCAGATTTCCATAGACTTAATTTTTCTAATATCGACATTTTGAAAGAGTGTGATCTCAGGCCTTTGTTTTTTGAGACTTATTACCAAAAATTTAACTGTTTACCTGGTATTCAAATCCAATACACAGCATCTTGCATTTCATCGGACAATCTTACCAGGCTCAGGACCTGATGGGGCAGTAGGCCTCCATTCTCTTACTCCAAGTAGGCCAAAACTAAATAAAGTCCAGCGGAAGCACTGGACATCGAAATGGTGCAGACAGGCTACTGGAGTGGCCAGTGACAGAAGCTGAGACTCAAACCCCATAAGTACTCCATACAACCTGGTCATCAGAGATCATTCAAGTCACAAGGCCTTAAGAACAGAAAGAGCTGGCACACCCCCCTACCCCCAGAAGAGGTGGCTGGAAGGAGTAGAGAGCGGGCCTAGGGTTAGGCTCTCCTACCACGCAAAACGAACCACGACACGAGAAGTCCCAGGACACACGAACGAAGCAGCGCGGACTGCAGACTCCACTAACCCTAACCCGCTCCCTCGGTTATTTCTCCGGGTTCTTCCAGGAGGCCCGACGCGGTCAGCGAGTCCTGCCATTCTCTCTTCCTCGGTGACAGCACCACCACCCCCAACACCCAACCTCCGCTGCTCCCCGTTTCTTCTCCACTACCTTTGACCCGCGCGCTCTTCGTCTCGAATTTGGTTAGCATCCTTCAGGCCTCGGGCTCCCAGGTCAGGTTAGCGGGTCCCGCCGCTCCCCGTGGCACTCCCAAGGCTTCCACGTCAGCTACCCCCGGGTCGCGGCTCCCGGAAGCTACTCGCACAAGAACTTCCGGTCTCTGGAGCGCTGGGCCACAGAGACGATGCCAGCGGAAGCCTAGAGAGGCCGCTACGCGACTGGAAGGGACCTGAGGCTTCCGCCCAGCGGAGAGGCAAGATGGCTACGACTAGGGGCGGCTCTGGGCCTGACCCAGGAAGTCGGGGTCTTCTTCTTCTGTCTTTTTCCGTGGTACTGGCAGGTGAGGTCACCCCACCCCGGAGCTCTGGTCTTTAAGAGGAGCTGTCCGGAACGGCCCATCGCTAGTGCAGGCATTGCCCCTCTGGTTCCGATTGCCCCTCTGTCCCCCGCCCTGGAAATCCTTCTTGTCTTTCGTTCCCATGACATAAGTTCCTCCTTTGCCTGGACCTGCATTTCCTTAGTTCTCTCCAGCCTTTTTCTGGGTTTCCAACCTGATTCTCTTCAACCTCCCTCGCATGCCTCGTTCTCCATTTAAACCCCAGCCACCCCACCAGCCATCAAAAGGGACAGGTGTGAAAAGCTCAGCCCCCTTCCTCCGGTTTAGTATTTTTGAGATCAAAACAGTCTCGTTTCGTGGTCTCGGGGCAACGTTGAAAAAATTAGAGCCCCCGTTTCCTCCTGTTGGTTCTAGCCTAAATTTGTGTTCCTTGTTTTCTTAGCTTACTAAAGTGAGACTAACATTAGCTTAGCTGCTTTAAACTGTTAAGAGGGAAGTAAGGATTCAAAGAATTTTAGACGTTTAATGTATATGAATATTTTCTTTTTTCCAATCTAATGTCTATTTAGTGATCTTTCAATTATGAATTACAATCAGTAACACACCTGTAATTATTTAGAGTGTGTTCAACTAAGTTAAACAACGCTATCATATATACATATATATGTATGTATGCATGTATATGGCTTTCTAGTTAAGCCCTGCAACCATTTCCTTGTATAGCCATGTCTTTTTCAACATTCACATTGCTTTTGACTAAGCTTCAAGGGAGGAACTGTAGCTGTCCCATACTCTAGGTGCGTGGGCAAATGGTCTGATATTTCATTAACTGAACAGGTGTGTGGCATAAGGTTTCTCCTTCTAGATCTGTTCAGATTCTTAGGTGGCTTTTGTTGTTAATGCTTTTCTTTGTTTAGTTTTGGCAATCTATATTCTTAGACCAGAGCTCTTTTGATAACTAATTAGTAATGTACATGCAAGCTAAAAAAGCAGACTTGTTTACCCCTGAAACTGGACGCCAGCACATCTGAAGTCAAAGACTTGACAATCATCTTTTAACTTTGTAGTTAATCGATCATCATAGAGTCTAATAACGTTCTAAAATACACAGCTAGGTACTCTTTACAACACTTATGTTCCAATAATGTGGCCAAAAAGCGAAAAGAATGATCTTGTGTTAGACAGTATGATCGTGAATGATTTACCATGAATCGAGTTAATGATGATAGAGGCTAATACCAAATTATCTTTCACTTTTTCCTAATACTGTTTATCTTCTGGTCAGGATTGTGTGGAGGAAACTCAGTGGAGAGGAAAATCTACATCCCCTTAAATAAAACAGCTCCTTGTGTCCGCCTGCTCAACGCCACTCATCAGATTGGCTGCCAGTGTAAGTTGGAATTGGAATTTGTATTTGTGGTCATTAATAATTCAGTTTGTATCCTGCATACTCAGAAATACTCATATCCTGCTTAGGAGTCTTGGCATTTAAATTAGAGTGTATGTATAGGAGGTGATTATCATCTGTCAAACCAGGCAAGGTAATTAATAAGAGCTGAAACTTAGTAAATGCTCTTTTAAAGTGTGCATTTAATTTTGCCTCTGCAACAATCCTTGTTATTAATATTGTACAAATGATAAAACTAAAACTTGAGAAAAATGGATTAACTTTCCCAGCAGGATCATGCTAGTAAGAAATCAAGCTAGGATCTGAACCTGGTAGGAGTCTTAGCTATCTTACCCTTAGAGTTCTCTAAGGGAAAAAAGGACCATAGTCTATGGAGTCAAGTCATCACTCTGTCCTCTGAGTGATCTCTTTTGAACCAAAATGACCCTTTTTCCCCTTTGAGACACAGTCTTGCTAGGTACCCCAGGCTGGCTTTGGCCCTCTGCTGAGTTCTGGGACTACAAGCATGTGCTGCTGTTTGCTGAGTTTTGTGCCAAACATGGGCCACTATTTGCTATTGTTGTTATTTTGTGATGCTGTTGATTGAATCTCTACCATCTAGCTAGTATCCCCAACCCCCCAAATCAGCCTCTTCAAGAGCGATAAACTAGTTGAAGCAAAGACATGCTAAGTAAGACTGGAGAGAGGACAGAGTGATTGAGAGCGCTTGCTGCTCTTGGAAAGGGCTGATTTTTGGTTCCCCAGCACTTATGTGGTAGCTCTCCTCCATCTATCACTCCAGTTCCAAATCTGATGTTTCTAATCTCCATTGATACAGGCACCAGTGTGCACATTTTATACATGCAGGCAAAACACTCATACACAAAAATATTCTTTAAATTATTTTTTATTTTTATTTTCTTAACCCAACTAAGGGCTGGGGACATGACCCAGTAGGTAAAAGCTCTTGGGCATGCATGACAACCTGAATTTGAATCTCTCTAAGTCACATTTTTAAAAAGCTATAGGCATAACTTGACTTATAATTCTAGCGCTTCTGTGGAGAGATGGGAGGCAGAGACAGAAGAATCCCTGGTTACTTACGGGCCAGGTGGTCTGTTGTATACAACAGAAAAACAAAGAGATCCTGTCTCAGACAAGGTAGAAGACAAGGAAAGAATATGTATCTGAGATTGTCATCTGGCGGGCATTTGCACATAGTAATGTTCACACACATACACACAAATGCCAAATAAGGGCTGGGGATATAGCTAATTGGTAGTGTGCATTCCTAGCAAATACACAGTCCTGGTTTCAGTCCCCAGCACCATATAAATCGTATACAGTGGCACTGCCATAATCATAACACTCAGAGGTAGGTTGCTAAAGCCAGCCTGATCTAGAGACCCTATTGCCCCTCCCATCTGCCAGATAGTTGCAAGGAAAAAAATGAATGAAGTATTTGGAGTTATCCTTGTGCTTTGTAAATGTGTTACAAAACAGAATACCACAACACCACTACCATCCTCAACACTGTATAATTGCTGGAAATGTAGCTCAGTGGTAGAGCACTTGCCTAATATGCACAAGGCCCTGAATTCAGCCTCTGGGTACTATACATATTAAGGAATAAAATAAAAATCACAGCTTGTTTTCTGCTTAAGCTATCATCAGGTTTTAGTCTTTTACAGATAGTAGCTCTGTGAGGATATAATTTTGCAGATAAGCAAGGTCTGATCTTGGAGGTCTGATCTTGGCTTTACCATCAAATTGATCACTTCTGAATCTTAGTATCATTTTAATAATGGCTGTAATAGTGATGCCTGAAGCTAAACATCAAAGTAGCACTTTTTTCTTTTTGTCTTTTTTCTGTTCTTAAGACAGGATCTCATTGTATAGCCCAGGATGGTCTTGAACTGCTAACCTTCTTGCCTCAGACTCCCTAATGCTGAAATTGCAGGCATGGTCCTCCATTCCCTGATTCAAACACTTTTTAAGTAAGTGTTTGTTATTGATGTGGAATAAAATGTCCAACAGTATTATGTGATTGCCAGGAACCTTCCATCTTGGTAAAAAGAAACCCACTTCCAGAATTTTCTCGGGGAGGTGGGTATTACTTTTCACCTATACTTCTGTGAGCTAGAATACAAGCTAATTGTTCCATTGTCCCTGTACTGGAACCACTGCAAGTAGATTCACTGGTTTCAAACAGCCTTAAGGTTTTTGTTGGATTTAGTTACTTATATCTGAGCTGTGGATGAAGGAGAAGCAGATCCAGGATAGGCTGAGATCAGACCTGACTAAGGACCCCATCATCCTGAAGCTGGGCTCTAAAGACTCCCAGAGAAGAGTAATTTCACTGCAGGTTCTTTAAACAGCCCTTGGGAAGCAAAGTGGTAGCCTCTAGAGATAAAGCCAAAGGCAGTGCAGAGAGGAAAGGGGAGGAGAGGGCAGGGGAGGGGCGGGGAGGGGTGGGGCTGGACTCTGGCCATTTCCTCATGAGGATCTTGTTTCCTTCTCTACCTACTTACTTCTAAGTCTTGCTTCAGCATATCTGTCCTTTCCTTCACAGGTAACGCCCTTTTTAATTAGGGCTGGGAACATAATGAAACTAAAAAAAAAAAAAAAAAAAACAAAACAGAATGGAACTCTGGATTTGACTTTCTGATTATAATGACCTACTTGTATGGATTTTTTTTTTTATATACATACATTTTCCTTTTTTTTTAGATTTATTTATTTATTTTTCCCCTTGTTCCGGTCAACCCTGCTGGCTCCACTCAACCCCCCCTCACTCCGACAGTGCCCCGCTCGCTCCAAGGATTCGTTTCTCATTCTTCATAAGTATGTTGTAGCTGACTTTAGATGCACCAGAGGAGGGCGTCAGATCTCATTACAGGAGCCATCTCACCAGCCCCACTTGTATGGATTCTTAAAGTGCTCAAAGAGCTAACTTTGTTTTCCCTCCCTCCATCCCTACTGTCTAAGGTGATAGGGATAAGAAAGCTGCTTCTTCAACTCCTAATATGGTATAAGGCTGTGTCAGCAGTGGTCTGATCTTACTTCACCTAGTATGAGCGAGAGCCAGGTGGCATTCTGTGATTGGCCAGGACAGGGTTTATCTGGCTGCTCCCGGTGGGGTTCAGGGCCATTTTCCACTAAGCTGTAACTGCATCAAGAATCCTGAGTAAACTGCCTAGAGAAGGAAAAAAAAAAAAGAAAGCTGTTTCTTGCTGTAGGTCCAGAGAAAGCAAACATGTTACTTAAAACTATGCAATCGGGCTGATGAGATGGCTCAGCGGGTAAGAGCACCCGACTGCTCTCCTGAAGGTGATGAGTTCAAATCCCAGCAACCACATGGTGGCTTACAACCACCCGTAATGAGATCTGACGCCTCCTCTGGTGCGTCTGAAGTCAGCTACAGCGTACTTATGAATAATAATAATAATAAACGAATCCTTGGACCGGAGAGAGCAAGTGGGACCGACCGGAGCGAGCGGACCAGAGTGGGCAGAGCTGACCGGGTCGAGCGGAGCCGGCCAGAGCGAGCGGGGCTAGCCAGAGCGAGCAGGGCAGACCAGAGCGAGCAAGGTTGACACGAGGGAAAAAAAACAAAACAACTATGCAATCACCGGTAGGGACGCAGATGGAAATCTAGGCTTTTCTAGTCCAGAGTTACAGTTTGTTTCCTCCCTGCCCTCCTGGCACTGAACTTACCGTTATTTATTTATTTTTAACTCACCACACTAGCTTTTCTTATGTCTTAAGAGCTTTAGCAAGTATTATTTTCTTCTTTTTATTCTTGTTTTTCTTAAAACCTTTGTTAGTATCCTGATCTTAACTAAAGCTGTTCCAGGCTCTATTCTTCCATATTTTATTATTGCCACAGACATTAAGTATTTACTGTGCCTACCCCATAGGCAGATGTTCTAGACCCTTCTGCTATATTTACTTTTTATTAGGTCGCCTGAGAGAAGAATTCTATTTGGTTAACAATTGTGAAATGCTTGATTTTTTTTTTTTAAAGATTTATTTATTTATTTTATGTAAATGAATACATTGTAGCTGTACAGATGGTTGTGAGCCATTGTGTGGTTGCTGAGAATTGAAAGCAGGACCTCTGCTTACTCAGGCCCCTCTCACTTGAGCCCAAAGATTTATTTATTATTATATGTAAGTACACTGTAGCTGTCTTTAGACACATTAGAAGAGGGCATCAGATCTCATTACAGATGGTTGTGAGCCACCATGTGGTTGCTGGGATTTGAACTCAGAATCTTTAGAAGAGCAGTCAGTGCTCTTTACCTGCTGAGACATCTTACCAGTCCTAATTGATGGTTTTAAATCTTCTATGAGTTACAAGCATTTTAATGCTGTGGTCTAGGAGCCTAGTTCTCAAGTCTGATTGTGTATATTGAAGAATTACATATGGTAATTTTAGAAAATGCATGTATCAGCCAGGCAGTGATGACACATGCCTTTAATCTCAGCACTCAGGAGGCAGAGGCAGGTGGATTTCTGAGTTCCAAGCTAGCCTGCTCTATAGAGTGAGTTCCAGGACAGCCAGGGCTACACAGAGAAACCCTGTCTCGAAAAACAAAAGAAAAAAAAAAAGAAGCATGTATGCAGGCCCCATCAAGAGAAGGCCCAAGTGTTTCCTGAAGGTGTGGCTTGAGTACAGCTCTTTGGTAATGAGTTATTGTATACCAGGCCTTCGACTGGGTCCCTAGCTCCGAAAAAGTGGAGCAAAGAAGACCTTCCATTGTGGTTCTATTCCACAGTCCATGTTGAGGACCAGTATCTAAAATACATCTTGAATAGCACATCACAGTCTTCAGTGAGGAGAAAATTCTCAGGGAGAAACTAGGATGTCTCCACATGGTTCCCCAGAGTCTCAGGATAGTATGTTCAGTTTCAGACATACTGGACTGTGGCTTGTAAGTCCTATAAGACAGTATTTCCCAGTCTTGCCCACATCATGAGATGTGTAGAATGATATAATTTAGCATCCTAACACGTATAAAAATTATTCATAGGCTTTCCTGTGTAAATAAAGCCTGTACTCATTTGGACAACTCAGGGTCTTTGAAATCTTAGATCAAGAAAGAACTCAGTGATTATCAGCACATCTTCAATCCACTCCAGGCCTACCGATTGGGGAACTCTGCTCTAAAGACTCAGAGTTCTAGATTAAAATCACCTAAAACCAACCAGGAGCAAATAGAGGTATTCCCAAATGAAGCTGGAAAATGGTGACCCAAGAAAGATTAAGGCCACAGAATCTATGGCTTTTCAAAGGAAGATCAAAGCTGTAACTCTGAACGGGAAATGCAGAGTCTGACATTTTCTAGAGGAAAATGCAGATTTTGAAACTTGAGTGTCTAATGTTCTAGAATATTGTGTATATAGGTAAGTGTTGGAATTGAGCAGAAAAGGTGAAAATTGCAGAGCCTTTCCAGCATCTAGTAAAAGCCCATCAGGTCAGCAAGGTGACTGCAAGTAGAAAGTGCTGTCTATAAAGTTCTGTTTATAAAGACCTGATGACCCAAGTTCAAACTTAACCATTTTCCAGAAAGATCTCTAATAAATCCACTTGGGCTTTTCTTTTCCTCCTATGATGGAGCTGGGGTAGTGCAGCTCTTCACATCTAGAAGTGGCAGTGTTTACCCTAATATTTTATAACATCTTTAGAGATAAAACATCTGCAGAAGCTGGATGTGGTGGCCTTAAATCACAGGACTTGGAAAGCAGAGGCAGGAGGATCACTGCAAATTCAAGGCCAGCCTGGTCTACACAGTCAGTTCAGGTCAGCCAGGGTTACATAGTGAGACGATGTTTTTGTTTTGTTTTGTTTTGTTTTGTTTTGTTTTGTTTTGTTTAAAAAAAGACTTGTCAATTGTGGGAGCTTTAATATGACCCATTCTGTCCTGGCAGCTTCAATTAGTGGTGATACAGGGGTTATCCATGTAGTGGAGAAAGAAGAAGACCTGAAGTGGGTGTTGTCCGATGGCCCCAACCCCCCTTACATGGTTCTGCTGGAGGGCAAGCTCTTTACCAGGTAAGAACTGGATATGTCTTCCCGGATTGTGTAGAAAGAAAGAAAGAGTTGGTTCTTGTACTGATGAGTGGCAGCTCTGTTGCTCTGATAGAAAGGAAGCAGGGTTTATATTCAGAAAAACGGAGATGCCAGCAAAAGGAATCCTCTTATATCAAAATTAGACCTTCAGAGAAGGAGTGTCCACAATTCCTCCGGGAGAAGAAACACTGAACTCAGGCTGGACTGTAGTCCAGACTCAGAAGTTAAGCCCTAACAAGAGAGAAAGTGGTAGTTCTGAGCCCTAACCCTCCAGTTGTTTCCATCCTGAGAATTAGTCTGTCTGACACCTTCCTGTCTTCTTTCCTGTCCTTCTCTCCATTCTAGAGAGGTCATGGAGAAGCTGAAAGGGGAAACCAGTAGAATTGCTGGTCTTGCCGTGACTCTAGCCAAGCCCAACTCAACTTCAAGCTTCTCTCCTAGTGTGCAGTGCCCAAATGATGGGTTTGGTAAGAACCTCAAAAGATCCTGAGAACCTTCTGTGGTTCAAGACTAATCGTTGCTCCAGGGGCAGGGGCAGTCCGCACACGTGTGTGTGTGTGTGTGTGTGTGTGTGTGTGTGTGTGTGTGTGTGGACTGTGAACAACTGTTATATCTCTGCTCCCACATCCCACCCTGACCCTTTTTTGACATATGCTCAGATACCAAATCTGCCAGCCTAGACTTTGCTAGTAGTACCTGTTTCTCTATTTTGGCAGGATTGGTGGTAGATTCATGACTGCTTCTTAGAGTTGCTGCCTTCTCTTGTACTCTGAGCTTCAGGCCAGTGATATCCTAATCTTCCCACCTCTCCTGGTCTCTAAGTACTTGGTACTCAGTAAACCTCTCCCTACACTGCTCCTGCCTCCTTTCCTCCAGGTATTTACTCCAACTCTTATGGGCCAGAGTTTGCTCACTGCAAGAAAACACTGTGGAATGAACTGGGCAACGGCTTGGCTTATGAAGACTTTAGCTTCCCCATCTTTCTTCTTGAAGATGAGAATGAAACCAAGGTCATCAAACAGGTACTGCCTCTGCCAGCTCAGGCAGTTTCCGTGAGAAAGAGGAGTATTTTCATGTTCTCGTGTGTCGTTTGGAGGGAGGCTTGTTCTGCTCCTACACACCTTGAAGAATGGCTCCTCAAAACAGCCAAGGAGCTTGGTCAAGTGTGGTGGTGCATTATTCAGGAGGTAGAGACACCAAGGGTCAAACCAGCCAGGCTGCATAGCAAGGCCCTGTCTCACAAACAAACACAAACTTGGAAGTTCATTATCTACTGTCCTGACATTTCCCTCGATCATATCTTTCTTGTCTGGAATTATAGTAATGAAAGCATTAGACTGTCAGAAATACACTGAAGAAGAATATGAAACAAGATGTTCAGCCCTGGCTAAGAACCAGATAAAAAGCATTGGACCAGGCATAGGCAGGAAAATTCCCGAAAGTCCAAGGCCATTGTTCTAGGCCAGCCTGGGCAACAGAGTGAGAACAAAACAAAACTAGACAGAGAGAATTGGACTAGGAGTTGAGTTTAGTGAATCCCCGAGGTTCTGTGTGTGAGTATGGGGTGTGTGTGTGTGTGTGTGTGTGTGTGTGTGTGTGTGTATGTATGTATGTATGTATGTGTGCACCTGTGTATACATGTGCGTGTGTGGAAACACAGTGTCACGGCCAGAGGAGGACCTCAGATGCCCTGCTCTCTCTCTCTCCACCTTACTCCCTGAGACACTCAGTCCTGGACCTTGGCTGGTAGCCGGCAGACACCTACACTCAGTCCTCTTGTCTCCCATCCTTGCTGGGTTGCAGGCGCATGCTCGGCTTTCCTGGGGCTCGGATTGGAACATAGCTCGTCATGTTTGCTCAGCAGACGCTCTTACACACTGAGCCCCTAGGACCAGTTGTTGACAGCTCTAATTGGTCCTACTTGAGTCTAGTCTAGCTTCCTCATGTTAAGATCAGTTAAAAGATCTGTCTTTAGAGTGACAAGATGAGTGCTGGCCGAGGTGTTGTGAGTTGTGATTTCTTATTTCTAGCCGGTGCTCCTTATATCAGGACACACTAAGCACAGTGGCCAAACCCAGACATGGTAGCGCACACCTACTGTCACTGCTCGGGAGCCCGAAACACGATTATGAGTTGGGGCTATTGTAAACTGTTAGGGATAAGTTTATCTGCTCCAACCAATCTCTTGAGTCCATGCCATTTGTACTGATTGAGGAATTTTTCTCTTTGACCTTATATGGTTATCCCAGGACACCTGTAGCTTGGGGACTTATGTCTCCCAAAAGGGAGTGGCTTAAGAATGGAGCTGGGCCTTCCTCTCCCTGGAAAGCCAGAGAGGGCCTCCACAGCTAGCGGTCTCAGTGGGGTCCATCTCCTCTCCAGTGCTATCAAGATCACAACCTGGGTCAGAATGGCTCTGCACCAAGCTTCCCATTGTGTGCTATGCAGCTCTTCTCACACATGCACGCCGTCATCAGCACTGCCACCTGCATGCGGCGCAGCTTCATCCAGAGCACCTTCAGCATCAACCCAGGTAGGCAGCTCCAAGCCGTGCAGGTGGACCCAGGCAGCAGACACTGGGTGGGAGAGTTGTGAAGAGAGCCAGAGCTAGATGAGATGAAGGTAGAGAAATGGCCCTTGGGGTATATGAGGACTGGTCTAAGGTATGAAGACCTTCTCCATAACTATCCTCTCTCTTAGACCTATTGATCTCTGTTTGTGTCCCACTCAGAAATCGTCTGTGACCCCTTATCCGACTACAACGTATGGAGCATGCTTAAGCCTATAAATACATCTGGGGGATTAGAACCTGACGTCAGGGTTGTGGTTGCGGCCACACGGGTGAGTTCTGTTCCTCTGCAGCATACCTTTAGGTATCTGATTTCAGAGTGAACATGCTGGGAGCCTGGAAAGGAGCGGGAGCTGGGCTATTGGACTCCTTAGCTCTAATACTCTGGAAGCAGGAGAAGGGGCTTGGGCTTGGCTTTGATGGTCTGGTTTTAAAGTGTACCACCCTGTCCTGTCTTCTGCTGTTCCAGCTGGATAGCCGGTCCTTTTTCTGGAATGTGGCCCCAGGGGCAGAAAGCACTGTGGCCTCCTTTGTCACTCAGCTGGCTGCAGCTGAAGCTTTGCACAAGGCACCTGATGTGACCACCCTAGCCCGAAATGTGATGTTTGTCTTCTTCCAGGGGGTAAGGGCTTTCTCCCTAGGGCATGATGACAAAGAAGAAGGGGGTGGTAACAGTGGGAAAGGAATTTTTGATCTGAGCTCTTAATCAGAGTTTTGCATGGGTCTCTCTGCTTCCCTTTGAAACCCCCTTTTTTAGGAAGCTTCTATTTCCTGAAATTATGTCTCCTTTCCTCCCTACGTTGATAAGAGTTATTTGAGGCTTCTTTTCATGTTTATTGTCCCAGTCCCTGTGGTGTGACAGCCTGGCTGTAGTATAAGGTAATAACAGCCAGAACTGTGGAGAGTAGAAGAGTCTAGAAGCAAGTCTGTGACAGCTGGTGTTTGCTTTGAGCCTTCACAAAGGCTGCTCTCCCCATGTCTAGGCCCAAGAAATCCCATGGTGCATACATGCAAGAGACAGCTGCTTAAGTTGTTGGTGGGGGATGGTAGAGCCCATGGCTGTAAGACGTATGGCAGCTGAGATGACCCAAAGAAATCAGCCAGCTCTGTTGACCTCAGACTGCCCTAGTCCTTGGGAATCTCTCCTGTCTCCACCCCTCAGGAAACTTTTGACTACATTGGCAGCTCACGGATGGTCTATGATATGGAGAACAACAAGTTTCCCGTGCGGCTTGAGAACATCGACTCGTTCGTGGAGCTGGGACAGGTGTGCGTCTTCCTCCACCCCGTCCTTCCGTGGGCTTAGGCTCTCTGTTGGAGGGCCTGTGCTGCAGACACTACCCATCCCTCCCCTAGATGTCTGTGTCCTAGACAGACCATACATGTTGCTCTTCATCTTCCCAGGTGGCCCTAAGAACTTCACTAGATCTCTGGATGCACACAGATCCCATGTCTCAGAAAAACGAGTCTGTGAAAAACCAGGTAAGCCACAGATGAGAGAACGCAGTGGTATCCCATTGGTTCCCCGGAGTACGTGGTTCTCTGTGATCATTCAGTACTGAGTACTAGTACTCATGAAGGACAGGTGGGTGAGTACTTGCTCCTTTTCTTTTTCTTTTTCTTTTTCTTTTCTTTTTCTTTTCTTTTTTTTTCTTTTTTCTTTTTTTCTTTCTTTCTTTTTTTTTTTTTTTATGGCTTTTAAGACAGGATTTCTCTGTGTAGCTCTGGCTATACTGGAACTGGCTCTGTATCCCAGGCTGGCTAGAACTCAGAGGTCAACCTTCCTCTGCCTCCTGAGTGCTGGGATTAAGGTGTGTGCCACCACTACCCAGCGTGACTTGTTCCTTCTATTCTTGCTGTCCCATGGACCCAAGTTGTCAAGGCTGCCTGCTGCAGTCCTGCCTGCCTTAGGCTCTTGTCCAAACTGCCCTGCACTTTATTGGTGGGGCACTGGCATAAATGTATTTCATTTTATATTTATGAACATATGCCCACATGTATGTGCACTACATGCATGTCTGGTGCCCATGGAGGTCAGAAGAGGGCAGATCCCTTAGAAGTGGAATTACTGATGCTTGTGAGCCACCATGTGGTACTGAGGATCAAACCTGGGTCCTCTACAAGAGCAACAAGTGCTCTTAACTGCTGAGCCATCTCTCCAGCCAGTGCCTTCTCTTTCCTCATGCCTAGTCAAGGTTCTTACTACCTACCTACCTACCTACCAGTGCAGCTGCAAGCCTGCCTTTCTCCTTGGAGCACTCCTGTTGCCGCTCCAGCCTTTGCTGTCATCCCTGCTCTGGATTCCTGTAGCACTTAGAGAGTTCCTTACATATCTGGCATTCCATTGTTGATTGCCCCCCTGCAGTTCCACACAACAAATTATACCTGAAAGACCCACTGAGGATAAGGCTGAGTCCTGAGGACAGCTTGCCCATAGATGTGGAAAAACCAGGCCTCTTCACACCTTAATCTCCTAAAATGGGAACTATAGGAAGTTCAGAGAATCTTTTTTTTTTTTAAAGATTTATTATTATTATTATATGTAAGCACACTGTAGCTGTCTTCAGACACACCAGAAGAAGGCGTCAGATCTCATTTCGGATAGTTGTGAGCCACCATGTGGTTGCTGGGATTTGAACTCTGGACCTTCTGGAGAGCAGTCAGTACTCTTAACCGCTGAGCCATCTCTCCAGCTAAAGTTCAGAGAATCTTGTCCAAACTGTTTGAAGACCGGCTAGGAGAGCGCAGGGCTACAAGAGCCCCCTGCCCCTGCGCCCCCACCTCCCAGTAGTCTGGTTCTGTGACGTCCTCAGGTGGAGGATCTTCTGGCCACTCTGGAGAAGAGCGGTGCTGGTGTCCCTGAAGTTGTCCTGAGGAGACCAGCCCAGTCCCAGGCCCTTCCACCTTCGTCTCTACAACGATTTCTTCGGGCTCGAAATATCTCTGGGGTGGTCCTGGCTGACCACTCTGGCTCCTTCCACAATCGGTGAGTCACCTGGCCCTGTATCCTCTTTGTTTTCAGAGGAATGCTGTCTTCTCCAACCCCATACACTGCCTCCAAAAACTCCCAGGAAGTTTGGATTCTTTCTGTAGTAGCAATTCACAGAAGGCCTGGGACCCTGGTCCTTAACCTCTGTTCCCTCACGCTGCTCCTAACTTGAGGCCAGGGAAAACAGGGGACTTGGCACTCAGGCTAGATGGCTCTCTTCATCCTCCTTGGAGCCAAATGAGCTTCTAAGCAAAAATGTTGACACGGATTCTCTGACCCTCCCAAAGATCCTTCCTCACTGTGTGAAGGGAGTGACAGTTATAGATTACTGTCTGTTTTCTAAATCTCCTATGATACTTTGAGGTAAGCGATAATTGGTTGTGTAGTTGACTCGGTTCTGTATGGGACAGGGATTTATCCCTACATAAGGGGCATTTAAGTAGAAAAGCTAGGGGTGCTGTTTTAAAATCTGTCACGGTGATTTGATCCAGAGTATGTGTATGTGGCTGTAAGCATGCCTGATCACTGTTAGAATTCATTAGAACGTGGCATTTCCCTGGAAGGCCAGCCAGCCCAAACAATTAGAGTCCCCCAGTGCTTAGGGGCTGTTTACCTTTTATACTTTGTCCATCTACAGGGTCTTCAAATTCCTTTACCCCACCCACAGTCCTGCTTCCCCATTTCCATACCTCTTTAATAATGGACCCTAATTTTCTTTCTCCTTTCCCACTGGGCAATGAAGAGTAAAGTAGCAAGTTCCCATGTGAAGGGCATTCAGATAGTCACGCTGACTTCCCTGACAGGTATTACCAGAGCATTTATGACACGGCTGAGAACATTAACGTGACCTATCCTGAGTGGCAGAGCCCAGAAGAGGACCTCAACTTTGTGACAGACACTGCCAAGGTAGCACTGACCTGGGCTGGGTGGGAGCATGGGAAACACAACAGAAATACAAGGGAAGTGCTGGGAGCCAGCTGAGCACCCAGCCCTTCTCCTCCCCGCTGCAGGCACTGGCGAATGTGGCCACAGTGCTGGCGCGGGCACTGTATGAGCTTGCAGGAGGAACCAACTTCAGCAGCTCCATCCAGGCTGATCCCCAGACAGTAAGAAAAGATGGGACCCAGTCCTTTCTGTCTCTGTTAACCCAGGCTGCCCCTGTCCCCTATGGTCTGTGCCAACTTCCTGAACTTTGGGATTTAGCATGCCCCTTGGTGCCTGTGAGGATGATACCTCTGAGAGTTCTTGGGTGGGTTTTATCTACATCCTTGCGACCAGCCACCGTCTCCCAGCCCCAGGAGTAGAGTTCCTGTCTTGTAACTGAGCTCTGCACATTGTTTGCTTGGCCTTGTGGCAAGTTGGAGCATTTTCTTTTTTCTATGTCCTGATCCTAGGTTACACGTCTGCTCTATGGGTTCCTGATTAGAGCTAACAACTCATGGTTTCAGTCTATCTTGAAATATGACCTAAGGTCCTATTTGGGTAAGCATCTGCTGTGAGAAGGGCGATCCCCACCTGATAAACTGTGCAGAGAAACGATCCCCACCTGATAAACTGTGCAGAGAAAAGGGCATCATTTTGCTTTAATTTTTTTTCCTCTCTACTTTCTTTCCATCTGTCTTCCTTCCTTTCTCTCCATGTTGTTTGGACCCTCTTCTCCTAACGTGCTCCCTTCTGGCCAACACTGGGCTCTTTCTGTTCCTGCCCCACTTGTCCTCACCTTCCAACTCCTCCTTCCCCTTTGGCCTGCAATCAGATGACAGGCCTCTTCAACACTACATCGCCGTCTCCAGCCCTACCAACACGACTTACGTTGTGCAGCACGCCTTGGCAAACCTGACTGGCAAGGCGACCAACCTCACCCGAGAGCAGTGCCAGGATCCAAGTAAAGTCCCAAATGAGAGCAAGGATGTGAGTGGCGGTGGGTGTCGGAGGTGTCCTGGGGCCTCTTTCCCTCGGAGAAGTTGGGACTCTCCTGGGCAGATTCGGGGTTGACAGGGAAAGGCAGAGGGGTAGTCCTAGGAGCCAGAGTGCTGTGGGATAAAGAGTTGCCAGCCAGTTAGTTGGTGGAGGTAGTTGGAATATGGTGCCAGAGGGGCACAGGGAGCAAGTAGAAGAGTGTCGGCTCAGCCCTTGTGCCGTGACCTGTCTTCCCGTGCAGTTATATGAATACTCATGGGTACAAGGCCCTTGGAATTCCAACAAGACAGAGAGGCTCCCACAGTGTGTGCGCTCCACAGTGCGACTGGCCAGGGCCTTGTCCCCTGCCTTTGAACTGAGTCAGTGGAGCTCCACGGAATACTCTACGTGGGCCGAGAGCCGCTGGAAAGACATCCAAGCTCGGATATTCCTAATTGCCAGCAAAGAGCTTGAGGTAAGACCGGACTAAAGGGAAGCGGTGCGGCCCCATGGCTCCTCTCCCGACCCTGCCTCTGGTCTGTCAGGCTCCTTGCTGCTGTTTCTCATTTGTCCCAGATTGGTAGCAGAACCAGTGCAGCCTGTGCCGGCTCTCCCTGTGCCTCCCACTAGAAGTCTCCTCTACACCAATAGCTTGAATGCATACTTAGGAGAGCCCTGTTGGACCTAAGAAGGTCTCTCACTCCTGCCCAGCCTCTACTGTCTGGCACAGCTGGGATGAGTCAGTCAGATAGTTATTGAGGCCCTGTCATAAGTAAGTCACAGACATAAGTAATAAGTACAATTCAGTGCCAGAGAACCAAAGCCATGGGTCCTACAGAGACCAGAGGAGAGCCATGGGTCCTACAGAGACCAGAGGAGAGCCATGGGTCCTACAGAGACCAGAGGAGAGCCATGGGTCCTACAGAGACCAGAGGAGAGCCCGGTCTGCTAACTGGGAAGGTGCTACCTGTGGTTGGTGCTTGACTTTCGTGCCAGAATTGTGATGGTGTTTCTAACTGAGTTACCTAAGGCTGTGGCCCTCTGAGAACGCTTTTCTTCACCCTTACAGTTCATCACGCTGATCGTGGGCTTTAGCATCCTCGTCTTCTCTCTCATCGTCACCTACTGCATCAATGCCAAAGCCGACGTCCTTTTCCTGGCTCCCCGAGAGCCAGGAGCTGTGTCTTACTGAAGAGGACTCCAGCTCTCCCTGCCTGCTCTGAACTGTACTTCCCAGACCAGGTGTCTGGCTGGGAGCAAACCACTAATTTGTCACTGGACTGTCTCTGGGCCTGCTTAGACCGGGATAGACACAGAATGGAACTGTGAGTGGAGAGATGAAAAAGTTGCCCTCCCCCCCACAGCCCCCTTTTCCCATTTGTTTCTCCTTCTCTAATCCCAGGGACTATGGTAGAAGCTTGCCGCTCCTGTCTAACTCTCTAGTTACCCACCCTCCTCTGCCCTTTCTCGGGATCCATCCAGCCCTGTACTGCCCTCTGACCTCACCTGACACCCCCCCCCCCCATTCAGCCACCTGCTGCACCAGGAAGAGGGTGTGAAAGACTGAGCATCAGCATCCACCCACCCTGGACCCTTAGGGACGGCACAGGTGCCCTGGCTGAGCCAGTGTCTCTTCCCCACTGTCCTTTCTCCAGGTATGCAGATGGCATGTTAGTGTGGGCATGCTGTTAAGTGGGTATTCCACCTCCAGCCCACAGTGCTCAGTTGTACTTTTTATTATTAAACTATAATATCTATTTTTGTTGGGGTTTTTTCTTTTTTTTTTTTTTTTGTAAATATATAAATAGCAAGTTTCATTAAAATTATGCAATACAGTTTGAACTTGTTTGGTATTCTTCCCAGGCCACTGTGTCCAGTGACCCTGGACTAGATTGCAGTATGTACTGCTTTGCTGTCCAGAAGGAATATATCCTTAAAGCACAGGCGAAGTGCAGAAGGCCTCTGACAGCCCCGGGCTCCTCTTAGAAGAACAGCGTTAGTTAGCGTTAGCGGAGTTCCTGCGTATTCCTTCACTCTGAGCAGGTACATAGATGAAGCACACCGGCCCTTCAGCCTTGGATTGCTCGGCGCTGGAGTGAGAGACAAGGGGAGATTTACTAGTAGATGTAACATTTAGGGTAATAGATGGAAGCTTTGTGATGCGCTCCTTCTGGGACTCAGGGCACTGGAGGTGACCGAGAGTCAGGATTTAGATCTCTGCACGCAGAAGCACAATGAGCAATGGCTCATGTCTGGGAAATGGTACGTGCTTGATCCACGAGGATAAGCATGAGGGGATGAGGGGGGGGATGGGGCGGGGCCACACCCAAAGGTGCTTGGACCGCATACTAAGGAGTTTGAGCCATCCATTAAAGAGCGCACGTTTTATAGGTGACTATAGGAGTGGTTTGGGACTGCTTCAAAAAGAGCCTCAGCTCTTGGATAAAGATGCCAGGTGTTTTTGTGGAGACAATGTTGCAATGTTGTAGAGTAGAACCGAGCCGCAAGTGGAACGAGGGCGGAGGCCGAGTCAGCTGAGCGCAGGAGCCAGCAGGAGCTGAATCCTAAGCAGGGCTTTCTTTGGTTGTTGCTGGCCGGGAGGCTGTTGCTCACACATGCCTGAAGACCAGCAGAGATGGAAAGCTGGCTGTTTGCACAGTTCAGACACTCCTTGTTCCTTGGTTTAGCCATTCACCTTCTCAAGAGTCCTGCTGAGAGGAAATGGTTTTTCTCCGGGTTTCTCTCCAGGCTCCCTGGAGGAGGCATGTTTGGGGTTCTGAGATAGGAAATGTACCCTGCTGCTTCCCCCACAAGCCCCCAGTTGGAGCTGGGAAAGCTGTGTGTTGCGCTGGCACTGGTGGGAGCCGAGCACAGCTGCTGCCATACTCTGGGCCAGCTCCATGCCTCCCTCGGCCAACAGGTCTCCCAGCGGACTGAACAGTAAACTCCCTCATCCTGCTGGCAGCTTCAGGAAGAGCGGACGGACGTGGCTGGGTACCAGAGAGGGGGCTCAACAGAGAAACAGAGGCTTGGGCAGAGTCAAGGGATCTGGGTGGGTAAGAAAAACGAAGACCACAGAACGAGCTTGTCTTCTGTCTTCTGTGCTCCCTAACTCCGAACTGTGCCTACTCCACACCAACCCTCCCCGCACAGCCCCTGCTAACAGCAGCAGAACCCAGTTCATGGGCTTTGCAGAAATCAGGCTCCATAGAAGGAGCACAGCCACCGAGGCTCCCACGCCTGCCTCCTCTCAGAGAGGTGTGCTAGCCCCTCACGGCCTGCAGCATCTTGGGGCCATGGACTGTGTAATGCCCTAGCTTTCCTTTGTCCCCTATACAGGCCTCACCACCCCGTCCCGTGCCTTCTGAAATGTTTGATTTTCTAGCCCCTTTCTGTTCCCTAAGGGCTTCCCTCCTGCCCTGCTCTTGCACCCCAGGCAGAAAGTGGAATGAATGCCCACCGAAGTCTCAGTACCAGCCTCACTACCCACTGGGACCCATCCTCCCTCCAGTCTAACTGGAAGGCTTTCCTCTAGCCAGTTTTGCTCCAGTTTATTTGAATAAAGGGATGACTCTTCTTTTCCTGACTTCTTGGTTGCTGTCCAAACGTACACTGTAGGAGGGGGTATTTGCTATTTGTGGGTGTGCACACGTGTGTCACAGCATGCGTATGGTCAGAGGACAACTTTGGGGTGTCTATTCTCTCCTGTCATGGTATCCCAGAGTCCTGGGTGACCAGGCTTGCATTTGCATGGCAGGCACTTTGACTGACTGAGCCATCTAGTTTAAAAATCTACATTCTGTTGCTCTGTACTAAAATCCCACTTTAGTCAATAGAACTTTGTGCCATTGAGGGAATTTATTTATTTATTTATTTGAGGCAGGGTTTCACTATGTAGCCCTGGCTAGCCTGGCACTTACTATGTAGAATAGGCTGATTTCAGGCTCACAGAGAGCCACCTGCCTCTGCTCGCTGTATCCCCTCCATGTCCGCTTCTGTTGCTCCCTCCGTGTCTGCTCAGCAAGGGGAGGGGAGAAGGTGGGGGAGGGGAAAGGGTGGTATTTATGTCCCTGAGGAGGTGGACAGGGTCTCAGGGTCTCTGGCTAGGACCAGGGTGTTGGAAGGTGCTTTATCTCCATATTTCACGGCCTGGGGAGAGGGCGTCTATGGAGGAAAAATCTTATAAAGTCAAACAAGAAATGAGGCCTGATAACTCTCAGGGTAATAAATTCTTACTAGGGTTGATAGTGGGGACTTTCTGGCGCCAGGTTGGGGGAGGGGAGAGCCAGTGCCTGCTGTCCTCATATGAGGTATCTGGGGTTGAAGCTCTCCTGACCCTTCCCCCATTTATTCTGGGCCATTAAGGTCCCACAGGCTTCTACTTTCTGAGTAGTACATTTTAAGGAATATGCCATAGCCAACTTTTTTTTTAAGTTAGCATACAAAGTAACTTTGTTTGGCATTTTCATACACACACACATCATCATCATCATCATCATCATCATCATCTCCCTCACTCCCTGTATCCAGGGACTTGTAATTTCTGGCACCTTAGAAATCACGTGCTTTTTTTTTTTTTTCTTTTGGTAGGCAAGGTCTTTGTTGGTAGCCCAGTAGCCTCAAACTTAATCATTCTTGCCTCGGTATCTTAAATACTGGAGTTACAGGTAGGTGCCACCATGTCCAGAGAATCAGCTCATTTGATTTGATAAATGGGGACAACTAGCACAGAGGAGTGAGGCCACTTGCCCAGGGACAATAAGGAGAGACTGGGGTGAGACTAGACCATGTCTTAGATTAGTGCCAGCAGCCATAGCAGTAGAAAACACTTGCTGAGCCTGGCCATAGAAGAAGCGCTTCGCTCATGTATCATGTATGGTTAAAGCATAAGAGAGCTATGACCGGCCGGGCGTGGTGGTGCATGCCTTTAATCCCAGCACTCCAGAGGCAGAAGCAGGCGGATTTCTGAGTTTGAGGCCAGCCTGGTCTACAAAGTGAGTTCCAGGACAGCCAGGGCTACACAGAGAAACCCTGTCTCGAAAAACCAAAAAAAAAAAAAAAAAAAAGAAAAAGAAAGAGCTATGACATCTTTTAAGACTCTGAGGTGTGGATGCAGGGAAGAGATGTGACCCATGCTAACCCAGCAAGGCTGTGTATGCTCCGTACCAGATCAGTTCGAGACAGGTTCTACCCAAGTTCAGAGGACAATGGATTTGCTTCAGGCAAAGGCCACTGGTCAGGACCAGAGATTTCACTCTGCTGCTTGTATGATGTTGAGAGGGGCGTTGCCCCTCTCAGGGCCCAGCGTTCTCTGTGGAATGTAGACTTTGACAAGGGACTGACTGGTCTCTAGTCCACACTGGCTCTGTCTGGTTCTATGGGGTTTTAGCCATTTGAAAAGATGATCAATTCATGAACTCTCAGAGACAATACAAGGATCAATGCAAAAAAGGGACACCATCGTCCCCTAGCCCAGGAGCAGTAGAAATTTGGGGAGTATGGTATCATTTCCTCAAAGGAAATAAAGAGGGAGGGGAGGGGAAGAAAGAAGGGAAGAAAAAGAGGAATAAAACAGAAGAAATAAAGGAGAAGGCTGGATAATCTGGAGCCCTTGGAAGGCCGGGGGTCCAATGCGCTCCTGGATAAATTTTGATTCTCCATGAACTTAAATTCAGGAGGTAGAGGAGTCTCTCATACTCCTGGGTAGGGAAGGGCAGTGGAAACTGTGGGGCCAAACCCAGAAACAGAGAGCAAGAGTGGAGGGTCATCTCAGGGGGCCCAAGGAGCCATTCACCTGGGCTGATGCAACTGTGAGCCAACCTCTGTCCCAACTGAGTGGCTGCTCAGGGGTTAGGGGCTGCGACCCTGGAGTCCGCACTCCTCCCTAACTCATAAGTGAGGGACAGTTGGTCAGAGAGTGTAGAGGGCTGGGATTCCAAACGGAAGTGAGGGAGACATCCTGAGAAAGCAGCTCATGAGTGGAGACGGAGATGGAGGAAGTAGGGTTCCTGCTAGGCCTGAAGGAGGAAGCCAGACAGGGAACCGAGCTCAAGGGGAGAAAGGCCAGGCGGGTGTGGCCCGGAGGGGAGTAGGGCCCAGTGCTGGTGGTGACAGATGGGAGGACACAAAGAGGAGAGCTTCAGGGAAGACAGATGGATGGGGGAGGGAAGAGGAGAGGCCGGGGGTGGGGGTGACACAGTGGTTGGAGGCAGAGGCTGTAATGAGATTGGAGATGGGCTCTGAGCTGAGGAGAGGTGAGTGAGCAGGAGGAAGAAAGGAAGGGGAGGCTGCCTTAGGAGACAAAGGCATGAAGGCCTAGGGGGCCAGGGGCAGAGGGCTCAGGCTGGGTGCTGGGGTGGGGTGGGGGTGGGGCTTCCAACTGGGCTGGCAGCACAGAGAGTGACAGATTGTGTAGTTAGCCAGAGTGGAGACCCCGCTGTCACCTTCTAGAGGCACAGAGAGGTAGAGAGAGAGAGAGAAAGACAGAGCCAATGGACAGAAACCATGTGGAAACCACTCAAAGGTGAAGACACACTGAAGCATGGCTGCCTTTTCCAAGTCGTGGTAGCTCCTGCTCGGGCTTCCCTTGCCTGCATTGCCTCCTGTGCCTCAACACAGCCCCAGTCACTGCACAAACTAACACCTCAGCCACAGCGGCTCTCAGAGAAGGGTCAGGTGGCACGGCACAGCAAGAGTTAACACTGTCTGCTCTCCCTGCCAGCCAGTTTGCCTGGTTGGGTCCCCAGGGCTCCCCGCATATGTCATCCCCTCTCCTGCCAAGCCCACTGCTTCCTGGCTTCTCCAGGCCCTCCCCTTACCCTCAAGGACTAGCCCCAGCCCCTGTGTTTAACCTACCCTCTGAAGTCCCTTCCCCCAGAACCTCACAGGATGAGGAGAAAGAAATTTGTGAACCACAATCTGAAAAAGTGAATGTCTATAAAACGCAAAATAACAACCACAAAGGTATAATCATTTTCTCTGTCCCCAAGGCCTGCTCCTGCTCCCTTGCAGGTAAGATCACACACACACACACACACACACACACACACACACACACGAGAGAGAGAGAGAGAGAGAGAGAGAGAGAGAGAGAGAGAGAGAGAGAGAGAAAGAGAACTCCCAATGTGGAAAGCTCTCCTTAGCTTCCCTCAGTCATATTTTCTTACATGCATATATGGGTGACTCTGGACAACCATGTAGGTGGTGGGAGTTGGGATGAACACAGTCTCCAGTGAACTGTTTCACTGGGTGTCACAAGAGCCCTATGGCGAAGGTGACAGTTTGCCCAAGTTACAAGTGGTGAAAAAGAATCCAAAGAAAGTTACGACACTTTCCAAGGTCACAAGGACCTGAACCCAGGTCCTGAAGACTCCGGGCTTAATAGACACGTGGCTTTCTATAGTATGATGCTATTAACAATGAGGACTTTGTTACCCTTCAGCAACTGCCCTAACAGTTCCTGAGTGAGGCTTAGGACTGGGAGACCCCGGAGCCTAAGATCTTGGGCTGACATGCAGAGGAGGAAGAAATAGTCCCCTGAGTACATGGGACAGTTAGGACTGGGTGCTTCAGGGACTGAGGTTGTGGGGCTGAAAGTATCTGCGCTACACATTAGGCGAGGGGGGAGCACGTGAGGTGGGGGGGGCTGGCACCAGGAGTTTGGCTCCTGCCTCTGCCATTGCTTTCTCTCTGTGGTCTCTCAAGGTTCTTCTGTGTCTTTGCCCTTTGGGATCTCCCTCCTCCATTTGGATGACACCTTAACACTTGATTATGTTGTCTCCCTACCTTTTTTTTTTTTTTTTTTTCTCTTCTTGACAACTGTTTGCTCTCTACTCCCTACTTCCTCCATGTCTGCATCTCCTTTCTGCTTCATGGCTTCACACACACACACACACACACACACACACACACACACACACACACACACCTTACCTCTCTACCTTCTGTAAAGAATTGACAACCTGACCCCATCCTCCTTCCCTACCTCTCTGTCTCCCTATGTCTCTGTCACCCCGTGACCACATCCTCCCACTCCTCTGTGTCCCCTTCCTTCGTGTCTTAGCATCTCCTGTCTTCATCATTTTCCTCGGCTTCTCCCCATCCTCTCCCATCATCTCCCCCATGGCGCTTTCTCCCACTTTCTTGGATGGGTTGGAGGGCGGGAGGGTGGGGAAGTAGGCTTGTTGTTGCTGGGGGCTCATTAGGTGGAGATCGGTTTTTAATCAGCACCATGGCAATGATGATGCAAGAACTAAGCCACCACCTGATCCCCTGCCCCCCACCCCCTCCTCAGGCCCTCATTCCCCTCCAGCTCAGCCCATCTGCTGGCGCCTGGGCACCTGTCTGGGCCTGCCCAGGTGGGAGTTGGCACCTCCCAGGCCTGGGGGTGGGGAGAGGAGGGTGAGCTTGGGGAGGAATTATAGGACTCCCTGTAGGGAAGGCCTCACCCTGGAGAAAGCCCAGAAAAGGTTGAGAAGACACAGGGAAGAGGCAAATCCTTTGCCCCGCCTGTGCTCCTACTAGGGTTTACCCTATGACAAGCATTATCTCACTTGATCTCCATGGCAGCCTGCAGTTATAATTTACTCTACTTAAAAGAAAAAGGATATCGAGGCTCAAAGGTCATTACTTGTCCAGGATCACACAGCTGACAGAGCCCCCTATACTGTAGCTCACTGTGCCTAGAGTCCTCTGTCTCTGATACGGAGGCTCAATGAAGATGTCCTACTGCTGAATCCATGGAAGAATTTCCATGCTGAAACCCAGCCCACTATTTCTCTGTGCCTCCCTTAGCCCCCAGAAACTGGCTCCCCTCTCAGGCCACCCTGCAACACACCCACACAGACATTGAGCCACGCATATGCACAGGCAACAGACCCTGGAGGCAGTTGAGCTGTTGACGGGAACGTAATCAGTGTTGATTTGCACATGATTTTGTATCTACTTTTCTTGTTGCTCATTTGATGGCCTGCACACCCCGGCAGGCAGCCTGGACTGCCCTCCCCTCCTCTCCTCGAGCCCTTCCAATCTCTGCCCTGCCTTTCTTGGATTCGCCTCCCTCTCCTATTATCTCTTTCCTCCCCAGCCCTCGATTCTCTGTAGATCAGCTTGGGCTAACCAGCCTGGAAAAACTCTTTGTGGGCGTCTCCACCCAGACTCGGACTCCACCGCTCGCCTGGTGAAGGGGGTAGGTAGGAGAATAGGGCCTGAAAGAGAGCGGAGCAGGTTGCTGGAGTCCCAGGATAACAAGGGCTAGGACCTGAAGGACGGACAGCGAGAGTCAGCCAACTAGACTGTGAGTGGTGCTGTCTGTTTGAGAACTTTTCTCAGGGCGAGGGAGGACGGTCGGTCGGGTTACTGCCTACTTAGTCTTTTCATGGTTTCTCTCCTAGAACTTTGGAGAGCCTTCTTCCCAGGGAAAGGGAGATGGAGAAGGGGCAGTCAGAGCCACGCTGGGACTCAGAATGAAACTGTGACACTTAAAACCAGCTTCTTTGGAGTCTCTCTGCCCTGCTGCTACCTCTAGTGTGGGAGGCAGAGGGGGTTCATCTGTGGTCCTGCCCCTGGCTCTTGCTTCAGCCCCACCCCTTCCCCAGCTCTCTATTTCTTGCTTATGAAATATGCATGGAGAACAGATGTCCCTGCTCCCCCACTCCCCGCCCCCCTCAGGGCCAGCCCCCGCCCCCAGCTCCCAAGGGGTTCCCAGATCCCTCTGCCAATGGCTGCCTGGCCTAGATGTTTAATATTGATGAGGGGGGTGCCTGGGCCAGCCAATAGAGAGCTGGGGGTGTGTGTGTATCTCCATATATATATATATATATACACACACACACACACAGAAGGCTGGGCCAGCTCAGGTGTGTGTGTGTGTGTCTGTGAGTGTGTGGATGTGTGGGTGTGTGGATGTATGTGTGAGTGTGGGTGACTCCAGTTCTAGACTAAGTTAAGAGCACCCCTTTTGCCTAGTCCTTAGATCCTCACCATGTGTATCCTCCTCATCTGTCCTGGACCCTGTTCAGCCACAAGCTGCCCCTAAGAGCTCTAGAAACTGCTCACTAACTTTGCAGACAGATGACCCTTGAGCAGCGAGAAGAGACTGGGGCTCTCTACGCTGTCCCTCTCGCTTACCAGCTTGGATCCCTTGGCAGAGTCCTTCTAGGTAAGGGGGAACCATGGGCTGGGGAAGGGTGGGTGCGCCCCTCCTAATCTCTGACTGGAGTCCCTTCCTAGAACCTTCCTCCAGGAAGGGTCTCTCTCCATCTCTGCTTCTTTCCTACCTTCTTATGTTGGATTCTTTGGGCAGCATCTGTGAGGGGCAGTTGGAGGAAGCAGAGTGAGAATTCCTCCTATTGGATGCTTGGAATCCTTGCTTCCCTGCTTCTTGGAGCCAGACACTTTGAGAGCAGAGAGAGGAAAGACTTGAGAGGAATATGGAAGCTGCTGCCTGCCTGCCAGGAGTGAGGTGGGGAGAAGGGAGGGGCAGGTGGAGATGGGTTGTGACAGATGGGGAGCAGTAGAGAGAAAGGGAGGACACCAGAGAGTGGTGGAGGACTCAGGGACATGGGGACTGGGCAGAGGTGGGATCTGGTTGTGATAGATGTCCTAGGAACCCCAAGGTTGAACTCTTGGTTCCAGTCCACTTTGAGAGTGGGGCATTAGGGACACTGAACATGTATGGGAAATGCTCCCCCACCATCCTACACTGTTGCTGTTCTCTTCTCTCCCTTTGGACCCTACAATACGGAGGATGTTCATAATTTCAGCATTAATTAGGTTGTTTTATGTCACAGTCGGTGTGTAGGTGTCTCCCCACCATCAGATGATGATGGTCTTGTGTGCGTCCCCTTAAGCGCTTAATAACTGCTCTGGTCTTGAACCTGTCTTCTGTGACGGTAGGGTGGGGCAAGCCTAGGAGAAAGGGTGGCTCCTGAGAGCTTGTCAGCTGCCAGCTGTCGAGCCAGGGCTGGGGATGGTGACTGGGAAGGATCCCAAGTGCTTCTACTCTTTTCTCTGTCAAGGCTGAACTCACTGGGAAAGGCCCAGAGGTTCTGATATAAGCAAACTTAGCTGAGCTCTGTAAGGGTAGCTCCAAGGAGCTGCCTATGCCCTCCTCTGCAGGCCACAGCACAGGCTGCAGGTGAGTTTCCCAAGTCTTCCTTACAGAATCGCCAAGAGGGCCAGGGGATGGCAAGGGCTAAATGTGCTAAGGACAGAGCTGGGGGATCTGGTAGTCCTGAGCAGGTGCACGTGCCGAGAAGAAACACCTTTCCTTTGGCTCTAACAGGCAGAATGGTAGGGCTTAATGTCTACTGTGGTGATGCTGAGGGATTCTGAAGGGCTGAACCCGGTGACTGTGTCAAGGTCCTCTCCACAGCAGCCATCTCTGGGTTTGGCCCCTTCCTCCCTCAGCGAGAACCAAGTGTGTAGAAGGTTCCAAAGCCAAGGCTTGCAGCCCCCTCCCTCCCTCCCTCCCTCCCTTGGAGTTGTTGCTCTACCTTCCACTTTATTAATATGTTAAAAAAAACCCACATAACACAATTTGCTATCACGACAAGTAAGCGTAGACAGAGCCGGAGCATATTAAGCATATTCTCATTACGTGAAGCTCATCTCCAGAACTTTTTCATCTTGTGAATGTGAATTCTATACTGTCTAAAGAATGGCTAGCTCCCCTCTGTCTTGCCCTCCAGCCCCTGGCCACTGTTGGGCCACTTGATTTCCTGTGAATTGGACTACTTTAGAAAGGCAAATGAGTGGAGTCACTGTATTTGTCTGTCTGTGACGGTTGACTTCCCATGGTATGATGTCCTCGAGGTTTATTCTCCCTTGCAGTGTGATAGGAATCCGCATTCAAGGCTCACAGTTTATTATTATGGATACATTGTTTCTACATTGTATTTGTCCGGTCATCCAGTGGTAGACTTTTGAGTTGCTTCTGCCATTGCTCTGAGGGAGCATTCAGGTACCAATCTCTCCTGAGTGCTGAAACATGGTGGATTTCCACTTTTAGCTTTCTGAGAAGCATCCAGGCGATGACCCATAGCAGGCGAACCGCTTTCAGACAAGGGTTCTCATTTCTTCATACTCACTAAACCAACAATGGTTTTGTTTTAAGATTGTTTGTTTGTTTGTTTTTAAATACATCCTCTGTCTCTGGTGGATCTGAGGTGAACTTTTACTCTGGTTTACTTCACATTTTTAGTGGTCAGTCATGTGCCATGTATTCGCATATGTATGTTGGCCATTTATGCATTATCTTTGGAGAAATGTCTGTTCAAGTCCTTTTCTCATTTTAAAATTAGGTTATTCGATATTTTGGTTTTCCTTTTTTGAGACTAACTATCTGGAATAGTCTCAAATTCACAATCCTCCTGCCCCAGCCCTCTGAGTGTGCTGCCACGCCTACCTGGGAACTGCTTCATTCATATACTTTGCATATTAACCTATTACCAGAATCCTGATTTGGGACCGTTCCCTGATTCCATAGGTTGAATTTCCACTGTGGCAATTGTCTAGCGCTCTACAGTTATTAAGTTTGGTGTCGACTTCTTTTTTTCTTTTTGTTTATGCTTCTGTTCTCATATTCAGGAAATGACAGCCCAGTCCAGTGAGTGTCTTGAAGGACTTCCCCTCTGCTTCCTCCTAGGAATTCAGCAGTTTTAGCCTTCGGTCCTTCGGTCCTCTCGTCTGGCATTTATTTGCTCTGTCCTTCCCTGGACTTTTCTTCTTTCCTCTGTTATTCCTCTTGCTCCTTTCCATCCTACTGGTCTCTCTAGCCTTGGATAACTCCGAAGCCAAGTTCGGCTCTCCTTTACCACAACTCCCAACTCACACCTCAGCTCCCCCCCCCCCCCCCCCCCCCCCCCCCCCCCCCCCCCCCCCCCCCCCCTCCTCCCCTCCCCCGAGCCACACCTTCAGCAGTCAATTGTTAATTCGTCTTTCTCTATTTCAGGCTCCAGGATGGAATCGTGATCATGGAACTTTGAAGGAACTCTGCTTTCCAGAGCTCAGTGGCAGATCCAGGCACTCCAGGCCCTTGCTGCCTTCCTCCCAACCCTCTTTGGAGCTCCCAAAGGGAGGGGTGGGGAGAGGATCCGCATTTCCTTAGGTGGTGGTGGTGGGGGTTCCACCATGATGCTCAACTCCGATACCATGGAGCTGGACCTGCCTCCCACCCACTCGGAGACCGAGTCGGGCTTTAGCGACTGTGGGGGCGGACCGGGCCCCGATGGTGCTGGATCCGGGGATCCGGGAGTGGTCCAGGTCCGGAGCTCAGAGCTTGGAGAGTCCGGCCGCAAAGACCTGCAGCACTTGAGCCGTGAGGAGCGCAGGCGCCGGCGCCGCGCCACGGCCAAGTACCGCACCGCACACGCCACGCGGGAGCGCATCCGCGTGGAAGCCTTCAACCTAGCCTTCGCCGAGCTGCGCAAGCTGCTGCCCACTTTGCCCCCGGACAAGAAGCTCTCCAAGATCGAGATCCTACGTCTGGCCATCTGCTATATCTCTTACCTGAACCACGTGCTGGACGTCTGAACTCAGCCCGCATCCCGCCCTGGATTCTCCCCATTTCCCTGGGCCTCTCCAGAGGCCCCTGTCACCGTGCATTACTTAGAATGGCCGGCTCCCTCCCATCCCAGAGGACCAGGCTCACATCGCTAGTCCTGAAGGCCACTTTCTTTTCATTGGCCCAGGAATGTGAAGGATGTTCTTAGGGGTTCCTTCAGAGAGTTGTTCTGGCCTAGCTTGGTCAAAGTTGCTTGCCAGAGTGGTCAGAATGGAGTCCGTGCTGGGTTTACTAAGCCTAGCTTCTCTGCACAGCTGCTGCCTCATCTACCCTATGCCCAAGTTTTCAGAGACCCCAGACCCTAACTCTCTCTTTCTGGCAATGGTAGAACTCAGAATCGGAAGGGGAACCGACTAGCGGCAGAGGTTGGAGGAGCGGGTTCCTAACTCCCAGACTTGTCGGTCCATGTGGGTGGGGGTGGGGACAGTGGGGTGGGTGCGGGGGAATGGGCTCTTGGGGTGGCAGAGAGATGAGGAAGGTGACTCCTGGGTAGCCAGGGATTATAGGGAAATTTTGCCTTTCTTTTGTCTCTCTCGGTCCTGAGGCTTAGGATATACAGACCTCAGATCTAACTTGGTAGTGAGTGCCTTGCCTTCTTGGAGCTGTCTGGCCGCTCCCCGGTCCCATCCCACCCCTGCCACCCCAGAATTCTCCCTTTGCCTGTGCCGGCTAGAAAAAGGAAAACCTTAGTCCTGGGATAAGTCCTTGCAGAAGGCTCAGGCCCTGGGTGGGGCCCGCTCCGCAGTAGCTCCCTCCATCCCAGGGGACCCTTGAAAACGTGCAAACCCCATCAGCTCCTCCCTCAGATGCAAGGGCATGCCTGCTACTGCCCTCTACGAATGCTCTAGGGCCTTCTTATTACATCCCCCCCCCCTTCCTTTCATAAACGGCCTTGGGAAGGAGGGCGCCCGGCCCATGCTGCTGAGCCCCACCCACCTGCCCATTGTAACCTTGCGACCCGGAGTCTATAGGCCTTAAACTCCCTGTAGAAGAACTCACTGCTTTTCTCTGCTCCATCCATCCTCCCACCAAACTCCTAGCTCTACAAGGATATTTATTTATTTATGTATTTATTTATTTATTTATTCACTTATTTATTTATTTATAAATATTACTATTTATTACCGAGTTATGCACTTTGGGGTAGGGTGAGGGGGGCTCCTTGCAGCTAGCTTTAGCTGGGGTCCTCTTGCTCCCCCCCGGGTCACTTCTTCTCTTCTTTCTCCAGTGCAAGTATGTGTGGGATCCCTTCACCCACCATACTGGTACCCCTTCTTCAGCTCCACTTGTCCCTATCCCCTTTCCTCTGGAATAGTGCCCCTTCCCCGCCTCCCAGCTTCTAAGGGGTTCCTTTCTCAATCTCTCCCTGCTGTCCCCGCCCCGACAATCCCACTCGAGTCCTGTGTACTCCATTCCTCTTACCAGCCCCACTGTTCCCCAAACCACCAAGAGCAGACCCTGGGATCTGTGTCTGGTGTTCTGCGTGTCTTTGTCTGGTTGCATTCCTAATTTCTTACAAAAAGAAAAATTAAAGTGACCTCAGATATGGCTGTGACTCCTTTGTGTTGGAAAGCTGGCCTGAAGGTTATGTAGGGCGGCTATCAACAGTTCTGGGCATGGAAGCCTCTTGCTAGCGTCTGTATTGTGAGAGCTTCAAGTTGTGAGTAAATGAAGACAGAGAAGAGGGGCTACAGAGAAAAAAAGAAGTTATGTTTTGTTTTAGCATCCTCGGAGTGATTCTGCTTTTCAGATCCTTTTCCCCGTGGTCTTGAGAGAAGGCAGCTGAATGTCCTAATAGAACCCGAGTTAAACGGCGTCTGTGCGTCCATGCTGCTGGAGAAAGCCGGGGCATAAAATTGAAGCCTTGCCTTTTCATTTACCATCTACATCAAAGTTGCTTGGAACCTTAACTCTTGGTGTGCTCCGTGCTTCCCAGCATTAGATACAGAAGGAATGGTGATGGAGTAAGTGTTACTGAGAGAATGAGGATGGGGGCAGTGCTGAGTGGCTGGGCTTGTAAGGCTGAAGCAGGTAGTCATGGATTCAAGTTTAGCCCCAACTAGAATCTACTCTATCCCCAAATCCTGTCCAAAAAGCACCAAAGGGGGGAAGGCACTGAGCTGGTATCAGAGGGATTCTAGAAAGCCCCTAAAGTCATTTAAGCCCAGAGAACACCTTGCCCAATGTCACGCAGCTATTAGGGACACACTTAAAACTCAGACCCCAGATGTAGCTTCTTTTGGGGGATGGGTGGATCGATTGAAGACAGCATCTCATGCAGCTCAGGCTGGCCTTAAACTTGACTTATAGCTAAGGGAGATCTTAAATTTGAGCTCTTGCCTGTTAAACCTCCCAAGTGCTGGAATTGCAGGTGTTTACTGCTATAGCTGGCCTCCCTAAAGTGACCCAGCCTGACGGGTGGTGCTCTTTTGGACCCCCCCCCCCATTTTAACAGGAGGACTGAAAAACAGAGAGGACCCCTGCATGATTAAGAAGGCAAAGGTCTGGAGACCATGCTACAAGGGAAACAGAAGATACATTTGGGGAAGGGACCAAAGGCCTCACACACTTGTCTGTTTTGATAAGAATATATTTAGGGATATATATATATATATATATATATATATATATATATATATATATATATAATTTATAGTATATATTAAGGGAAGTTAAGTTGGTAAAGTATATGCCTAGCATGTCTGAAAACCTGGGTTTGTTCCCTGGAGTTGCATAAAAGGGGTTGTACTGACACCTCTAATCCTGGCATACTAAGGTGGAGGCAGTTGGATCAAAGTTATTCTCAGCTACTGCTGAGGATCTGTGAGACTCTGTCTCAAACACAAAGCAGGCAAAGAACACACGTGGAGGTAAAAACCATTCTCATCCCTGATCACTAACTGAAGAAAATGGACGTCCTGCGTGCGGCTCCACACAGGTCACTATCACAGTCACTGAAATGGAGCTCTAGGATAATAGATTTTAATTCCAAGAAAAACTTTGCGGTTTTTGTAGTACCCGGAACTGTTCAGCCTCAGAAACACCCAGTCTAACAAAGAGGAATTCAAGTACAGGGGCTGGAAAAATCCAGTCTGTAGAGAGGCACTCAGAGCACATTCCCACTTCAGATGAAACTCTGGCTGGAGACCCTGGGAGAGCCTCTCCTGACTTCCGGCCTTGTAAACTGGCTGAAGGTGAAGGCTGTGGGGAGAAGAGGCAGAGATGCCCTCAGTGCTTGAGATATGACTACTGAATGCCTTTAGCAAGAGGGCTTTAGATCAGAGCTGAGAAGAAACTCCCAAGACTCCATATCTGCTTCCTTGCATGCGAGTTAAATGAAATATTTTATGCCCAGAGCCTGACGAGAGTGTGGGCTGAACTGAGACCAGGGAAATCTGAGAGCTCCGAGAGACTAGTGTCCGAAAGACCCCGGAAGATCACCAGGTTCAGCCTTTTCCTCCTTGCCTCCTTACCTTTCTTCCTGCCTGCCTTCCTTTTTTAACTTATAAAAAAATTCTGGGGCTGGTGAGATGGCTCAGTGCTCAGCACCCAACTGCTCTTCCAAAGGTGATGAGTTCAAATCCCAGCAACCACATGGTGGCTTACAACCACCTGTAATGAGATCTGACGCCCTCCTCTGGTGCGTCTGAAGTCAGCTACAGTGTACTTATGAATAATAATAATAATAATCGAATTCTTGGACCTGAGAGAGCAAGCGGGGCTGGCCAGAGCGAGCGGGGCAAGACCAGAACGAACAGGGTTGACCGGAATGAGGAAAAAAAAATTCTGGCCAGGTATCTCTATGTAGCTTGGGTTAGCCTCTGACTTGCCATCCTTCTGCCTCAGTCTCCCCAGTGCTAGAATTACAAGGGTGCGTGACTGTATCTGCCCAACAACTTCAACTGTTTGTTTATTTACTTATTTTGAGACAAGGTCACATTAACTAGCCCAGGCTGGCCTTTAGCCTGCCATCCACCTGTTTCTGCCTCCTGAGCTTGGATGACAGGTGTGTGCCACCATGCCTGCTAACATCCTTTGTTTCAAAGACAAGTGCCTATCTAGAAAGGTGCCATGACTCCCTATGATGATAGTCTGGGATTATAACCCAAGCCCCTGGGGCTAGGGTGTAATTCCAAGTATGAGCCCTATGCCTTGTGATCAGGGAGTACCTCCGTGGTCCCTCCCAGGCTGGAGAGTGGAAGGGTCAGGGGCCCCTCCCCTCCCAGGTCCCTCGGGGCCTGAGGATGGAGAGAAGGGACCACTGCAGCTGTTCTGCTGCTAACTCCAAATTTCTTCAGATAATCAATTGGCCTCGGCTGCCGGCTGCCACTCTGCTCTGCGTGGCAGGACAGGGAAGGAGAAAGAGAGGGAGGAGAGCATAGGAGATGGGAGGACGGGTGGGGGTGCAACATACAAAGTGGAATGGTAAGGGAGATGGCAGTCTCTGGGCTGAGGGGAGGAGAGAAAACTGGAAGCTGCAGAGCTAACGGACAAGGGAGAAAGGAAAGGGACAGAATATCACGGTTCATCTCACACTGTTCCAGAACCAGCTCCGGCGCTCTCGAAAGCAGGGCGTAGTGACTCACGCCTGGATTCCCAGCACCAGGGAGGCAGAAATGAAAGAATTCCCCCAAGTTTGAAGCCTAGGCTTGGTTATATAGAGAGTTCTGGGCCAACTAGGGTTACATAGCAAGATCCTCTCTCAAAAACCCAAAGAAGAAACACAATGAAAAAAGACAGAAACAGGAAAACAAAACCCAGATCCAGAGGCAGCAGGGTGTGAGCTGAGTGTGTGTGTGTGTGTGTGTGTGTGTGTGTGTGTGTGTTGCTGTGGGAGGGTAGGTTACACAGGAGGACCCAGGTGGGGGACAATCTGACTGGGCATCTCTCTTTCCTCTTCTAACTCCCATGCATAGCATGCCCTCTTTCGTCTGTTCATGCCCTGGTGACCACAGGCCCCTGATTTTCTCAGTCCTGTGTTTACTATAATAATTGCTCCCTTGCCCTCTGTCTCTGAAGTCAGTGACAGCAGAAGGCAAGACCCCAAGGGCTTCAGAATGGGGTCTCTAAACCAGCCCCCCCCTCTCTCGCACGCGCGCAAACACACACACACTCACATACATTCTCTCTTTCTCTCTCACACACACACATACATTCTCTCTTTCTCTCTCACACACTCACATTCTCTCTCTCTCTCTCACACACTCACATTCTCTCTCTCTCTCTCTCTCTCTCTCTCTCTCTCTCTCTCTCTCACACACACACACACACACACACACACACACACACACACAGTGCTGTAGACTGGCAGACATATGGCTCCTTTGTGCCCACACAATGAGGGTCCTGTTTGTGCCCCTTTACAGCCTGGACACAGAATGCGGGTGCTTCTCTTTCAGCTCCCCCACCCCTTCCTTCTCAATGCCCCGAGGAGGGTTTGCCTTCTTTGCCTCCTCCTCTTCCTCTTCCTGGAAGGCCCATCCTTTATCTTCCTGCTTCTTTCTAAAGACCTTTTCTTTGCTCTCAAGTTAGACCGGGTGAAAGGCTAGCTAACAAGAGTCGCCTCTACAGGTCGTTAACACAGAAGAACACAGAAACCCATGGGCCTGTAAGACTGGGAGGTGTGGGCTAGGAGGAGAAGCAGATCAGGCAGTGGCAGCTACTGTGCTAGAGGNCTATTAGTATTTTTGAAACAGAGCCTCTCACTAATTCAGCCCAGGCTGACCTTGAATTTGCTACAATCCCCCTGCCTCAGCTTTCTGAGTGCTGGGATCAGGGAGATGGGCACCACACCTGGTTCATCTTTACCCTTCATACAACAATAAACTGACTGCCTGCTCATCTGCCTGCTTCTTCCCCTGCGGAGTGCAAAGACAATCAAGGCCTGCCAGAGGGCTGGAGGGGTGGGGGTGGTTACTCGGGGTCTGCATGAAAGTGCTCTGTATGCCGGCAGTGGTCCTGCAGGGTTTTAAACCCAGAACTCTAGAGCTGGGGTGCGAGGGTGGTGGTGGGGGTGGGAATCTCTGAGTTTGAGGCCAGCATGGTCTAGAACAGCCAGGGCTACACAGAGAGACTCTGACTCAATAAGAGACAGAGAGACAGAGAGAGACAGAGACAGAGAGGCAGAGAGAGACACACAGAGAGAGACAGAGAGAGAGACACACAGATCGATTTATACAATACATGTCAAATGGTACCTCAGGGGCAGTAAGTAGCAGGGCCAACCTGTACTTCTGTATAGTTTGTTCACTGTATAAGGCAACAGAAGCGAACGGGTCTGACTTTCAACTCTTCCACCAGACCGGCTCTGCTCTAGGGAGAATGTATATACATCCTCAGAGAAGAGGCCCCGAATTCAAGCCTCTCATATGGGTTCCTGAAAATTGGGCACGAGTTAATCTTCTTTGGAGAGTTGGGAATGAGAAATCTGTGAGTTATACTAAACTAGGACTGGAGAAATTATAGCCAAGGAGGGGGTGGGGTTGAAAAAACCGAAAAGGGTGTCAGAGGCGGCTTTTCTTTTTCCTTCCCCAGGCCGCTGTAAATCTCGATCATTGCTTGTTGAACACTGCCCCCTGCTGGCCGCCAGCAGAGATGGTCTCCAGTCTTCGTTTTCCTCGTAGAGAGGGGCTAAGAAACTGAAAATGGGGAGGGACAAATTGCTGGTGGGGCTGCAACTCAGGATTCTGCTCCTGAAAGGTGAGGGAAGGTGGTACTGACTAGGTACATCGATTAGCATTTGCGTTTTATGCATTCATTGACTAGAATCTCAAATCCTTTATGTCTGTGGCCGTTTCATTTGGTGTGTGTACGCACCTACACCTTGATGTTTGTTTCTTCTGCCCTTCCCCCCCCAAAAATTATTTTTAGTTGTGCGTGTACACTTACACACATGCACACACGCACCTGCACACACCAGCGTACGTACCAGTGGAAGCCAGAAGGGTTGGATGCTCCAGGACCGGAGTTACAAGTGATGGCGAGCCACTTGGTGTGGGTGCTGGGTACCATACTCCTCTGCGAGAGCGGTGCACACTCATAACCTCTGAGCCGCTGTCCAGTCCTTTCCTACCCTTCTTTATGTAAGAACCTGGGTGGCAGCTGTCCAAAAGACAGCAAGAACAAGGAGCTGTTTTCCCTTCTTCCCTTGAGGCGTCTTCTTTCCCTATGAGTTTTACTTCTTTCTTTCAGCTCCATCGGCCACATGGCTGTTTGCATGTTCCAGTTTTTGGTCCCCACCCCCCTCTGGTTTCTGACCCACTTCATTCTCAGTTTAGATTCCAGCTTTTGCCTAGCATGGATCACTTGATCTTCCAAGAGAAGCAAGGGGAGAGATAAGGGTCTGAGGTCACAGCCTGTCTGCCATCTACCTCTTTTTCTTTTTCTTTTATCCTCCGTGGCATTCACATCCAGCCTTCTCTTTTATAATCTTAGAGAGGATTGTATTCCGTCCAGTGCAATGCATATGTGCTGCAAAGTCATGTGTATCCAGCGTAGCTGCAGGTTTTACCACAGGCTCCATGCCACTCCCCTCAAATCTACTTAGGATGGGATGTGGGGGGCATAGACTTGGAAATGCATGAGTTATGTGTAAGGAACAGAAGTGGTACAAGGAAGGCTGATGGGGGCGGGAACAGGTAAGATCCAAGCTGGATTCTGAAGGCAAATGGGCCCCCGAAGGTTGGCAAGGTGATTATAATGAGTGCTATTGCATGCTGCCAAGAACTCAGCCACAGATGCCCTTCTCTGGACAGAGGCAATCTCTTCCCATGTGTAGGAGTGCTGACTCGAAGATGATTCTCTCTCCAGGACTTGCCTTGGGAGGGAGGAAGCTCTTTCCCTGGGGCATCTGCATGCAACTACTGGTTCTTGTGGGCTATCCCAGCCCGAGAGTCCTTGTGGGATCATCAGAGACCTCTGTAGCAATCCTGTGATTACCTCACACCTGGGAGCTCTCGCCTGAGTCCGGTGTCAGCATCAAGGAATCCGGTTCCCACTGTGGATGCGGTTCAGCAGTTAGCATGAGCACACTTACCACGCCTGTGTGAGACTCTGGGTTCAGTGTCCAGTAATGAAAAGAACAAGCAGAACACATAGAACAAAGCAAAACAGGATTCTAGCCGAGCGTGGACAATCCCAATGCTTTTGTAGATAAGGGAAAAACAAAACAAAACAAGCCACATCTATTTCCCAGGGAATGATCCAGGTAGAAGACAGCCTTGATGTGAGGGGTGTGGATCCCTGAGAACGTTTTTGTTTTGTTTTTTTCCCTAACCAGTTTGCTATTACTGGAACAAAACCACCAGGTGGGAGAGGGATGGATAGTGGTCACTTAAGGTAGATAGTGTCCAGTCCTTGCTACACACTGATGGGAAATCAGTAATAGGGTTTAGGTGTCACCATCATTTTTTATGTTAAAAATGTCACTTTAAGGGTCTGGAAAGATGTTTCAGCAGTTAATACTGTACACTGCTCTTGCAGAGGACCCAAAGTCTGTTCCCAGCACCCAGGTTCACAACTGCCTAGGGGATTTGATGCCCTCTTCTGGCCTCTGAAGACACTACACTTATGTGCACATACACACATAATTTAAAATAAATTAAAATCTTTTTGTTTTCTAATGTCACTTTGGGGGTGGGATAGATGGCTCCGCTGTTAAAGGCTCCGACCACTCTTCCAGAGGCCCTGAATTCAATTCCTAGAAACCACACGGTGGCCCACAACCATCTGTAATGGGATCTGATGCCCTATTCTAATATGTCTGAAGAGACATATTAGAGTGACAATGTACTTGTATATGTAAAACAAATAAATCTTTTTAAAAAAATCTCACTTTTAGGGCAAGCACACTGATGCACTCCTATAGGCCAGGTACTCAAGAGGATCTTGGATTTGAGTTTAAGGCCAGCCTGAGATACACAGCAGGTACGATAGTTTAAATGAGAGCAGTCCCCATAAGCTCATATGTTTGAATGCTTGGTCCCTTGTTGATGAAACTGTTTGGGAAGGTTTGGGAGATATGACCTTGTTGGAGAATGTGCGGCCTTGTTGGAGATGTGCTATGGGGGTGGGCTTTGAGGTGTCAAAAAGCTTATGCCATTCCAGTTGGCTTTCTCAGCCCAGCCTTTGTTTGTGGATCAGATGTAATCTTTCAGCTACAGTTCCAGTGCCATGACTGCCTGCCTACTGCTGTGCACTGCCATGCTGGTCATTGACTCTACTGTCTGAAACTGTAAGCAAGCCCCCAATTAAATATTTTCTTTTATAAGTTATTTGGTTATGGTGTTTCTTCCAGCAATAGAAAAGTAACTAAGGCAACCAACTAGATCTTGCTTCCAACCCCATATATATATGTGTGTGTGTATATTCATATATATGTGTATATGTATATCATATATATCATACACACAGAGCTTGTATATAGTTAAATATAGAGATACATTGTGATATGTGACTCACACACAGAGACACACACATTATAGGGGTTAGACCTAGGTAGGGCGCAGTTTTAGGCAGATGTTGCAAAGGTAATTGCAGAAGGCTTTGTATTTGGCCTGTAGCAATGGGGACTGGAAAACAGGTCGAGGAAAGCTCTTTAAATGGTAAATCACAGGTTGTGGTAACTTAGCGCACAGGTATGGTGGGAGAGGTCAGACGGGGGTGGGGTGGGGGGTGTGATGGGCGTGGTGACGGACGTAGACACAGCAACAAGAGAACAAGCTGTGCAAGCAGTGTCTGAGGCTCCTTCTATGGAGCAGTCTAGAAGGACATTTGCTTCTTGGGTTTGTAGCTGAAGAGCTGGGTCTCTTTACTAGAGCTCATTCCAGAGACCTCCAACTCTACATACCCTAAAGAGGTTATCTTATCTTCTGCTCCGCACACCCCTCCTGACATGGCCCACAGGCACACAGCGGGCAAACACCATTCCGTTGCCCTGGCTATCACCCCTTCCCTCTCTTTCCTCCCCCCCCCCGCACCCCCTCTTCTGCAGCCTGTCATCAGCTTGCCGTCAGAGGTCAGAGGCTACCGTTTTATCTCCTAAGTGAGGCTGAACACTCCCGTATGACCACCAGTACTTCTGTTTTCTTTTCAAGGAGTTCTGCAGTTGTTTAGATGCCCCCCTTACCTCCCGGGTCTTTCTTCTCCAGTCCACTGTGTAGCCTGATGTCAGACTTACCCAATCACAATGCATACCTAACCAGGACATTTCTGTATCCAGGTCTTTTTTATGGCTCCCCATTATTTCTAGAATAAAACTCACATTCTTTTTTTTTCCCCTTGTTCCGGTCAACCCCGCTCGCTCTGCTGGACCCCCGCTCGCTCGGCCAGCCCCACTTGCTCCCGGCCGCCCCCGTATGGCCCTGGCTTGTTCCAGCCAGCCCCGCTCGCTCCGATCGGCTCCGCTTGCTCTGGTTTGGCCCCGTTCGTTCTGGCCAACCATGTGGTTGCTGGGATTTGAACTCATCACCTTCGGAAGAGCAGTC
>LR753825.1:95039-130752 GCA_902729485.2 Mus minutoides | reverse complement strand
ATCTCCAAAGTTGTCTCACTTTGGGTTTTCTTTATTATTTCTATTTCCCTTTTTAGGTCCTGGATGGTTTTGCTCAATTCCATTACCTGTTTGGTTGTGTTTTCCTGTAGTTCTTTAAAGGATTTTAGTGTTTCCTCTTTAAGGACTTTTACCTCTTTAGCATTGTTCTCCTGTATTTCTTTAAGTGAGTCATTCATGTGCTTCTTCATGTCCTTCTTCATTTCTTCTACCAGCACCATGATATATGATTTTAAATCCAAGTCTTGTTTTTTGGGTGTGTTGGGGTATCCAGGACTGGCTGAAGTGGGAGTGCTGGGTTCTGAAGAAGGTGAGTGGTCTTGGTTTCTGTTATTAAGGTTCTTACGTCTGCCTTTCGCCATCTGGTAATCTCTGGAGTTGGTTGTTATAGTTGTCTCTGGTTGGATCTTGTTCCTTCTGTGATTCTGTTGGCCTCTGTCTGCAGACCTGGGTGCCCAGCTCTCTCCTCAATCTCAGTGGTCAGAGTAGTCTCAGCAGGCAAGCTCTCCTGCACAGACTGGTCTCTGTGGGAGCCTTTGTAGTTTGTGAGCTGACCTGAACAGACTGGTCTCTGAGCAACCTGGGACCTAATATGGCTCTCTCACAAGTTCCAGCCAGGAAAGCCCTCCCGGGCTGAGAACTTTCCTCAGGTGGGGAGGGAGCCTGGATATCTAGAGCCTAAAGCTGGGTGTGTCCCAAAAGGTGCACTGTTCGGCTGTTTGCTCACTCACCCTTTGCAGTCCCTGAGCTGACCTGTGCAGACTAGGTCTTAGCGACCTGGAACCCAAGATGGCTCTCTCACACGTTTGGGCAGGGAAACCCCTCCTAGGCTGAGAACTGTCCACCGGCAGGGAGGGTGCTGGGATGTCTGAAGCCCAGAGCTGGGTAGGTCCTGAAAGGTGCCCTGCTCAGCAGTTAGCTCACTCGCCCTTTGCAGTATGTGAGCTGACCTGAGCGGACTGGGTCTTCACGACCCTTTGTGGTCTGTGAACTGACCTGTGTAGACTGGTCTCTGTGCCACCTAGGACCCAATATGGCTCTCTCACAAGTTCTGTCAGAGAAGACCCTCCCAGGGGGAGAACTGCCCTCAGGTGGAGAGGGTGTCTAGATCTCAGAGCTGGTTGTGTCCCAACAGGTGCCATGTTCAGCCCTTTGCTCACTCACCAAGATCGCCCAGAGAGTCCTGCTGGAAACCTGGGTGGGTGCGCAGCCCCCAGTCCCTGCGTCTGGCGCTGAAGCGGTGTGGACCTGAAGGGAAGGGGTCCGCTGCCCCCCTGTCTATCTCCCGGCTGCAGACTCAGGTCCCACTCGATATGACTGGAACAGATGTGTGTTCCTCTCACCAGTGGTCCCGAGATTGCTAGGAGAGTCCTGCCGGAAACCTCAGATTATAATTTTCATCAGTATTTAGTGACCATCTTTTTTCTAAGCCAGTCTGTGTCTTTTTTCAATATATAATTCTTTTATTGTCCACAGAGAGCTGAAATAATACTTATAATCCAGGATCTTATTTCTGGCGCTGGGTACCTTAAGTCTTATTTGTCAGCCTGCTGCACTGTTCCCATTTCAGACACATAGATTCCATCTCCAAACTTTCTGATATCCTTGTTTTTAATTGTTGTAGTTTGCTGAATCAGTTGATGAATTTGAAACACATTTAGTATTATTTCCTTAAATAATTAATTCATCCTTCTGGACTTGAGACAGAACAAGCAATGCCTATCCTCAACTGATATATTTTTCACTCAGGATACTTTGAATTTCAACCAAAGACACATACTGCTAATTAAGGACATTGATGGGGAAGTGAGCATACATCAACCTCATCTTGTAATGGAAGCCCAGCATCACACCCTTGATCATGTTCTGAACATGACTGCAGATGGTTCTGACAGTGACCACTTCCTTTCTGTTACCTCAACATTTGTCGACATAAAACCTCTTTTTTCTTCCCAAGGAGACTCAGCTCTACATTGATGTGATTGAAGTCCCTCTGCAAAGTTCCCCTGGGTCCCTTCACAATGACTGTGAACCCTTTCAGAGTGATGTTGACATTTTTTGGAATGTTGACAGTCTGATTGCTGACAATGGTCTTCATTCTCTCAGTAGGTGGGGCAAAGAGAGCAGTCTGTGTCTTTTAATTAAAGAATTAAGACCATTATATTTGGGCTTAGTATTGAAAGGAATATATTACACTCATGATTTTAGTATTTTCTCTTTTGTTGCTGAATTATGTCCTTGTTTCTTTTTTCTTTGTTCACTATAGAATTACTAGCCATTTCTTTTTTTTTTAATTCTCATTTGTGTAGACTCTTTTTAGTGATATTTATCATCTCCTGTGCCCCCATGATCACTTTTTCCTTTCTCTTCTATGCATGTGATTAACATTTTCTGTAGTTCAATAGCTCTGTAGTTCACCAGTTGTTATGATTTGAATATGAAATATTCCTAACAGATTCATGAACTTTAGCTTGTTTTCCACCAGTTCAGTAGTGGTGAAATGATGGATCTATAAAATAATGGCATTATTTGAAGGATTTGAAGTTGAATTGAGAAAGTAGGCTACCAGGGTGTTTCCTGGAATGATGTATATTGTCTCATGACCTTTCTCCTTTCTCCATCTTATCCATCATGAAATGAGCAGGTCTGTTTTTACACACCTTCTTTTATGATCTACCTCACCCCTGCTCAGAAACAATGTAACTGGGAATCCATCTGTGAAGCAGAATAACTTTTTTATTTTTTATTTATTTTTTATGTTATTTTCTCTTGTTTTTTTGCTACCACAACACAGTTGTCATGAGTTGGTCTGTATTTTCTCTCCATTCATAAGAAATAATATTCCTGGGTGGAGCAGTCTTGGTTGTGAGATATTTTTCAAAACTTGAAATATATCACTTTATGTCTTTTTGGACATTAGCATTTCTGCTGAGAGTACTCTATTACTTGAATAGGTTTGACTTTATAAGTGACTTGGCACCTTTGTTTTTCAGTGTTTAATGTTCTTTTTTTCCTGATACACTATGATGTGGAAGAGACTTCTTTTCTGGTCATATCTAAGTACTTTCTGTATTTTAATAAGTTTTTTCATTGAATGGGTTTTCTATGATTTTAACCTGGACTTCTGACTGTTTGTCTGAATGGATTAGTTTTATGTTTGGTCACTGGAAACCTGCACCGTACATGTTCATAACTTATTTTCAGTTCATTACTGTCTGAGTATAATAATTCATGAACCATTTATTCAAACACTGATATACTATTTTCTGCTTGATCTAGCCTGTGCTTTCACTTGTCTTTTTGAGCAGTTATGTTTGTTTTATTTCAAGCCCCTTTTCCCCTTTTTTGTTGTCCTTATTTCTTTCACTCACATTATGTAGATAGTACTTCTATTCTGTCACCTCTTCTCGTGAGTCCACTCCTGCAAAATTTAAGGTAGAAATATTTTGAATACCTGATAAAATATTGCCAAATAGAGGTTTGATTGATATGGCAATAAATAGGTAACACTCATGTGAAATTAGTCCATTATTTATATGTAAATGAATGTTGGAGGGTTTAGAAAGTTTGTTGTCTGAACTGGGTTAAGCATTCCTTAAGAATTTACATTTAGCCCGGCAGGCATCTTTCCTCTGAGCACAGCTGACACAGCTAGGGCCTGTCCTGCACTTCACAAACCCCAGGACTTTAAGATCGCATCTGGGTTACCCGTGAGTGGAGTGCAGAGGTGGTGTTGGGAGAAGTGGGTCAGCAGTTGCCTGCAGGGGCAGGATCCGAGAACTCCGCCCCACCAGAGGCTGGGCCTCTCCCAGCCAGAGCACCCTCCACCCCGCCATCTTACCTCTGAGCCCAGCAGACGCAGCTAGGGCCTGTCCTGCACTTCACACACCACAGGACTTTAAGATCACATCAGGGTTACACATGAGTGCAGTGCAGAGGTGGTGGTGGGAGCAGTGGGTCAGCAGTTGCCTACAGGGGCAGAATCTGAGAACTCTGCCCCACCGGAGGCTGGGCCTCTCCCAGCCAGAGCACCCTCCACTCCACCATCTTTCCTCTGAGCCCAGCAACTCCCAGGACTTTAAGATCACATCAGGAGCTCAGGGCTCGGGCCTCAGGCGCTGTGCACTCTCTTAGTCTCTTTCTGGACCCTCCAAGCTATCTGGGGACCTCAAGTGAGCAGGGGAACACAGCCTCTGTTCTAGCCCAATCTCTGGAACCTGAGACACCAGCCAGGAGATTGATAGTGGCCCAGGGCAGAACAGCCCCTCCCTTCCGGTCTGGTCCAGCCCGCCCAGCACCAGCTCCGGTCTTGGGCCACAGGTGATGTGCACTCTCCTAGGCTCTTTCAGGACTCCCCAAGCTATCTTGGGACCTGAGGTAAGCAGGGGAACACAGCCTCTTTTCCGGCCCAATCTCCTGGAACTTGAGACATCAGCCAGGAGATTGATAAAGGCCCAGGGCAGAAGAGCGGGTCCTTTCTGGTCTGCACCAACGCCAGGTCTCCTCGGGCAGAGATGGCAGGAGGCAAGCGTAAAAACAGAAGCAACAGAATCCAAGGGTACTTGGCATCACCAGATCCAAACTCACCCACCACATCAAGTCCTAGATACAACAGCACACCAGAAAAGCAGGACATGGATATAAAGTCACTGGTCATGATGATGATGGAGGACTATAAGAAGGAAATACAGGAAAACACAAATAAACAACTAGAAGCATTTAAAGAGGAAAAACTTAGAGAGTTACAAGAAAACAATACCAAACAGGTGATGGAATGGAACAAAACCATCCAGGACCTAAAAATGGAAGTAGAAACAATTAAGAAAAACCAAAAGGAGATAACCCTGGTGATAGAAACCATAGGAAAAAAATCAGGAACCATAGATATGAGCATCAGCAACAGAATACAAGAGATAGAAGAGAGAATCTCAGGCACAGAAGATTCTATAGGGAGCATAGACAAGACAATCAAAGAAAATGCTAAATGCAAAAAGATCCTAACACAAACTATCCAGGAAATCCAGGACACAATGAGAAGACCAAACTTAAGGATAATAGGAGTAAATGAGAAAGAAGACTATCAAACTAAAGGGCCAGCAAATATCTTCAACAAAATAATAGAAGAAAACTTTCCATACCTAAAGAATGAGATGCCCATAAACATACAAGAAGCCTATAGAACTCCAAATAGGTTGGACTAGAAAAGAAATTCCTCCCGACACATAATAATCAGAACAACAAACGCACTAAATAAAGACAGAATATTAAAGGCAGCAAGGGAAAAAGGTCAAGTAACATATAAGGGCAGGCCTATCAGAATTACTCCAGACTTATCACCAGAAACTATGAAAGCCAGAAGATCATGGACAGAGATTATACAGACACTAAGAGAACACAAATGCCAGCCCAGGCTACTATACTCAGCAAAACTCTCATTTACCATAGACGGAGAAACCAAAGTATTCCATGACAAATTCAAATTCACAAAATATCTTTCCACAAATCCAGCCCTTCAAAGGATAATAACAGAAAAACACCAATACAAGGACAGAAACTCTGCCCTAGAAAAAGCAAGAAAGTAATCCTTCAACAAACCTAAAAGAAGACAGCCACAAGAACAGAATCCCAACTCTAAAAACAAAAATGACAGGAAGCAACAATTACTGTTCCTTAATATCCCTTAATATCAATGGACTCAATTCTCTGATAAAAAGGCATAGACTATCAGACTGGCTACACAAACAGGACATGACCTTTTGCTGTCTACAAGAAACACACCTCAGGAAAAACTACAGACACCACCTCAGAGTGAAAGGCTGGAAAACAATATTCCAAGCAAATGGCCCAAAGAAAAAAGCTGGGGTAGCCATTCTAATATCGAATAAAATAGACTTTCAACCCAAAATTATCAAAAGAGACAAAGAGGGGCACTTCATACTCCTCAAAGGCAAAATCTTCCAAGAGGAACTTTCAATTCTGAATATCTATGCTCCAAATGCAAGGGCAGCCACTTTCATTAAAGAAACTTTAGTAAAGCTTAAAGCACACATTGCACCTCACACAATAATAGTGGGAGACTTCAACACCCCACTCTCATCAATGGATAGATCCTGGAAACAGAAACTAAACAGAGAATCAGTCGAAATAACGGAAGCTATGAAACAAATGGACTTAACAGGTATCTACAGAATATTTCATCCTAAAACAAAAGGATATACCTTTTTTCTCAGCACCTCATGGCACCTTCTTCAAAATTGATCACATAATTGGCCACAAAACAGCCCTCAACAGATTCAAAAATATTGAAATTGTCCCATGCATCCTATCAGATCACGATGGACTAAGGCTGCTCTTCAATAACAACATAAGTAGCAGAACACCATCATTCACTTGGAAACTGAACAACACTCTACTCAATGNACCAGATGGGTTTAGTGCAGAGTTCTATCAGACCTTCAAAGAAGACCTAGTTCCAGTTCTTCTCAAAGTATTCAACAAAATAGAATCTGAAGGTACACTACCCAATTCACTCTATGAAGCCACAATTACTCTGATACCTAAACCACATAAAGACACAACAAAGATAGAGAACTTCAGACCAATTTCCCTTATGAATATCAACGCAAAAATACTCAACAAAATTCTCGCCAACCGAATCCAAGAACACATCAAAATGATCATCCATCATGACCAAGTAGGCTTCATCCCAGGAATGCAGGGATGGTTTAATATGCGGAAATCCATCAACGTAATACACTATATAAACAAACTCAAAGATAAAAACCACATGATCATCTCCTTAGATGCTGAGAAAGCATTTGAGAAAATCCAACACCCATTCATGATAAAGGTCTTGGAAAGATCAGGAATTGAAGGCCCTTACCTAAACATGATAATGCAATCTACAGCAAACCAGTGGCCAACATCAAACTAAATGGAGAGAAGCTGGAAGCAATCCCACTAAGATCAGGTACCAGACAAGGCTGCTCACTTTCTCCCTACCTATTCAATATAGTACTTGAAGTCCTAGCCAGAGCGATTCGACAACAAAAGGAGGTCAAGGGGATACAAATTGGAAAGGAAGAACTCAAATTATCACTATTTGCAGATGATATGATATTATATATAAGTGACCCCAAAAACTCCACCAGAGAACTCCTAAACCTGATAAACAGCTTTAGTGCAGTAGCTGGATATAGAATTAACTCAAACAAATCAATGGCCTTTCTCTATACAAAGGATGAACTGGCTGAGAAAGAGATCAGGGAAACATCACCCTTCACAATAGTCACTAACAATATAAAATATCTTGGCGTGACTCTTAGGAAGGAAGTGAAAGATTTGTATGACAGGAACTTCAAGTCTCTGAAGAAAGAAATTGAGGAAGATCTCAGAAGATGGAAGGATCTCCCATGCTCATGGATTAGCAGAATCAATATAGTAAAAATGGCTTTTGTGCTAAAAGCTATCTATAGATTCAATGCAATCCCCATCAAAATTCCAATTCAATTCTTCAAGGTTCTAGAAAAGACAATTAGCAAGTTCATCTGGAATGACAAGAAACCTAAACTAGCGAAAACTCTTCTCAACAATAAAAGAACCTCTGGTGGAATCACCATGCCTGACCTCAAGCTGTAGTACAGAGCAATCGTAATAAAAATTGCTTGGTACTGGTACAGCAACAGACAGGCCGATCAATGGAATAGGATGTAAGACCCAGAAATGAATCCACACACCTATGGTCACCTGATCTTTCACAAAGGAGCTAAAACTATCCAGTGGAAAAAAAGACAGCCTTTTCAACAAATGGTGCTGGCACAACTGGCTGCTATCATGTAGAAGACTGGGAATTGATCCATTCTTATCTCCTTGTACTAAGGTCAAGTCTAAGTGGTTGAAAGACCTCCACATAAAACCAGAGACACTGAAACTTATAGAGGAGAAAGTGGGGAAAAGCCTCGACGATATGGGCACTGGGGAAAAATTCCTGAACAAAACAGCAAAGGCTTGTGCTGCAAGATCAAGAATTGACAAATGGGACCTCATAAAGTTGCAAAGCTTCTGTAAGACAAAGATACTGTCAACAGGACAAAAGGGCCACCAACGGATTGGGAAAGGATCTTTACCAATCCTAAATCAGATAGGGGACTGATATCCAATATATATAAAGAACTCAAGAAGGTGGATACCAGAAAATCAAATATCCCCATTGAAAAGTGGGGCACAGAGTTAAACAAAGAATTCTCAACTGAGGAATACCAAATGGCTGAGAAGCACTTGAAAAAATGTTCAACATCCTTAATCATTAGGGAAATGCAGATCAAAACAACCCTGAGATTCCACGTCACACCAGTAAGAATGGCTAAGATCAAAAATTCAGGTGACAACAGATGCTGTCGTGGATGTGGAGAAAGGGGAACTCTCCTCCATTGTTGGTGGGAATGCAAGCTGGTTCAACCACTCTGGTAATCAGTCTGGCGGTTCCTCAGAAAATTGGACATAGTACTACTGGAAGATCCTGCAATACTTTTCCTGGGAATATATCCAGAAGATATTCCATCTGGTAACAAGGACACATGTTCCACTATGTTCATAGCAGCCTTATTCATAATAGCCAGAAACTGGAAAGAACCCAGATGTCCCTCAACAGAGGAATGGATACAAAAAATTTGATATATTTACACAATGGAGTTCTACTCAGCTATTAAAAACAATAAATATATGAAATTCCTAGGCAAATGGATGGATCTGGAGGCCATCATCCTGAGTGAAGTAACCCATTCACAAAAGAACTCACATAACATGTACTCACTGATATGTGGATATTAGCCCAGAAACCTAGACTACCCAAGATACAATTTACTAAACACATGATACTCAAGAAGAAGGAAGATCAAAATATGGACACGTCACCCCGTCGTAGAATTAAGAACAAAGCACACATTGAAAGTTAAGTTAAAGAGATCATGTGTGAAGCTGATTCCAAAGGATGGACCCAATGACTGCGGCTGCCAGGGATCCATCCCACAGTCAGCCACCAAACATAGACACTATAGCATATTCCAGCAAGATAGTACTGAAAGGGCCCGGATATAGCTGTCTCGGGGGAAACTATACCAATGCCTGGCAAACATGGAGGTGGAAGCTCATGGTCAGCTATTAGATGGAACACAGGGTTCCCAAGGAAGAAGGAGCTAGAGAAAGTACCCAAGGAGCTGAAGGGGTCTTCAACCCTCTAGGTGGAAGAATAACCATGAACTAACTAGTACCCCCTGAGCTCATGTCTCTAGCTGCATATATAGAAGAAGACGGCCTAGTTGGCCATCATTGGGAAGAGATGCCCCTTGGTCATGCAGACTTTATATGCCCCAGGGCCAAGAAGTGGGAGCAGATGGGTAGGGGAGCAGGGCCGGGAAGTGGGAGGGTATAGGGAACTTTCTGGATAACACTTGAAAGGTAAATGAAGAAAATATCTAATAAAAGTTGAAAGAAAAAGAATTTACATTTATATTCTTAATTTACTCTGAAACTTGTTATTGCCATTTTACCCCTAATGGATACAAGAAAGATAAAATGTGATAGCCTATAACTGAAGTATCTTAAATTTAAAATGGTGTAGTGAAGTTATGTCATATAAGTGATGATGCTTTCCTTATGTAACATATACTGTCTAAAAACAACAAAAACAAACCAACAAACCAACAAAGAGTGCTAGGCAGGGGAAATTGCCCTGCTAGTTGTTGATCTGGAGAATCTAAGAAACTGAAAATCACATAGGATTGCTATTGCCTTTACTTGTCTTTTATAATTTGAACATGAAGAACTTATTGCTTAAGACATCACACACTTATGACACAGGATTTGAGAGAATTGAGCTGGAATTGACTTGGAAGCATCTTCTTTGAGCATTAGCTCTATTGATATCAGAAATTCTGATGTAAGCTACCAAGGCAGAAAAGCAATCAATCAATCTAGCCTGCTAGATGTTACTGCTGGTGAAGCAGAACAATGACCAGCCTAGTAAGACAGCTCCAGTGGTACAATAGTGATACTCTTTTCTTGGGGGTAACCAATAGCTTTCTCATTGGACTGAAGGCCTATTTAATAGGAAGGAGTGTATGCTTGGCACTATAAACCTAGCCAAACATGGCTGGTGATATCATAGACCTTAGAGGAAAACCTACTACTGCCATTTACCCAAAGTCCATATAGTTTTTAATTCTAAATACTTATACTCATAGATAAGTGAGTATAAGCATTACCCCTCATCAAAGAAGCTTCATTTTTTTTTTAGCAGATACTGTTACAGAGACCCAAAACTGGTGAAAAGACACAGAATAAGTGAATGTGGGTTATCTACACTGTCACGTCAACAATAAAACTCTACAACTAAAGCTCAGGGAAGAGAGTACAGAAAGATTACAGTAGCCATATCAACCAGCCAGACTCCCCAGAACTTCCAGGAACTAAATCATCAATAAAGGAGTATACATGGCTCTAGCTGCATATGTAGCAGAGGATGCTCTTGTCATGCATCAATGGGAGGAGAGGTCCTTGGTCCTATGAAGGCTTGATAGATGCCCCAGTGTAGAGAAATCTAGGCAGGGAGATAGGAGTGGGTGGGTGGGTGAGTGAAGGAACATCCTCGTAGAAGCAGGGGAGGGAGGATGTGATAGGGTGTTTCTGGGAGGGAGGGAAACCAGGAAAGGGAATAACATTTGAAATGTAAATAAATAAAATATCTAATAATAATAATAATGATAATAATAAAAGATTAGAGTAGCCATTCAGGACTACTGTTAGGCAGTGTTTTCTAAACATGACAAAGATGCTATACCCATGCAGTATACTAGATGCTATACTCAAAAGTATGGTTGCCTAAACAAGACTTACATGTTGGCCACACTGGTGACATACAACAGGATTGTGGGGAGAGGGTATCTCAGAAAGATGAAGAGCTGTACACAGTCAGTGGCTACTGAGAGGAAAATCCAGTTCTCTCCAAATCCATGCCCAAGTGCTCAGTCCTAAACACCTGCACACATTAGTAACACCAAATAGACTCAGAAAGCTGTATATAATAATTGAAAAAGATGTCATGAAACTGAAAGAGCATGTTAGGGCATGAGAGGAGTCTGAGGGGGAATGGATGGGGTGGAAATTATATTAATACAGTACTTATACAAGTAATTAAGAAATAGAGGAGAAAGTGGGAAAAAGCCCCAAAGATATGGGCACTGGGGAAAAATTCCTGAATAGAACAGCAATGGCTTGTGCTGTAACATGGGGAATTGACAAATGGGACCTTATAAGATTGCAGAGCTTCTGTAAGGCCAAAGATACTGTCAATAAAACAAAAAGGCCAACAACAGATTGGAAAAAGGATCTTTACCAATCCTAAATCAGATAGGGGACTAATATCCAGTATATATAAAGAACTCAAGAAGCTGGACTCCAGAAAATCAAATAACCCCATTAAAAAGTGGGGCACAGAGCTAAACAAAGAATTCTCAACTGAGGAATACCGAATGGCTGAGAAGCACCTGAAAAAATGTTCAACATCCTGAATCATCAGGGAAATGTGATTTAAAACAAACTTGAGATTCTACCTCACTCCTGTCAGAATGACTAAGATCAAAAATCCAGGTGACAGCAGATGCTGGCAAGGATGTGGAGAAAGAGGAACACGCCTCCATTGCTGGTGGGATTGCAAGCTTGTACAACCACTCTGGAAATCAGTCTCGTGGTTCCTCAGAAAATTGGACATAGTACTACTGGAAGATTCAGCAATACCTCTCCTGGGCATATACCCAGAAGGTGTTCCAACTGGTAATAAGGACACATGTTCCACTATGTTCATAGCAGCCTTATTTATACTAGCTGGAAAGAACCAGATATCCCTCAACAGAGGAATGGATACAGAAAATGTGGTACATTTACCCAATGGAGTACTACTCAACTATTAAAAACAATGAATTTATGAAATTCCTAGGCAAATGCATGTATCTGGAGGATATCATCCTGAGTGAGGTAACCCAAGCACAAAAGAACTCCCATAACATCTACTCACTAATAAGTGGATATTAGCCCAGAAACTTAGAATACCCAAGAATCAATTTGCAAAACACATGAAACTCAAGAAGAATGAAGACCAAAGTGTGGACACTTCACCCCTTCTTAGAATTAGGAACAAAACACACATGGAAGGAGTTTCAGAGATCAAGTGTGGAGCTGAGACAAAAGAATGGACCAACCAGTGACTGCTGCACCCGGGGATACATCCCATAATCAGTCACCAAACACAGACACTATTGCATATGCCAGCAAGATTTTGCTGAAAGGGCCCTGATATAACTGTCTCATGTGAGGCTATGCTAGTGCCTGGCAAACACAGAAGTGGATGCTCACAGTCAGCTATTGGATGAAACACAAGGTCCCCAATGGAGGAGCTAGAGAAAGCACCCAAGGAGCTGAAGAGGTCTGCAACCCTATAAGAGGAATAATATGAACTAACCAGTACCCCCAGAGGTTGTGTCTCTACCTGCATATGTAGCAGAAGATAGCCTAGTTGGCCATCATCAGGAAGAGAGGCCCCTTGGTCTTACAAACTTTATATGCCCCAGTATAGGGGAATGCCAGAGCCAAGAAGTGGGGGTGGGTTGGTAGGGGAGCAGGGCAGGGTGTGGGGGAGGGTATAGGAGACTTTCAGGACAGCATTTGAAATGTAAATGAAGGAAATATCTAATAAAAATTTGGAATAAAAATAAATTCTAAAAATCAAAAATTAAATGAAAAACAAAAATGATCCATACCATTTTCTTATATTTTCCTGTAGTTATTTCATTGACAACCAAATGCTGTAACAGTTATTTGCTAAGTGATACTATATTTTTTCACTAACTTACTCTAAATGAAATATGTCCACTCATGCCTTTAACCTCAGCACTCAAGAGGCAGAGACAGGAAAATCTCTGAGTTTGAGGCCAGCCTGGTGTATAGAGAGGGTTCCAGGAGCTACACAGAGAAACTCTATCTCAGAAAACAAAAACAATAATTGTAGGCATGTGTGTATTTTCATGGTATGTATGATTGTGCACCATGTAAGTGCAATGCCTATAGAGGTGAGACGAGGTTATTGAATTCCTGTAGAACTGGAGGTTTCTATGAGCCATCATTGGGGTATTGAGAATTGAATCCTAGTTCTCTGGAAGGGTAGTCAGAACTCTTAAACATGGAGTGATATCTCTAGTTCCCTTTAGTCAATTTTGACTATGCTTTTTCATTAAACTGTACTACAGCTATGACAGGACATAGTTGATATTTTGTTAAAATAAACCTATCTATTCTTCTATCCCCCTTTTCACTCCACATACCTGCTCCTCATCCATAGTGACTCATAGACTAAAAGAAAAGGAGTAATCTTGCTGTGGTGGACTATAATTTTCTGGCTGAGAATAATAGACCAGCACGGGGAGGAAATAAGTTGGAATTTTCAAGGATAGACTATATGAAAGGAAGAGTTTTTGAAGAGGAGAGAATTAGCAAGGATGTTTGAGTGAAACCAAAGAGACAAATTGAGGAATGTTGTACTGGCCAAAATCACAAATAGCTAGGAAAGAGGTGGTAATACAAGGAATGATGGGCCATAGCTCAAACCTAAGCCCGCTAACAGCATGTTTGCATCATGGTGTTCAATCTTTAATGCTCATAGTGTTTGTTCATTTACAACCCCACAAATCTGACTTTATATAAGCTCAATTCCTTACAACTGATTGCTTGGACACTTTCCAGTAGCCTAACTTTGTGTGTGTGTGCGTGTGCGTGTGTGTGTGTGTGTGTGTGTGTGTGTGTGTGTGTGTGTGTGTGTCAAAGAGAGGGAGAGAGAGAGAGAGAGAGAGACAGAGACAGAGAGACAGAGACAGAGACAGAGAGACAGAGGAGACAGAGACAGAAACAGAAACTGTGCTGGAAACAGTCTTTCCTTGTGCTAGACAAGCAGAAATACTGAATTTTAGTTCATATACTGGTTCTGATTGTCTATGAAAGGAGCCCTGCCATATAAAATAGAGGTTGGGGAGACACAGATATGTAGCATATAAATCAACTGTGAATTCTAACACAGAAAAAATAGTCTGTTGTCTTGGGAATGTGATTTGTTTAACCTGAGAAAAGTAAATGCATCCTAGACTAAGCAATAAACTTCTGAGAGTCTAAACCAATGGTAGCTGGATGTACTAGTACACACCTGTTATCCTAGATTCTACTTGGCAGCTAGAAAGAGGATTGCAAATTTAAGGGCAGCTCAGATAAGTTAGTGAAACTCTGCCTCAAAACAAAATTTCTAAAACTGGCTACGAATGCAGTGTAGGGCTAAAGTCCTCGCATGGTATTCACGAGCATCCTGTGAATGTAAACCATCACAGTGCAAAACAAAATGAAAACCAACCACAGTAAAATCCTTTGCTTTACTGTTTTTGTTGAATACAAAAGGTGTTGAAGACGACTGTCTAGCATTTACAGAAATGGATGGAAGTAAGCTGAATTGAAAGGAGCCAGTATGCTTGTCAGCTGCTGCAGGTGCAACAGCTGACATACTGGTATTAGTCCAGAAGTCCTCTGTGTTCCAGGGACTCTGATGGAGCTGATAGACTCCTAGTGATGCACACCACCAACAAGGCCTTTTGTCCTTTGCCAAAATCGTACATGGCTCATTTGTTGAGGACTGTAGTAAGATTGAGTACCTCTTCTGAATGGTTCATCCTGTGGGTTCTGCCAGGATTGGACAAAAGATGTTAGAGGTGCCAGTGGACTTTAAAAGATTCATTTTAAAAATAGGCCTTCATTATAATTTAAAAAAAAAAAACAACCTTAATTATAACCTACTTCAGACAGACCTCACATTTCTGAATAGTTAAACAAATGAGGGAATAAGGAAGTAGTTGCTGAGTGCTGGTGGGTTCATTTGCATGTTGTCCCATACCCAAATTGTAATACTGCGACATCACAATTTTCAGCCAAATTACAAGCTCAACAAATTAACAGAATTTGTTAATTTCCTTTTCAACCGCACTACAAACACTAGCATTTCCGTCTTTTAGCTTTTTTGACATACAAGTTTCTTCTAAGCAGAAAGACTTCAGTATAGCTAAATCTATGTCTTTAACAAGTAAAGCTTGTTTTCGTTTTCCTTTCCTTGCCAACTAAGATTTATACATTAATTATTCAACGGATACACCGTAAACATTCTAGTTAAAATACACACAGGGCTGGGCAGGAATTGTTTAATGCATAGCAGACTTTCATTTGCCTATAAAGAATAAATACTGAAAACTGTAAATGGATAAACTCAATCTTCCTATGCAGGGAGGTCAAATGAACTCAGGGTGAACATATCAAAGGGAGGGGACTGATTGTTATTGAGATTCAGGTAAGTAATTTCTTAGACATTTTTAGCTGTCATGCTGTGGAATAATTGTTAACCCACCAAGAAGGAATTGCAAAGCAGAACCTACTTATCCTTTCCCAAAAGGCTAAATAGATTTTTTTGTCCTACAGTTTGCAGTAACTCTCTATTTAATCATTAAAAGAAACGTTTTAAGAATTGCTTCTCCAATAATAGTATTTGCCTGCAACCATGCAGAATGGTGACCTTGCCCAAAATGAGACTTCAATGTGCTGGTGTGATTTGAGACAGTTCATCCTAATGGAGTGCACAGCTCTGTAGCATTTTTATTTAAAGTTTGATTTAATCTAATATTACATCTGACTAATGTAACCATCTCAATCCAATCACATTAATGACTATATCATGTTTTAAAACACCATTTCATAGTCACCAAGTGCTTTCCTTGAGTATAATCTTATGATTCTGTCTTATTATACTACTTTATTGATATCATTTAAATATGTCTAGCCATAACAGCAAATATTCACAGCATATCACTGAGTACCACAGCATTAGGAAGAAATTCCTTGTGCTTTTAGTGATTCATTTTTTTCAAACTTTCTATTGTTGACTCTTAAGTACAGTTCCTCATGTTGTAGTGACCCCAATTATGAAATTATTTTAATTACTGCTTCATAACTGTAATTTTAGTACTCTTATGTATTTTAATGTAAATATCTGATATACAGGATATTTATACGGGACCTCCCAAGTGGTCATGACCCACAGAACCACTGATTTAGTATTTTCTTGTCTAGCAATGTCCTTCATATTGGGATTCCAAGAGGTTCCCCTTTCTTCTAGTATTCTTAATAACTATACCTATTTGTTTGCTCCACGGTATTTATCACAATTTAAAACCACACCTATACCTTTTTCTTGTCTCCACATTTAGACTATAAGCTGTGTTAAAGAAGAAACTATGTTTAATTTTTATTCACTACTTTTCCATTTTCCATTTTTATTAGATATTTTCTTCATTTACATTTCAAATGCTGTCCCGAAAGTCCCCTATCCCCTCCCCAACACCCCACCTGCTCCCCTAACCACCCACTCCCACTTCTTGGCCCTGGTGTTCCCCTGTACTGGGGCATATAAAGTTTGCAAGACCAAGGGGCCTCTCTTCCCAATGATGGCCGACTAGGCCATCTTCTGCTACATATGTAGCTAGAGACACGAGCTCTGGGGGCACTGGTTAGTTCATATTATTCTTCCACCTATAGGGTTGGAGACCCCTTTAGCTCCTTGGGTACTTTCTCTAGCTCCTCCATTGGGGACCCTTTGTTCTATCCAATAGCTGACTATGAGCATCCACTTCTGTGTTTGCCAGGCTCTAGCATAGCCTCACATGAGACAGCTATATCAGGGTCCTTTCAGCAAAATCTTGATGGCGTATGCAATAGTGTCTCCATTTGGTGGCTGATTTTGGTATGGATTCCTGGCTGCAGCAGTCACTGTTTGGTCCATCCTTTTGTCTCAGCTCCACATTTGATCTCTGAAACTCCTTCCATGTGTGTTTTGTTCCTAATTCTAAGAAGGGACAAAATGTCCACATTTTGGGCTTTGTTCCTTTTGAGTTTCATGTGTTTTCTCAAATTGATTCTTGGGTATTCTAAGTTTCTGGGCTAATATCCACTTATCAGTGAGTACATGTTATGTGAGTTCTTTTGTGCTTGGGTTACCTCACTCAGGATGATATCCTCCAGATACATGCATTTGCCTAGGAATTTCATAAATTCATTGTTTTTAATAGTTGAGTAGTACTCCATTGGGTAAATGTACCACATTTTCTGTATCCATTCCTCTGTTGAGGGACATCTGGGTTTTTTCTTTTTTTCCATTTTTAATTTGAATTACAAATTGTCAAATTTTATTTGCATGTATTTGTGTAATACGAAGTGATGATATGATTTAAAAATTCTAATTGAATAGAGAAACTAGTTAACACATCTTCTAGCAAACTAAAAAGGGACTCTAAACATTTTGACAAGGGAGAGAAACACTAAATATCACTATGAATAAAGGAGGCAAGGTGTTAAAAGATTGGATCTGTCCCCATATGCTGAAGATTTCCAAATTAATATCAAGGCTGCATTTTATCCTGCCTGGTCCTATGAGATTTATGTAGGTATACTGAAACACTTGATTGACAGTTGTACCCTAAAAAGTCCACAGTCATCTCAGTTAGTATTTCAATTTATAACTTAATCTTGCCTCTCAAACATCTTTGCTTCTAAGAGTAACAGCTTGGATAATAACACCAGTGTACATGACATCATTCATAGAAGAGAATTAGCATTATGTCCTTACTGTCCCATTGCTGTAAATATACACCGCGGCCAAGGCAACCAATAGAAGAAATTTAATCGGAGCTTGATTACAATTTCAGAAGGTGAGTCCATGACCATTATGGTAGAAAGTGTGGCAATAGGTAGGCATGCAGTCATAGTGCCAGCTGGAGCAGTAGCTGAGAGCTTATGCCTCATCTTCAAGCAACATGCCATGAGAGAGAGTGGCATGGGCCTTTTAAACTCCTCTAAGAAGGCCACACATTCTTTTTCTTTCTTTCTTTTTTTTATTAGATATTTTCTTAATTGATATTTCAAATGTTATCCCAAAAGTTCCATCTACCCTCCCCCCCTCTGCTCCCCTACCCACCCACTCCCACTTCTTGGCCCTAGCGTTCCCCTGTATTGGGGCATATAAAGTTTGCAATACCAAAGGGCCTCTCTTACCGATGATGGCCGACTAGGCCATCTTCTAATCCTTCCTAAATAGTTCTAGCCACTATGAGTCTAAAGAGGACATTCTCATTCTCATTCTCATTCTCAAACTACCACAGTGTGTGTGAGTTTCTCTTTCTCTGTCTCCCTCTGTCTCTGACTCTGTATGTGTTTCTGTCTCTCTGTCTCAGTTTCTCTCTGTCTCTGTCTCTGTCTGTCTGTCTGTCTGTCTGTCTGTCTCTCTCCCTCTTTTGCTCTCTCTTACACATACACACAAACACACACAACCTCCAAACAAAAACAAAACCTGATCATATGCTCCTGCCAGTGTCCTTCTAAAACCTGATCATATGCTCCTGCCAGTATCCTTCTAAAACCTGATCATATACTCCTGCCAGTGTCCTTCTAAAACCTGATCATATGCTCCTGCCAGTGTCCTTCTAAAACCTGATCATATGCTCCTGCCAGTGTCCTTCTAAAACCTGATCATATGCTCCTGCCAGTGTCCTTCTAAAACCTGATCATATGCTCCTGCCAGTGTCCTTCTAAAACCTGATCATATGCTCCTGCCAGTGTCCTTCTAAATGACTTTTGGATCTGTCCTTTCCTTTCTGTCTACATTGAGAGGAACTGCATTCACACACTCATAGTCACTTATCTATCTAGACTACTTTGAGTGTTTCATCTCTGCTTCCTTGTTCTGATTCTGTAAAGACAAAATCCTTCTCATAAATATGGAAATACCATTCTTTCCTTAGTCCAAAAATCAATAAGGGCTGGCACTGTGCAGAAATAGCTGGCACCTTATTGAGTAAGAGAGATTCAAAGATTGCAGACATATGATTTCTCCAAGATTGATTTCTTTTTTGTTTTCATACTGCAGATTCAACAGAATATTATTAAAATGTTTGAGCTTCTGAACAAAAGCACAGAATTATGCCAGCAGGAACAATGGAAAGGTTGCATTTCATTTTCCTTTACTGTCTGCGGTTGACAGAAGGGATGGAACTTATTTAACATCAGATTGAATTACTGTAGACCCACGTCTCAGATCCTGTTCTCTGTATTACGGAAACTATTGTGAAGCTTCATTTAGATATAGCATTTAAACATTTTACAGCACTATAACACAATTTCCAAGACTGCTGTGGCATGATTTCTTCCCTTTCACTTGATCTTTCTGTTTTGCTTTGTATTTCTTGTGCCTGTATGCTAACCAATGAGGTTAGGAAGAAAAGCTGATCTTAATAAAGCAATATTTGATTCAGTGCTGATTTTCAAATAAAGCCTTTGGGAGTAGCGGAGGTTTTTGGAATCATTTGTGTGTATCAGTCATTATAAACTTCCAAGCGAGTAAGACCCTGACTGCCAGCCCCAGTTTCAACAAGATAACTATGTTTTTGTGGTGTATGTGGGCCCACAATGCTGATGGATTTAAAATAATATTCTGTTGTAAGTTTTTTGAGAACTACTGTGCTTCAGAAATGAATTTACTAATTGTTCTTGAATTAACTATTCCATTTTGTGTTTATATTTCTTTGTATCCTTTTCTTCATAATGTTAATGATAAAAATGTTAAAAAGGAAGATCCAGGCTTGTCATTTAAATATGGTCATTAGACTACAGATTGTCTATAACTAGCTAGTGCTATAATAAATAGTGTCTAAGGCTCAAATTTTATAGATTTTTTTGCTTACATATTAGGGTAGGTAGGTCAAGTCCTCATAAAGGATCTATCCTTCTTTTATGGACAAGGAGTATAAGACAGATTCACAGAAGATACATTGTCACTAGGAATATAGATCTTCTGTTTAGTTGACTTGAATTCTAAGCCTAGAATATGAATGCTACTTGAGAGATTATTAGAAATTCAAACTCTCAGGTCATATTCCAGGGCTGCTGAACCAGGGTGTAGATTCAAATAAGATTGCAGGCATTCACATAATCATTAAAGTATGAAAACCACAACTTGAATCTGTATATTGAAGCTCTGTCATTATTAGTTAGAAGGGTAACAGCTGCCCTGGAAACTTTTTAGGTTTAGGCAGGCCGAATAAGGGAAAAATCACTCAGGTCTGAATGCAAGTTTGGGTGACATAGGCAGGCCCTTTCAGTCCTGAGTATTTAGGAGTTGCCTAGAAGTAGGAAGTATGAATTTTGGGTCAGCAATTTGTATTGACCCTGGAGACTCCTTGCTTTGTGTGGAGCCATGTGGTTGGAGCAGGGCCATAGAAAACCTTATTAATTGTGAGGCCACAGGAAGGGACTTGGATGTCTTAGTCTATGAGCAATACTATTGAGAGATGCCCTAAGTATCGAAGGCAATGGGGATTGGATGAAACTTATTCTAGCTCTTTTCAGTAGTATGATGGAAACTGTGATGATGGGACCATTAACATTTTAGAAGGAATCCAGAGCGAAACATGTGTTTACTTATCTGTAGAAGATATACTATAAACTCTTTCAAGGCTTAATAATGGTTCAATTGAAACAGCTGCTAGCCTCTATCAGAAAACAGGTGGTTGTGGATGGGAAAATTCTTTGAACAACATTCTACAAAACTAGGATACAATTTTTCTTGATGAACTAAAATTATTATCTAATGAGTTTTGAGTAAGGCATGGTGAACATTGGAGGGACCAAGTTTGTAATTCTGTGTCTATTGCCATCACTTGGCTGATACTGTGGTTGCCCAAAAGCAAACCTGAAAATAAACCCAATAGATTTCTATCCTAGAGTTTACATCCCAGCTTCTTTATCTGTAAACAGGAAATAGGCCTGAAAGTTCTTCCCCTGTTTATCTCACTACCCGACTAGATACCTCTCTAATGAAATAGTGGATGAAACTTCTTTTTTTTAAGGTGTATTTTATTCATGTATTTGTGTATGGGAGTGTGTGTGTGTGTGTGTGTTGCTATATGCATATGAGTGTGGGCAGAAGAAGACATTGGATCTTCTGGAGGAAGAGTTACAGGGAGCTATGAACTGCCCAATATGGGTCCTGAGAAGCTAACTCAGAACATCTGGAAGAGCAACAAGCACTCTCCACTGCTCCAGATGTTCTGAGTTAGGTTCTATCTCTCCAGTCCCTCAAAAGAGACTTTATAAGTGAAAATTGAAACACACACGAGGAAAGAGGCACCCCACTGTTTGTTGTTGCCTCATGAGTGTGTGCTCACCTGTGCTTTTGTTTTAGCTCAGGACTGTCCTCCTCCCTTCAGCTTTGCAGCTTCCATGATGCTCCAATGCACACTACTTTGTGGAAAGCCAGCTCTGCCACTCCCTGCTCCCAACACCCCTGAAACCTTCCAGCCCCTTTCATGCAGACACACTGCTGTGATCTCATTTTTTAGTTCCACAAGCAAGGGGGTAGATGTGGAATTTTATATTAGGAAACATTTCTGAAGAGGCAAATAATTGCTTTTGGAAATAGACTTCTTTTCTCTTCCAAAAAATTCATATCTGTTGGTTAAAATTGATGTGACTTTATTTTTTTGGCTAGAACTCTGCAGTATTCCACTGAGCCATAATTATTCCTTTGGTGATGAAGGAGTTTACTGTGAGATGGGAACTAAATCTAAGAGAGCAAATCCATCTGGTACATATGTTGAAGCTCTCTCTGAGGTCACTGACCCTGAAATGTTAATGCTAGATTTTTATCTTCTGGAATCATTTAGATATTGATATAATGTGAGCTCAGGCCCTGCGTCACTGAACAAAAGGCTGAATTCCATTCCCTTACATGGCATTGGATACCCCACACAGTGGATTCATGGCTTCATTGTCAGAGCAAGATGGTAAGATAGATCTTGCTTTCTAATCCTGTCATTTAATTTTTAGATCCTGAATGATCAGAAAAAAATCAGCAGCTAGAAGACTCAGGGCCTCTCAATACCTGTAGTATCTGGAACTATGTTGGCAGAATAACAGAATCCTCCTAACACCCACTTAGGTTACTAACACCAGATTAGTCTGAAATCCCTAGTGCTAAATGATCTTGAAAAGCATTTTCCTAGGAGACTCTGAAACCTTCGTTTTTACGTTATGGTGAAGCTAAGGATTCCACTGAATGCTATCCTGTTTGGTTGGAGCTATGGAACTTACCCTAATCTGTGGTAAGCCTTCCATGCAATGCTGAACTCATTCTCTCTACCTGGCTGTAGGTCCCCTGTCACCAAATCCTACTGATCAGATGACAGGTTGGCAGGGCTGTTACCATCAAAGCACTAGATGTCCATCATTTTATGGGGTCCAGGTAGGGATTTGCACTCCATGACATCTATAGGCTGAAACCTTTTCTACTCTCTTGTGCTGGTCAGATAGTGCTATTCACAGTGAGTGCCCAGGTTCAGAGGCATCCTGCATCTTAAGACGACATAAAAAACTACCTATAAAATGGATCATCTCAGAGGAAGGCACAGTCTGTAAAATAACTGTTTTGCATGATATGGCATAACTTAGGTCAGGGCACAGCTTGATCTCAACAATATATTACTTTTCACTTGAGACTGAGTCCAAGTTCCTGCCTATGCTTGGAACAATCAACCAAAGAGAACACAAGGGGATTTGCTGGACTCCAATGAAATAAAATACTCTGCGCTACCAAACAGCTGACTCTTCAGATTTATTAACAAAATCTGGCTGATTTTAGCTTTTTGACATTTTTCCCTTTTGCTTTGTAGTCTAGTGTGAAAGAGATTCTCCAGGGCAAATTGTCAATGGGAGGAATTTAGGGCAGCCATTTTTCATCTGTACATGGCTGAGGATAAGTCAATAAAAGGATTACTACCATTTTCTAAAAATAAGCTATTGAGGAAGGCCATTGGTTCTTTTCCAAATATCTTCCACCCCTATCAAAGAATATCGTTCTCACAAAAGAGGAATTTCAATTGTTATATATTTTAATATAATTTCCCTCTCTTGTTTTCTTAGCATTCAGTGTGCAAGGTCTCTCTTTAGAGTCATAGTGTGACATCTTATCCTTTTCTCATGCCTTTGCCCTTGCCTCTCTGGAAAACCACTTGAATTTTCACTGCTTCTGTGAGCTGTCAGTTAGATGGCTTCAAAGCCTTTGACAAACACTAATATAGAAATCACTGTTGACTGTAGTTCCCCTCTATCCCACTGCTTCCCATATAGAATTGCAGACATCATGGTTTTTCTTTCTTGATTCTAGGCTTTGGGGGTAAACGAGGTACCCAAAGCTACATGTTATTGGATGCTTTAGTTTTTAAAGTAGAGAGGTTTTGTTATTGTTGTTTAAGGCTATGTAGGAACGTGCTTTGTACTGTATATAGATTATATGTAACATACTTTGTTTTATATTCTTAATGATGTCTATATTCATAAGCTCCCCATATTCAGTGCCTGGGGGGTCTAAGAGTACTATAGCATGAATTCTGTGTATGTGTTGGCCCTTTCAATTGGCTAATAGACCATCTTTCCATGTAGTTTCCCACTTTTTTGTTGATGACTGAAGGTTCATTTAGTTTACTTTTTATCTGCTTCAGTTTACCAGTGAGTATCATGGACACATTAGTTACGAAGAGTTGGCTACATTCTGCCACATTCTCATTTCTCCTGAGAGAAACAGAATCCCCTCCAGTACCATCTTTAACTTAGAACATGTGGAGGGCCGAGAATCACATATTGTAATTTTGTTTCATATTTGGAAATTTTCCTCAAGGCTTATTGCTACACTAAGGAAATTCTTTGAAAAATGGAATTTTCTTCTTGAAAAAAAATGAGATCTAAGATCATCATTGTTTGGTTAAGTTTTGTTGTGCCTTACCTTTCATATTTTATCTTATATAATGATGAACAAGACTTGCATTGGCAATTTCAAATAATTTTGATATTTGTCTGTTACATTAAAATCACATCATTTACTACTTGTCTTTCTTTTCTCCAAACCCTTCCATGTACTCATATTCTTGGCCTCTTTTTTTTTTAATTGTTACATTTTGGAAATACCATGTGGAACATTATGTTTTCTATTTACTTTTCTTCCTGTTGCTGAGATAAACACCATGACTGAAAGCAAGGCGAGGGGGATAATTTCATCTTATTTCCAAGTACAAATTCCAGTTGATTTCATCTTATACTTCCAGGTACAAATTCACTCCATACTTTGATCTTTATTCTTCTTGAGTTTCATGTGTTTAGCAAATTGTATCTTGGGTAATCTAGGTTTCTGGGCTAATATCCACTTATCAGCGAGTACATGTTATGTGAGTTCTTTTGTGATTAGGTTACTTCACTCATGATGATGCCCTCCAGATCCATCCATTTGCCTAGGAATTTCATGAATTCATTGTTTTTAATAGCTGAGTAGTACTCCATTGTTTCAATGTACTATAATTTCTGTATCCATTCCTCTATTGAGGGACACCTGGGTTCTTTCCAGCTTCTGGCTATTATAAATAAGGCTGCTATGAACATAGTGGAGCATGTGTCCTTATTACCAGTTGGAACATCTTCTGGATACATGCCCAGGAGAGGTATTGCAGGATCCTCTGGTATTACTATGTCCAATTTTCTGAGGAACCGCCAGACTGATTTCCAGAGTGGTTGTACCAGCTTGCAATCCCACCAGCAATGAAGGAGCATTCCTCTTTCTCCACATTCTCACCATCATCTGCTGAATTTTTGATCTTAGCCATTCTGACTGGTGTGAGGTGGAATCTCAGGGTTGTTTTGATTTGCATTTCTCTGATGATTAAGGATTTCGAACATTTTTTAATGTGCTTCTCAGCCCTTTGGCATTCTTCAGTTGAGAGTTCTTTGTTTAGCTCTGTGTCCCATTTTTAATCTATGCCCAATATTCCATACAGGTATGGTATAAAGATTATAACACAAGAATCATTGGATTGATATGCTAATCCACACAGAAGTATTATTTCATTCTTTCAACCATGTACAGAGAAACTCCCTAAGGAACGGAAGTTTCTGGGAGAGGATATCAATGAACTAACATCCTACTTTAAGAAATCTACTCTTCAGTGCATTCACCCGCCTCTGAAAAATGTTTAGTTGTATATAATGTGATTTTTAAAAATGTCATACTGAATTTCTCCTAACCAATTGGTTCTAAGCATCAACTAATTACTTTTTATACATTCACCCATCTGTACACTGTTTCTATGAATGCTGTTTTTGAGATTATGATTCTAGAAATAAAAGTCCTACATAATGCCTGGAGTAAGTGCTTAATTTAGAGAAACCTTTCACAAGTGCTGGAAGATAATTTTGTTCCTCTAATAAAAGAGAAAAAAATGTACATGGTTTTCTCTCCATTGTGAATCTTAAGCATTGGCAAAAATATCTCAACTCGGCTGCTATCTTGTTTTCTATACTCTATCTTCTCTGGAGTATGAAAATATAGAGTAGTTTAAATCATTTTGTCACTTTAATAGTACAAATAATACTTTAAAAGCAAAAATCAGTCTAACATTTCTCTCATCCAGTCCTTTTCTTGTTAAATAATTACTTTTTTTCTTGTCATGCAGAAACTCAGGCTTGAGTGAAGACATTTGTTAGATGCCTAGAATGCTACTTGTATACTGGGACCTAAACTCCTGTCTTCTTCCACTGAGCAATCTCTCCAGCCTTGATCATATAAAGTTGATTGATCCTTCATATTAGGAAGATTTGTAAAATACTTTTGAATGGCAATGACTTTCATTATTTTTTCTGTTACTAATCTAATATTTAGTATGATATTAATATGATATAAAGGAGACTGATATTGTAGTTCATCAGGAAGGTGGCTGATGTTATTCTAATTAGTAAATTAACTTTTAAAATATTTTATTTCACCAGAGAGATGGCTCAGAGGTTAAGAGAACTGACTGTTATTCCAGAGGTCCTGAGTTCAATTCTGAGCAACCACATAGTGGCTCATAAATAAATAAACTATTTATTTTTATTTTATGTGTATGTATAAATGCCTACACGTGTGCTGCATGCATGCCTAGTCTCTATCAAGGACAGAAGAAGATGATTTTCTTGAACTAGAATTACAGTCAGTTTTGAGCTATCTCATAGGTGTTGAGAAACAAATTTGGGTCCTCTGCAAGAGTAGCAAGTGCTTTTACTCGCTGATCCATTCTATCTATCTATCTGTAGGAAGCCGCCCGAGCTCCGGCGGCCGCCGAAGCCCCAGCCCCAAGCTCCAGCAGCCGGCAAGAGGCCGCCCGGGCTCCAGGAAGGCCTGTGGCTCTGGGAAGTCCTGTGGCTCCCGGAAGGCCTGCGGCTCCGGGAAGGCCTGTGTCTCCGGGAATGCCTGTGGCTCCAGGAAGGCCTGCGGCTCCGGGAAGGCCTTTGGCTCTGCCCAAGGCTCTGCCCATTACAAGATGGCGCGGGACTGGCAGGCTGCCAGGGAGGAGAGCCTAGCGCGCATGTGCAGCTCTCTCTTCAGGCCCTCCTCAAGCAATAGCCCCTCCCGAAGGGAAATATGCTAATGAGGTGTGGCTTGTGGCTCCAATGAACGGGCCACATGCTAATGGGGTGTATTTTGGTACTCCAATCCGCATCCACTATGACACCCCCCCCCCCACCGCCACTTCCCTGGGAGAGTATAAAAGCTGCAGCTCTGCTGCTGTCCAGGGTCCTGGGAATCTACTATCAAGGTGCTCCTGAATAAAGCTGACTGAGAAGATCCTGGTGGTGGCGTGACTTTCTTGCTGGTTGAGGGAGGCGCGTCACATCTATCTATCTATCTATCTATCTATCTATCTATCTATCTATCTATCTATCTATCTATCCATCCATCCTTCTATCTTAGGCAGGGTTCTTCCATGTCGCCTTGGCAGTCTTAGGTCTTGCTATATTGACCAGATTTGTCTTGGGATTCAAAAAATTGCTTTCTCTCTGTTTTCCAAGTGCCATGTGAGTTCTTTATAGCTCTAGTTGGTTGTGTGAATCTGGGAGGTTGGGGCCAAAAAATGAGGAGGACTAAAGCCTCATGCACTAGCTGACTTTATTCAAAGCATCAGACAATTTATACTCTGAGAGTTAAGAAGAGTTATATGAGCAAAGTATACAATCGCAAGGACAAGCTGCACGTGGCAAAAACATGTTTTTCCATGGAGGCATATAAAAAAATAGCCAGTTGTAACAAATAATTTGAAGCAAACTCACTTCTATCCACTACACCTACATGTAGGGGCATGAAACTACAATCCAAGAACCCCTTGTTATGGAGAAACAGAGATTTTAAGACTCTTGTTTTTTTGTAGTTTTCTCAAAAAGTCTCATTAAACTTCCATGGATTTGTTCATGGACCATGTTCCAACAGTGAGCAAATGATTTTTTTTCAAATTAATAGCCAACATTGATGTTATTATAGATTTAGAAAAAGTGTACACTGCCAAGCCAAGGAATATACTGTTTGCATTTTCCTTTATTCAATATCTTACTTTTCCCAAGATGAGTAATTGCATAAATTTATTTGCCTAGATTTTGTATTTATTCTTTATTTTCTCTACAATTCATCTCAGATGTATCAAAGAATCTTTAGCATTATTTTCTAAGTACTCTTCTATGTCAGATTAACTATATAAGTTTTTTTTTTCTTTTTGGAGTCTTCCAGCCTCCAGTTTGCTCTCTTGGCTTAATGCATAAATATCATCCAGAGACTGCACTTTGTCCCCTTCTCACTTTAGAACCTGAGGTATTTTTTTTTCTTTTTGTTAGACGTGTATTACTCCTTTTTTTCTTACTTGTTTCATGAAGCATATGTTCTAATAGTTTGCTAAGTAAAACTCTGCAAGTATAGTGATAAGACTTTTAATAAGTTGTACCATGGTGATAAACATTTCCATGAGCTCAAAGGCTTATATGGCAGTGTTTCTTTCTGACCATAACCTATGTCATCTATGGGTCCTTGTAGCTCTACAAAGATCATTTGCATTCTAGGGCCAATGTAAATAAATGGCCCTTGTATCCAAAAAGAAACTTTTGTGTTGGGAAAGAGTACTGATAGAAGAAGTGCTGGTTCTTGGTACTTCTGTTCAGAGGTGGCCCATATTACTGCTTCTGTTTACACTTCAGTGGCAAAATAAAGACCATAACCAAACCTGTTGTCAATGAGAATGAAATAATTCTCATATTGGCAAAGAAATATTATTTATCATAGAAAATATCCAACTAGCATATATAATTTTAGGTTATTTTTTCTGAAAATATTGCTCTATTAATTCCTAGTTTTTACCAGGCATGGGAGCTCATGCCTATAATCACAGCACTGAGGCAGAAGAATTATTATGAATTTCAGGCCAATTTTCTGTGTAGAGAGTTCCAATCCAGGCTCAACTATACAGTGAGAATCTGTAAAACAGCCCCAAACATGTATGATGCCAATATGACTTCTGGTTTTCTATGTAAAATTTTACTTTACTCTAAAACATTTTAGGGATCATTTAGGCCCTGTTATTGACACATTTATGATGGAATGACTTGGTGCAGATTGTTATGGATTTTTAAACTGATCATTTCTTGGGAGCTTTAGATGTGGAAATTAATGTAATTATTTTCAGAGACACTTTCCTATAGTTAGATAATTTTTGCTTCCACCTTTTTTTTTCTGAAAAATTGATTATTTGTAGGTTAGACTCAGTGAATTACCCATATTTGATTCTTATATTTTGATTCTTATATTAGTTTTCATGTTTTATTTTGGGGAATATTTTCTTGTTTCAACCTTTCCTTTTCTCTTTTTGCAATCTGATTATCACATTATCAGTGCCTATTAATTTCTCTGTTTTCTGTCTTTTCCATAGTACTTTGTTCCTGTATATGGCTATAACCTTTTCTTTTCTCTCTTTGACAGTATTAGTTATGGTTTTAGTTTGACTTCTCTTTTGTTCCGTATGCTTTCTCTGGCTTCCATTGCCCTGTTTGCTTGTTTTGGCTTCTGTCATCTTGATGACTTCCTCAAAATGTCTCAGAATCCCCCAGAAGAATTTTTCATAGTTAAGAAAGGAATTTAAAAAGTAAATTATAAGTAAGGAATATGAAAGCAGAGTTTGTCACATTATGGAATTTACTGTGGAGTGACTAGTCATAAGTAACTTTTTGTTGGGGTAAATCCAAAGGCTAGTAAATTGATAACTTTCTTCTGTTTACTGTCAGTTTTTCAAGAATAAATAGAACCTGCTATGTCACCTGAATATATCTGGGTAAACAGGCTTGGGATCTGGCATTCCATATGTAGAATTTCACTAAATATCTCTATTTTCTGTCACTTTCTTTGTCTTCTGCCAAAGCTGATGCTCCTAGAGTGCTCTAGTGTATTTTGATAAGAATTGTCAGAGAATATATCTCTTGTGTCCTAAGGACAATGGTGGCAAATGAAATAATTTACCAGACAGTTTATGAAATATTAATGATCAAACTACAAGCAAACCAATCAACATTACTTCTATTTTTTCCCAGTATAGTAATTTATGCCATTTTCCTAAAGACTACCATGTTCAAGATCAATAGTGAGAAAGGAGAAAAATTACCACAGTTGTTGCTTATAGCTTTAAAAAAAACCTTCTCAAGAGGTTTTGATATCTACAGTTTGCTGATTTAGAACAGGAATTGTGTTTCAGGTTAAAAGCTTGGCTTGTGGAGGTAAATTTGCTTCTACAGGGGAGAATCCAGGGCAAACAAGTATTGGGGCACAAACTGATGTTGAGAAAGTGTGGTATTTGTACAAAAAACTAGCACATTTCTCTGGTCAGCCAATTAAGGAGCAACTATTCTGAGGTATCAAGTAGACTGCAGTGTTAATCTGCTGAAAGTAGGAAGCAATGTATCAGGAGCACATCTGAGATGGATTGCCAGTGGAGCTTGAAACGCATTCTTTTCTGATGGAAGAACTTCACAAATATCTTTTTTTAAAATAAAAGACTATTTATACTTATCAATATAAAATATAAAGTAAACAATCAGCACATATCCTGGGGTAACACCAGAAAATGGGAAAGAGAAAAGGGACCATTGCTGGGGTTAAGGATACAAATGAATTGCTCATGAATATCTTGTTATATCACCACACACAGCAACTCCAGGCAACCTTGAGTCTCATCATTGCTATTTTTGAGCTCTTTCATTTTACACAGGCATATTTCTCTTCCCTGTGTATAAAATTCGTCTTTGATACCCTGTCTGGTCTTGGCAGAAATTTCAATGAACAGAATCCCATAACTCCTGGACAGTGTATGAGCTTATTTTGTGGCCTTGTTAGCAAATTAAATTTGTTTTCTACCAGCACTGTACATATATCATCTGAGATGTTTACCCAGTCTGCTGTCTCTGTGGTAGCTCATATTTATCAACAAAATCCTTCCTGATTAGCTAGATTGTCAGTGCACTTTTCTCAATACCACCTGCTTCCATTGCTATTGCTCTGTACCTGTCATTAACACCACTACAAATCTCCAACTGCACTGCTCTGAGTTTAGATTTACTTAGGACAGAAACTGATCAAATATGGGAGATCTCAGGATTGCCACTTAGTAATTACTGTAGCAAAAATATTAGGTAACTTATGAGAGGAGGGATTTATTTGGGTTATGGTTGAGAAGGTATAGTCGTTGTTGGTGGGGAAAGCAAGGTATAGAAGGAAGTAGCTTTGCTGTTGAACCTGGGGGACACAGCCAGTTTCCCAAGCAAAGTTGAGCCACCTATCCTCAATAAGCCAATAAAAAGAGCAAAATCAATAGTGGAAACCAGAAAAAGGAAATGTATTCAATGCAGCCACATTATAAAGAAAAACAAAGAGATCAAATGGATCCCCATGTTCATATTTAGGGTTCTGATGTGAGATTAAGTTTAAAGGCACATGTAGACAGCCCACATCAAAGCGGTAGTACTCCCATTGACTCATTATTGTTTGGGTTTCAATTTCATTCTTTATGGTGGAGTAACAAATTAGAAACTTTGTGATCTCTTCTTCCAGCATGAGATTCCTGGGACAATTCCTATTTTTTTTTTTTGGACAGATTATTTATTGCACATGGCTTTAGAAAACATAATGATTTCACTTGAATCATCAGCCATAGAGCCCTCCAAACCCCACGGATTGTACAAAAGGTACGATCCTGATTTGAATTTCAAATGTAAGTGCTACTTTTCTCTGAGCTTCAGGAGGAAACTCACTTTCTTCCCTTTGCCTTTTTTTTTTCTTTTTTTTTTTTTTTTTTTTTGGAGACTTCAACACCCCACTGTCATCAAGGGACAGATCCTGGAAACAGAAACTAAACAGAGACTCAGTCGAACTAACGGAAGCTATGAAACAAATGGACTTAACAGATATCTACAGAATATTTCATCCTAAAACAAAAGGATATACCTTTTTCTCAGCACCTCATGACACCTTCTCCAAAATTGATCACATAATTGGCCACAAAACAGCCCACAACAGATTCAAAAATATTGAAATTGTCCCTTGCATCCTATCAGATCACCATGGACAATTCCTATTTCTTTCTGTTCCATTTTCAATAGTCTGATAGTCAGATTGAGAGACATAATTTTTTTCTTTAGACTATTTTAATTTCTGCCAGGATACTTATAGTTTCATGGTAGTGGGCAGCTCTATAATGGTACAAGCTTTTAAGTAGCATCTTGTTCATATCCCAGGGGTTGAGAAATCACAAATCTCAAGATCACATAGACTTACCATAACCCAGAAGTTCTATTCCAGTGGCCCTAGTCTGTCACGTAGGCTCCATATCCAAAACTTGTACAGTCTCCCAAAATAGTAGTACTACCTGGGAAACAATCAAATGAGCTTTTGATGGACAATTTTTTTTAATATATTTTTCAGCATTTTTATTAGATATTTTCTTTTTTTCCAATTTTTATTAGATATTTTCTTCATTTACATTTCAAATGTTAACCAGAAAGTTCCCTATACCCTCCCCCCTCCCGGCCCTGTGCCACTAACCATCCGCTCACACTTCTTGGCCCTGGCATTCCCCTGTACTGGGGCATATAAAGTCTGCATGACCAAGGGGCCTCTCTTCCCAATGATGGCCAAGCAGGCCATCTTCTTCTATATATGCAGCTAGAGACATGAGCTCTGGGGGTACTAGTTAGTTCATGTTATTCTTCCACCTATAGGGTTGAAGACCCCTTCAGCTCCTTGGGTACTTTCTCTAGCTCCTTCCTTGGGAGTCCTGTGTTCCATCTAATAGCTGACTGTGAGCATCCACTTCCGTGTTTGCCAGGCTCTGGTATAGTCTCCCACGAGACAGCTATATCAGGGCCCTTTCAGCACTATCTTGCTGGCATATGCAATAGTGTCTATGTTTGGTGGCTGATTATGGGATGGATCCCTGGCAGCCGCAGTCACTGGGTCCATCCTTTGGATTCAGATTCACACATGATCTCTGTAACTCCTTCAATGTGTACTTTATTCTTAATTCTAGGAAGGGGTGACTTGTCCACATTTTGATCTTCCTTCTTCTTGAGTTTCATGTGTTTAGTAAATTGTATCTTGGGTAGTCTAGGTTTCTGGGCTAATATCCATATATCAGTGAGTGCATGTTATGTGAGTTCTTTTGTGATTGGGTTATCTCACTCAGGATGATGGCCTCCAGATCCATCCATTTGCCTAGGAATTTCATATATTTATTGTTTTTAATAGCTGAGTAGTACACCATTGTGTAAATGTACTACATTCTCTGTATCCATTCTTCTGTTGAGGGACATCTGGGTCTTTGCAGCTTCTGGCTATTATAAATAAGGCTGCTATGAACATAGTGGAACATGTGTCCTTATTACCAGATGGAATATCTTCTGGATATATGCCCAGTAGAGGTATTGCAGAATCTTCCGGTAGTACTATGTCCAATTTTCTGAGGAACCGCCAGACTGATTTCCAGAGTGGTTGAACAAGCTTGCATTCCCACCAACAATGGAGGAGTGTTCTCCTTTCTCCACATCCACACCAGCATCTGTTGTCACCTGAATTTTTTATCTTAGCCATTCTTACTGGTGTGAGGTGGAATCTCAGGGTTGTTTTGATTTGCATTTCCCTGATGATTAAGGATGTTGAACATTTTTTCATGTGCTTCTCAGCCATTTGGTGTTCCTCAGTTGAGAATTCTTTGTTTAACTCTGTGCCCCACTTTTTAATGGGGATTTGTGATTTTCTGGTATCCACCTTCTTGAGTTCTTTATATATATTGGATATCAGTCCCCTATCTGATTTAGGATTGGTAAAGATCCTTTCCCAATCCATTGGTGGCCCTTTTGTCCTGTTGACAGTATCTTTTGTCTTACAGAAGCTTCGCAACTTTATGAGGTCCCATTTGTCAATTCTTGATCTTACAGCACAAGCCTTTGCTGTTTTGTTCAGGAATTTTTCCCCAGTGCCCATATCGTCGAGGCTTTTCCCCACTTTCTCCTCTATAAGTTTCAGTGTCTCTGGTTTTATGTGGAGGTCCTTCAACCACTTAGACTTGACCTTAGTACAAGGAGATAAAAATGGATCAATTCCCAGTCTTCTACATGATAGCAGCCAGTTGTGCCAGCACCATTTGTTGAAAAGGCTGTCTTTTTTCCACTGGATAGTTTTAGCTCCCTTGTCAAAGATCAGGTGACCATAGGTGTGTGGATTCATTTCTGGGTCTTAGATTCTATTCCATTGATTGGCCTGTCTGTTGCTGTACCAGTACCAAGCAGTTTTTATTACGATTGCTCTGTAGTACAGCTTGAGGTCAGGCATGGTGATTCTACCAGAGGTTCTTTTATTGTTGAGAAGAGTTTTTGCTAGTCTAGGGTTTTTTTTTTGTTCCAGATGAACTTGCTAATTCTCTTTTCTAGATCCTTGAAGAATTGAGTTGGAATTTTGATGGGGGATTGCATTGAATCTGTAGATAGTTTTAGGCACTATAACCATTTTTACTATATTGATTCTGCCCAACCATGAGCATGGGAGATCCTTCCATCTTCTGAGATCTTCCTCAATTTCTTTCTTCAGAGACTTGAAGTTCTTGTCATACAAATCTTTCACTTCCTTCATAAGAGTCACCCCAAGATATTTTATATTGTTTGTGACTATTGTGAAGGGTGATGTTTCCCTGATCTCTTTCTCAGTCCACTTATCCTTTATATAGAGAAAGTCCATCGATTTGTTTGAGTTAATTCTATATACAGCTACTGCACTGAAGCTGTTTATCAGGTTTAGGAGTTCTCTGGTGGAGTTTTTGGGGTCACTTATATATACTATCATATCTTCTGCAAATAGCGATAATTTGAGTTCTTCCTTTTCAATTTGTATTCCCTTGGACCTCCTTTTATTGTCCAATTGCTCTGGTTAGGACTTCAAGTAATATATTGAATAGGTAGGGAGAAAGTGGGCAGCCTTGTCTGGTCCCTGATTTTAGTGGGATTGCTTCCAGTTTCTCTCCATTTACTTTGATGTGGGCCACTGGTTTGCTGTAGATTGCTTTTATCATGTTTAGTTATGGGCCTTGAATTCTTGATCTTTCCAAGACCTTTATCATGAATAGGTGTTGGATTTTGTCAAATGCTTTCTCAGCTTCCAAGATGATCATGTGGTTATTTTTGAGTTTGTTTATAGTGTATTACATTGATGGATTTCAGTATATTAAACCATCCCTGCATTCCTGCGATGAACCTTACTTGGTCGTGATGGATGATCGTTTTGATGTGTTCTTGGATTCGGTTGGTAAGAATTTTGTTGAGTATTTTTGCGTTGATATTCATAAGGGAAATTGGTCTGAAGTTGTCTATCTTTGTTGTGTCTTTATGTGGTTTAGGTATCAGAGTAATTGTGGCTTCATAGAATGAATTGGGTAGTGTACCTTCAGATTCTATTTTGTTGAATAGTTTGAGAAGAACTGGAACTAAGTCTTCTTTGTAAGGTCTGATAGAACTCTGCACTAAACCCATCTGGTCCTGGGCTTTTTTTGGTTGGGAGACTATTAATGACTGCTTCTATTTATTTAGGAGATATAGGGCTGTTTAGGTTATTAATCTGATCATGGTTTAACTTTGGAACAAGTTATCTGTCTAGAAAGTTATCCATTTCATCTAGATTTTCCAGTTTTTTTGAATATAACCTTTTGTAGAAGGATCTGATGGTGTTTTGAATTTCCTCAGGATCTGTTGTTATGTCTCCTTTTTCATTTATGATTTTGTTAATTCTGATGCTATCCCTGTGCCCTCTAGTGAGTCTGGCCCAGGGTTTGTCTATCTTGTTGACTTTTTTAAAGAACCAGCTCCTGGTTTGATTGATTCTTTGGATAGTTCTTTTTGTTTCCACATGGTTGATCTCACCCCTGAGTTTGATTATTTCCTGCCGTCTACTCCTCTTTGGTGAATTTGCTTCCATTTGATCTAAAGCTTGCAGATGTGCTGCTAAGCTTCTGGTATATGCTCTCTCCAGTTGTTTTTTTTTTTTTTTTTTTTTTTTTTTTTTTTTTTTTTTTTTTTTTTTTTTTTTTTTTTTTTTTTTTTTTTTTTTTTTTTTTTTTTTTTTTTTTTTTTTTTTTTTTTTTTTTTT
>LR753825.1:0-94939 GCA_902729485.2 Mus minutoides | reverse complement strand
AAACTCTAGAAAGTCTTTACTTTCTTTCTTTATTTCTTCCTTGACCAAGGTATCATTGAGTAGAATGTTGTCCAGGTTCCATGTGAATGATGGTGTTCTGCTACTTATGTTGTTATTGAAGAGCAACCTTAGTCCATGGTGATCTGATAGGATGCAAGGAACAATTTCCATATTTTTTAATCTGGTGAGGCCTGTTTTGTGGCTAATTATGTGGTCAATTTTGGAGAAGGTGCCATGAGGTGCTGAGAAAAAAGGTATATCCTTTTGTTTTAGGATGAAATATTCTATAGATATCGGTTAAGTCCCTTTGTTTCATAGCTTCTGTTAGTTTGACCGAGTCTCTGTTTAGTTTCTGTTTCCGGTGTCTGTCCATTGATGAGAGTGGGGTGTTGAAGTCTCCCAGTATTATTGCGTGAGATGCAATGTGTGTTTTGAGTTTTACTAAAGTTTCTTTAATGAAAGTGTCTGCCCTTGCATTTGGAGCATAGATATTCAGAATTGAGAGTTCCTCTTGGAAGATTTTGCCTTTGATGAGTATGAAGTGCCCTTTTTGTCTTTTTTGATAATTTTGGGTTGAAAGTCTATTTTATTCGATATTAGAATGGCTACCCCAGCTTTTTTCTTCGGATCATTTGCCTGGAAAACTGTTTTCCAGTTTTCACCCTAAGGTAGTGTCTGTGTTTTTTCCTAAGGTGCATTTCCTGTAAGCAGGAAAACATTGGGTCCTGTTTGTGTAGCCAGTCTGATAATGTATGTCTTTTTATGGGAGAATTGAGTCCATTTTTATTAAGCGATATTAATGAACAGTAATTGTTGCTTCCTGTCATTTTTGTTTTTAGAGTTGGGATTCTGTTCTTGTGGCTGTCTTCTTTTAGGTTTGTTGAAGGATTACTTTCTTGCTTTTTCTAGGGCAGAGTTTCCATCCTTGTATTGGTGTTTTTCTGTTATTATCCTTTGAAGGGCTGGATTCGTTGAAAGATATTGTGTGAATTTGAATTCGTCATGGAATAATTTTGTTTCTCCATCTTTGTTAAATGAGAGTTTTGCTGGGCATAGTAGCCTGGGCTGGCATTTGTGTTCTCTTATTGTCTGTATAATCTCTGTCCATGATCTTCTGGCTTTCATAGTCTCTGGTGAGAAGTCTGGAGTAATTGTAATAGGCCTGCCTTTATATGTTACTTGACCTTTTTCCCTTACTGCTTTTAATATTCTGTCTTTACTTGTGCGTTTGTTGTTCTGATTATTATGTGTCGGGAGGAATTTCTTTTCTGGTCCAGCCTATTTGGAGTTCTGTAGGCTTCTTGTATGTTTATGGGCATCTCATTCTTTAGGTATGGAAAGTTTTCTTCTATAATTTTGTTGAAGATATTTGCTGGCCTTTTAGTTTGTGAGTCTTCCTTCTCATCTACTCCTATTATCCTTAAGTTTGGTCTTCTCATTGTGTCCTGGATTTCCTGGATAGTTTGTGTTAGGATCTTTTTGCATTTAGCATTTTCTTTGATTGCCGTGTCTACGATCCCTATAGAATCTTCTGTGCCTGAGATTCTCTCTTCTATCTCTTGTATTCTGTTGCTGATGCTCGTATCTATGGTTCCTGATTTTTTTCCTATGGTTTCTATCTCCAGGGTTATCTTCTTTTGGGTTTTCTTTATTGTTTCTACTTCCATTTTTAGGTTCTGGATGGTTTTGTTCAATTCCATCACCTGTTTGATATTCTTTTCCTGTAACTCTCTAAGTTTTTCCTCTTTAAATGCTTCTAGTTGTTTATCTGTCTTTTCCTGTATTTCCTTCTTATAGTCTTCCATCATCATCATGAGAAGTACTTTAGATCCATGTCTTGCTTTTCCAGTGTGATGTTGTATCTAGGACTTGACATGGTGGGAGAGTTTGGATCTGGTGATGCCAAGTACCCTTGGTTTCTGTTGCTTCTGTTCTTATGCTTGCCTCCTGCCATCTCTGTCTGAGGAGACCAGGCACTGGTGCAGAGCAGAAGGTGCCCGCTGCCCTGGTCTGGCCCTTTGTCTATCTCCCAGCTGCTGACTCAAGTCCCATGCAATTGGACTTGAACAGATGTTGTGTTCCTCTCACCAGTGGTCCCTAGATAGCCTGGAGTGTCCCGCAGGGAACCTGGGAGAGTGCACAGCCCCTTTGCCTGAGACTGTCGCTGGTGCAGTGTGGACCTGAAGGGGTCTGCTGCCCTGGTCTGGTGCCCTGTCTACCTCCCACCTGAGGATTCAAGTCCCACATGATTGGACTGGAACAGATGTTGCGTTCCTCTCACCAGTGGCTTCTAGATCGCCCAGAGAGTCCCGCAGGGAACCTGGGAGCATGCACAGCCCCTGAGCCCGAGACCGTCGCTTTAGATAACACATTTAACAGCACAACCAGGGCTAGAATCTAGCTCTTTGAAATCCATATTCTCTGCTTCATTATCTATATTTGCATTTAGCATCTATAAAATTATACAGAATTAGATTTGTCACTGGTTCAATAGTGGCAAGACTATTTGGAGTGTATATGGATGATTAACTGCTTTCTAATTGTATTTAAGGCTAGAACCTGGAGAGACAGTACAGTGATTAAGAATACTTGCTCTTGCAAGGGCCTGTTTTTTATTCCCCACCACCCACATGGTAACTTACAACCTTCTGCAAATCAAGCCCCCAAGAATTCTGTATACTCTTCTGATCTCTTTGGGTACCAGGCACACACATGTTGCTCATAATACACTCAGGTAAGCCACTCATACACATACAAATGAAAAATAAAATACATATTCAAAAAAGGCAAATGGATTGAGAAGTCATAGACCCTAAGGAGGAATATATTACTGATTTAAAAATGGACACATAGACAAATTGCCTTCTAAGTATTTATGTTTATACCCATGGCATATTACTACTCTTAGCCTTGGTCAGAGAAACTTCTATTTATAGTGGGTGACAGTAAATGCAAAGACTCATACATAACTGGTCAAAGTGCTGAAAAGAGGCGACTATTGAATGCTTAGCTCTACATGGCACACATCTTCCCATCTAAGGCTCATGGAACATTGTGGATGAGGTGGGAGATTGTAGGAGCCAGAGAATAGGTAGGAGTGCTATGAAATGCTTAATATGACATTGGGATATAACATGCCTATTACCATCATGAACACATATCAGCTGTGGCAACCTGCACAAGACCCACAGATCAGAACAAAAAGATATAAAAGTAGAATGGGAAACTAGTTGTGAAGATGTGATTTCAACAGGAGTAGGAGATGAATAACATAATGTAATGGGGTCAAATATGATAATATAATATTGATAAGCAGTAATAGATTATAAACACTAAGTTTGGTCTTTTAACATTTGTGCCATTTGCAGGCCAACACTGAACAACTGAAATTGTAGACCTGATGAAATTCAAATAAATGTGCTTTTACACTATCTTCTGCAAAGATCACCATTTATCATTTTAGTGCTGGTTAGCTCATGTCTTTGAACTTATATCTAAAGTGGTTAATTTTTCTTTATTTCTTCATTGCTTACAAGGACATCCTATTTGTCCATATTTTAGATGGGCTGTCCCAAATTGCCATGGAATTTGTGCTTGGCTAATTAAGAGACAGAAATGAAAGAGGTCTGCCAGTGTGTGGTCCTTTGTTTGAATTTCCTTGAATGCAAACACAGGAGCAGAGTTTTTATAGAGCAGCTGATCTCCCCAGTTTTGATTTTGCTGAGGCAGGTAGTTGACCTCTTTGAGGAAGTCTGGATTTTCTCTGTCTTGGGAAATTACTGATAACATCAGACCCAGAAGGAGGTGAATAAATGGAAAAAGAAAAATTCATATGAGCAATGCCAACATTCAGATTTTCAACTCCACCCAATTCTTCCCCAGCTCTCCTTTCTGCTGCTACTTGCTTCCCAGGAAGCAGAAAACAATAGGCTACTGATTGAACTTAAGTCTAAACTTCAGGCAGTTAAAGGTAGAGGAAGTAAAGCATAGTAACAGTTAGAATTGAAGCCCTTATGTTTTCATTATGAGGCATACTGTGTTTTATTCATGTTTTAAAGGCATTTATGTTTTAAAGGCAGCCTTGGTTCTAAAGCCAAACTTAGAAGCCAGTTCATTTTGGTAATCTTTCTACTGTTCAAAATTTCTAGCTTGTCTTTGGGGAGTTAATCTCTTTCAAAAATATGCAAAGGTCTTACAGTGAAGAGAAGGAAACACATTCCAATTCTACCCGGACTGGGCTCATACAATGAGAGCTGGAAAACCCAGAGATCGTGGGACTAAGGGAGAGCCATTGAACAGCTGGACTTTATGGTAGGAAATAAAACATAAAATATTGTCTCTTTCTGATTCCTTCTAGAGGAATATAAGTGGAGTACGTTTGTCTGCGTACTCCAGTGAGATTTCCAGAACAGGTACTGTTTTTATTGTTTGATAATTTCATGCAGGCACACAATGTGTTTTAATCAAATCTCTGCCTGCCCATTCTCTCTCCTTTACTATCTCACTCACCATTCAGCACCTTTCAGTTTCCCTTCCAAGCTCATATGCTCTTTCTTTTAATCTACTGAGTCCTCTTAGTGCTACCAGTATGCACATGTGACTGTAGGACAATCTGGAATGGAAAGCCTCTCAAGGGCTGCACAGTAACTACTACTTGTGCTTTGTCTTCATCATTCTCTACTAGCCCTTCCCCTGTCTTTCTCTCTAAAACTCATTCATTTTGTTAGCAAACTTGTACTAATACTCCAGTAATTTCTGGGCACATTACCAACAACGTCACTGTGACGAACTACAGCAAGTTCTACTTGTTTATTGTTGTATAACCCACTCCCCCAAATTAGTCATTTCATGCATCAACCATTTATCAGTTCAGCTAAATCTCAGCTGGGTGAGTCTCTTGATCACTTTGACCACTCAGAAGTACTTAGAGGACTGAGGGGTTAGTCTAGAGGGCTTGTCATACTGTTACTCACATCTCTGGTGCCTTGGCAGAGTTGAGTACAAGACTGATCTGTTCTGGTCTTATAAACCAGAACAACTACATGTGGCCTCACTAGCACAGCAATCCCAGGCTTGTTGAACTTCTTGTTTAATATGTTTTATTTTTAATTGACAAGCAATAGTTGGGATACAGTGTGACACTCTAATACATATTTACAATGATTAATTGTCAGATCAGAGCAATTGGCATACAAATCATTTTACATATCATTTGTTAGTGTGGAGCATATTCAAAACACTGTTAACTGTTCTTATGTGAAATGTAAAGTGATGTCATATGCTGTCTGATTAATAATTACTTATAGGACTTCAGTTAAAGCTAGCAGTTGCTGTTGCTGGTCCATATGTTGAAACTACTCTCGTCTTCTTCTTCTTCTTTTTTTTTTTTTTTTTTTTTTTTCTTTACTAACTCCTACTAATACTTAGAATTCAGTTCAAGGAGTTCTTTCTCACTACAAACTCTTGACCTTGTTCACCTCCGTTTGGTTTAGATTCCTTCCCTGAGGTTCCCTTACTCTTCTTTTGTCCTCCCCTACCTTCCTCATTTCTACATATATTTCATTGCAAACCTTGATTTACCCATTCCCATCATTTCTTCATAGATTATTGTAATCTTGATTTATGTGATTTTCAATTGGTTTCCCCCTCAATGAGATTAATTGCTAAAATGATAGACATACCTGTAGTTTTCTCCTACAAGGACTGAGAAAATTCAAACTAATACAGTTACTCCCATCATCACAACAAAAGCAGATATTGAATCATTGTAAATGCAGAGAATATTAAAAAGAAAAGCTTAACTCTGAGCCACACAGGTAATGATTGGGACTGGTTCATCTTTGTTGCCATTTTGAGGTTGCATATAAAATAGTGTCTTGACAAATGTTTAAATATGAGTTAATAATGACAGTGTATTTGTTGAAAATATACATTGTTTTGTCCAAGGAATGTAATTTCTCTTATTTTTATGATCTCTCTTTCTCTCTGATACTACCAGGCTTAAACATGATACATTCTACTAGAAATAGTGGAATGGGGCTGGAAAGATGGCTTATGAGTTAAGAATATTAGTTTCTTCTCAAGAGGGTACTGGTTTTGTTCCCAGTAATCACATGGTAGTTTGCAACCAAGTTTAATTCCAGTTCTAGGGAATATGATGCCCTCTGGCATCCATGGGCAAAAGGCACCTATGTATTGCAAATATACACACAGACAAAACATTCGTAAGCCTTTTGTAAAAAGATAAAAAAAGAAATAGTGAAGAGACAAATCATAATTGCACACAGTCAGCCCATGCCCTTTGCTTGCAGACAAATTATACTAGGCTCTGCTAATCTCTAGATCAGTTTACCATCTGCAGAGATGAAATGTTGTCTCCTCATACTTGTTAATCTTTTATTTCAGCTTTCACAACCCTGGTGATAGATGCACTGCAATTTCCTGCTGTCATATTTAATCCTTTGGAATAATTTCTGGCTGCACTTTATTGTCATGGTTGTGCAGACACATCTTGCCTGCCGTTGTCTTCTGATGAATCTGGGTGGGAGCATATCTTATTAGTGTAGCCTCTTTATAATATTGGATTTCTCAGAATATGATTTCTACATTTTAGGTTTTCATGACAACAATATTAAAATAGTCTTTGGAATCATAAATTATTGACTTTTAAAGGACTCTACTTGCTGGCTTTATAACTCTGAGTCTAATTTTCTCATCTGTGAAAATGGGGATAATAATCATGACCTGGTTGGGTCATTCAAAGCAGAACACCTACCAAGTATTTGCTGAAAAATAGTAGTTCACTCTAGTGTCTTGTTTCAGTGTGCTGACTTTTGAATCACAGAGGAAATCATTTTATAGCACTGTGTTCTATTCGCACATGTGTGCCTGAAGCATACTCCCCTACAGTTCCCTACCTTCATTTTCTCATCCTTCTCTTCATAGACATTTTTTTTTTTTTGCTGGAGCAAAAGTTATTCTCTTCTCCATAGTCTATGGTTTGCACTTCCCCAAATGGGAATAATTTGCTTACAAGCCTGGCTTTGACAACACTCTAGGCAGAGCAGCTGATTCTGGTCGCATGGCCATGCAGTTGCCTCACCTGGAGAACGCAGACTCAGTGGCCTCTGTTACAGTAGGTACACTTTAGTTTTAATCCTATTTTTTCAAATTTATTTGTTTGTTTTGTTATGTTTTCTCCTTGTAACACTATTTTGGTTTTGGGATAAAAGGAAAATATAAGGAAGTAAGACAGTATTTTAGAGACAATTGATATTTTTTCTAGAAGTTATATTTATGCTACCCTGGGCAGTACAATCTTAATTAGGGCTTCTATTGCTGTGATGATGCAAAAATTCAAGTTAATCAATTAAAGTTAGTCAGGACAAGAATTCAAACAAGACAGGAACCTGGAGGCAGGATCAGATACAGCGGCAATGTACAGCTTACTTTCTTATTCAGCTTGCTTTATTAGAGCACTCAGGACCACCAACCCAGCGGTGACACCACCCACAATGGGCTGGTTCCTCCCTTGTCAATCTCTAATTAAGAAACTTATAGAGGAGAAAGTGGGGAAAAGCCTCGAAGATATGGGCACTGGGGAAAAATTCCTGAATAGAACAGCAATGGCTTGTGCTGTAAGAGCGAGAATTGACAAATGGGACCTCATAAAGTTGCAAAGCTTCTGTAAGACAAAAGATACTGTCAACAAGACAAAAGGGTCACCAACAGATTGGGAAAGGATCTTTACCAATCCTAAATCAGATAGGGGACTGATATCCAATATATATAAAGAACTCAAGAAGGTGGACACCAGAGAATCAAATATCCCCATTAAAAAGTGGGGCACAGAGTTAAACAAAGAACTCTCAACTGAGGAATACCGAATGGCTGAGAAGCACCTGAAAAAATGTTCAACATCNATGGCCTAGTTGGCCATCATTGGGAGGAGAGGCCCCTTGGTCATACAGACTCTATATGCCCCAGAACAGGGGAATGCCAGGGCCATTATGTGGGAGGGGGTGGGTAGGGGAGCAGGGCGGGGACGCGGGAGGGTAAGGGAAAATTTCTGGATAACATGTGAAATGTAAATGAAGAAAATATCTAATAAAGAGAGAAAAAGCAAACAAACAAACAAACAAAAAGACTCAAAAAAAAAAGAAAAAGAAAATGCCTTATTGTGTTACTTGCAGCTAGATGTTATGGAGGTATTTCCTTTTTTTTTTTTTATTAGATATTTTCTTTATTTACATTTCAAATGCTATCCCAAAAGTTCCCTATACCCTTCCCCTGCCTTGCTCCCCTACCCACCCACTCCCACTTTTTGGCCCTGGTGTTCCCCTGTACTGGGGCATATGAAGTTTGTAAGACCAGGGGGCCTCTCTTCCCAATGATGGCCAATGACGCCATCTTCTGCTACATATGCATCTAGAGACATGAGCTCTGGGGATACTGGTTAGTTCATATTGTTGTTCCACCTAAAGGGTTGTAGACTCCTTCAACTCCTTGGGTAATTTCTCTAGCTCCTCCATTGGGGGGCCTGTGTTCGATCCTATAGATGACTATGAGAATCCCTTTCTGTATTTGCCAGGCACTGGCATAGCCTCACTCGAGAGAGCTATTTCAGGGTCCTTTCAGCAAAATATTGCTGGCATATGCAATAGTGTCTGGGTTTGAAGGTTGTTTATGGGATGGATCCTTAGGTGGGGTAGTCTCTGGATGGTCCATCCTTTCGTTTCAGCTCCAAACTTTGTCTCTGTAACTTCTTTCATAGGTATCTTGTTCTCTATTCTAAGAAGGAATGACGTATCCACACTTCGGTCTTTGTTCCTCTTGATTTTCTTGTGTTTTGCAAATTGTATCTTGGGTATTCTAAGTTTCTGGGCTAATATCCACTTATCAGTGAGTGCATATCAATTGACTTCTTTTGTGATTGGATTACCTCACTGAGGATGATATCCTCCAGATACATCCATTTGCCAAAGAATTTCATAAATACATTTTTTAATGGCTGAGTAGTACTCCATTGTGTAAATGTACCACATTTTCTGTATCCATTCCTCCATTGAGGGAAATATGGGTTCTTTCTACATTCTGGCTATAATAAATAAGGCTGCTATGAACATAGTAGAGCATGTGTTCTTATTACCAGTTGGAACATCTTCTGGATATGTGCTCAGGAGAGGTATTGCTGGATCTTCTGGTAGTACTATGTGCAGTTTTCTGAGGAACCACCAGACTGATTTCCAGAGTGGTTGTACCAGCTTGCAATCCCACCAGCAATGGAGGAGTGTTCCTCTTTCTCCACATCCTCGCCACCGTCTGCTGTCATCTGAGTTTTTGATCTTAGCCATTCTGACTGGAGTGAGGTGGAATCTCAAGATTGTTTTGATTTGCATTTCCCTGATGATTAAGGATGCTGAACAATTTTTCAGGTGCTTCTCAGGCATTAGGTATTCCTCACTTGAGAATTCTTTGTTTAGCTCTATACTCTCTTTTTTAATGGGATTATTTGAATTTCTGGAGTCCAGATTCTTGAGCTCTTTGTATATATTGGATATTAGTCCCCTATCAGATTTAGGATTGGTAAAAATTCTTTCCCAATCTGTTGGTGGCCTTTTTGTCTTATTGATAGTGTCATTTGCCTTACAGAAGCTTTGCAATTTCATGAGGTCCCATTTGTCAATTTTTGATCTTACAGCACAAGCCATTGCTATTCTGTTTAGGAATTTTTCCCCTGTGCCCATATCTTCGAGGCTTTTCCCCACTTTCTTCTCTATAAATTTTAGTGTCTCTGGTTATATGTGGAGGTCTTTTATCCACTTAGACTTGAGCTTTGTACAAGGAGATAAGAATGGATCAATTCACATTCTTCTACATGATAACTACCAGTTGTGCCAGCACCATTTGTTGAAAATGCTGTCTTTTTTCCACTGGATGGTTTTAGCTCCCTTGTCAAAGCTCAAGAGACCATAGGTATGTGGTTTCATTTCTGGGTCTTCAATTCTATTCCATTGATCTACCTGTCTGTTGCTGTACCAGTACCATGCGGGTTATTTATTTATTTATTTATTCATTTATTTTATCACAATTGCTCTGTAGTACAGCCTGAGGTCAGGCATGGTGATTCCACCAGAGGTTATTTTATTGTTGAGAACATTTTTTGCTATCCTAGGTCTTTTATTATTCCAGATGAATTTGCAAATTGCCCTTTTTTAACTCAGCGAAGAATTGAGTTGGTATTTTAATGGAGATTTCATTGATTCTCTAGATTGCTTTCAGCAGGATAGCCATTTTGACTATATTAATCCTGCCAATCCATGAGCATGGGAGATCTTTCCATCTTCTAAGATCTTCTTCAATTTCTTTCTTCAGAGTCTAGAAGCTCTTATCATACAGATCATTCACTTTCTTAGTTAGATGCACACCAAGGTCTTTTATATCGTTTGTGACTATTGTGAAGGGTGTTGTTTCCCTAATTTCTTTATCAGCCTGCTTATCCTTTGTTTAGAGAAAGGCCATTGATTTTTTTTGAGTTAATTTTATATCCAGCTACTGCACTGAAGCTGTTTATCAGGTTTAGGAGTTGGTGGAATTTTTCAGGTCACTTATATATAGTATCATATCATCTGCAAATAGTGATATTTTGACTTCTTCCTTTCCAATTTGTATCCCCTGGATCTCCTTTCATTCTAGAATTGCTCTGGCTAGGACTTCAAGTACTATGTTGAATAGGTAGGGAGGAAGTGGGCAGCCTTGTCTAGTCCCTGATTTTAGTGGGATTGCTTTGAGTTTCTCTCCATTTAGTTTGATGTTGGCTACTGGTTTGCTGTAGATTGCTTTTATTATGTTTAGGTATGGGCCTTGAATTCCTGATCTTTCTAAGACTTTTATCATGAATGGGTATTGGATTTTGTCAAATGCTTTCTCAGCATCTAAAGAGATGATCATGTAGTTTTTGTCTTTGAGTTTGTTTATATAGTGAATTACATTGATGGATTTCCATATATTAAACCATCCCTTTATCCCTGGTATGAAGCCTACTTGGTCATTTATGGATGATAGTTTTGATGTGTTCTTAGATTCGGTTTCTGAGGATTTTATTGAGTATTTTTGCATCAATATTCATGAGAAAAATTGGTCTGAAGTTTTCTTTCTTTGTTGGATCTTTGTGTAGATTTAGGTATCAGAGTAATTGTTGCTTCATAGAATGAATTGGGTAGAATTCCTTCTCTTTCTATTTTGTTGAATAGTTTGAGGAGAGTTGGAATTATGTCTTATTTGAAGGTCTGATAGAAATCTGCACTTAACCCATCTGGTCCTGTGCTTTTTTTGTTTGGGAGAATATTGATGACTGCTTCTATTTCTTTAGAGGAAATGGGACTGTTTTGATCCTGATTTAACTTTGGTACCTGGTATCTGTCTAGAAAGTTGTCCATTTCATCCAGGTTTTCCAGTTTTCTTGAGTATAGCCTTTTGTAGTGGATCTGAAGATGTTTTGGATTTCCTCAGAATCTGTTGTTATGTCTCCTTTTTCATTTCTGATTTTGTTAATTAGAATACTGTGCCTCTGCCCTCCAGTTAATCTGGCTAAGGGTTTATCTATCTTGTTAATTTTCTCAAACAATCAGCTCCTTTTTGGTTGATTCTTTGAATGGTTCTTTTTGTTTCCACTTGGCTGATTCAGCCCTGAGTTTGATTATTTCCTGCTGTCTACTCCTTTTGGGTGAATTTGCTTCCTTTAGTTCTAGAGCTTCTAGGTGTGCTTGGAGGCATTTTCTTAATTGAAGTTTTATTTTTTTCTCTCAGATGACTATAGATTGTGTTGAACTAACATAAAATAGGCCAGCACAAGTGCAGTGAAGGTACTCTCTCTCTCACACCTCCTGATTTTGTTTCTGACTACCATTCTTCTTCCTTGTTTTTGATTAAATATTTCTGGTCATTAGAATTCACAATTTGGCTCTACTCGTAGAGATTCTATTTCAATATGTAGTCTCAGGTACTCTGTACTTTAATATGCACCACACACATGATCATTATGCTGTGGGCTCCAGAAGAAGCTGGATTTATCTTGCTTAAATTGTAGTACAATATTGACTTGGTAGTTACTGTTTTAAAAATTGTCATTGTCAGTTAAACTGTTCTTAAATCACAATCATAGAGCTGTAGGGGCCTTAGTGGGATGTTCTACTGGTATAATTCAAGGGGTTGGTTGTTTTTTTTTTTTTTTTTTTTTTTTTTTTTTTTTTTTTTTTTTTTTTTTTTTTTTTGGCTCTTTTGATGGAACCATTCTTTTCTCTAGGAGCTGCTTTTCCTGTGTAATGTAAGATGTGAAATATCTTTGTTTCATCCCTCAGTTCTAATGACCAACACAACCCTATAAATTTCCTAATGTCCATAAGGGGCAATACTACACCTGTTCGGGGCCATTTATAACTCCTAAATTTTAAGTGAGGGAAATGGGCTGTTGAGATCCTCAATCTCTCAGTGGGCTCCCCTTGAATTAATAGACTCTGAAATCAGATTTTTATCCATCCTAGGTTTCTGTAACTAAGTTTAGTAACCTAAATATAGGTCTATCTATCTACCTATGTGAGTGGATATCTTTATTAAAATAGGAAAGAGACCATCAAGTACATTAAAATTATATAACAAACAACTCTCAGATATTTATTGAACTAAATTGAACCATATAATTATTCCTCTGTGGCTTCTTGAAGATAAATAGTTTTCAGATGTTCTTCTGAGGAACAAATCCTTTTTCGAGAGTGACTGGATTTTTAACTTGTATTGTACTTTGAGAAACAAAAATATTAGCTTATTAACATATCCCTTGTATTTCAAGCATATACTTAAAGGCTATGCACCTGACTTGGATGTATTTGCTTTTTGTCTTATTCTCAGCTTTTTAAGATACTACAAGGTACATAGTTAGACAACAAATATTTAAGGTTAAAGGGGTGCTGATATTCTGAATAACAGCTTGTTTACTTTCCTCAGTCAAGAATAAACAAAGCATTTGTTTTCAAAATTTATATATCCTTAGATAATTAACAAGAAAATATGAGTATTAAAAGAAGTGCTAAAGGGCCAGTATAATAGTTCCATAGAAGAATATATCTCCAGCATGTACAAGGCCCTGAGATTGATGATCCCTTGTGTTATAAGAGAAAGGAATACCAAGTATCCCCACAGAACATTTTCTTTTAGTGCTTAAAGGCTTTTGTTGATAAGGAAATGGTAGGTAAATGTGTCATCTTGTTCCTACAGAGACCAATGATGGTGAGTGGACTGAATCCATCAGGGAGAGGATAGTGCCCTTTGAACTGTCATGTCCTCTGTTCTCTGTTCAGCTGTGCTAATAGTGACATGGGAAAACAAAAACTACTGATAGATTGTGATGAGAATCACAGATACCAGGGAACTGGGAATCAGCTCACAGATTCTAGACCTCGGGTTGCAATGGGAGACCAAATAAAAGAAGATGAAATATCATAAAGAAGAGAATGCTGCCCTTTAAACCTCAATGAGGCATACAAAGATGTATTTATTTAATAACATCAAGTGTGCAAAATTCTTCAGTGTTTGAATTGGTGAGAAGGCTAACGGTGTTCAACAGATTGATATTGCTTTTCCAAAGGACTAATATGGCCTCAAATCACTTTATTGAAGTCTAGAGAACAGGAAACAACATTTAAATACTTTCAATACATGGAAGGCACCTACAGGAGCCAGATTCTATTTAGAAAATGATCTAGATGCTGAAGGCTTTGTAACTCAGTCATATGGGGAATAATGAAAATAACTGGGCATAATTCACATAGGTAAGAGAGGAGTCTCTGTTCTGTTAAGATAACTTACAAAGATTTTTAGGACTAACAGATATGGCAAAGAAGAACCTGGTTCTGTATATCCCTTGAGAATAGAAGAAAGATCACTGGATGGAAATAACTATAATCAGATGAATGGCTCAATAGCAGGGAATACTTTCTATACTCTATACCATCAAGCATTGTGGTGGGCTAGTTAATTAGTGAACTCCTCATGACTAGGATAGTTCAAGTGACTGATTGATCACACAGTAGGAAAGTCATAGAGCAGAATTAACTACAAAAAGTTGGCCCTCATTACTCTTAAGGTATTCATGCCTGCATACAACTTTGTGAGTTTTACACTTTTGAAATGACAAATAAATCATATTTCATGTTAGCATTTATGTATGCTTTATATATTCATGAATACTATATCTGTCACTATAATGAGGTTAGGTCATTATTTAGGGTATAAGTGATCATTTTTATTATTTTCTAAAAGCTTTTTTATTTGTGGGGACAGACTTACTATTCAGCCTTGACTGGTCTGGAACACACTGTTCTGTTTAACTCTGAAAGGTATTTAAAAATTTATAGAATTCATCTTGTCTCCAGGGTCCCTCTGAGACCAGTGTGCACAGATCAGCTTGTGGACTGCAGAGCGTTAGCAGTGGACTGCAGAAGCAACAGAGCTTCTGGGACAGGCAGAAGCCACACAGCTTCTGGAACAGACCCCCTTTTCAGGCTGCAGACATCCATGCACCTTCCCCACCAGAGGAGAGGTGACCGACCAGGAAGGCTGGGACCCCCAGAGCAGGCTGTGCAGGTGAGCACTCAGACTGTGGAGGCAACCCATCTTCTAGGATAGGCCCCATTTCTGGCCTTCATCTTCAACCAGGAGGCAAGTCTGAACTCCAGAACTCTGCGCACCTTCCCTTCAAGAAGAGATCTTGCCTGAAGAGGGTACTCTGACCACTGAGACTCAGAAGAGAGCTGGAATCCCAGAACAGCTGACAGAGGCTAACAGAATCACAGGAGGAACAGGATCCAGCCAGAGACAACTATAACAACTAACTCCAGGGATTACCAAATGGCGAAAGGCAAAGAATCTTACCAACAGAACAAAAGACTGCTCACCATCACCAGAACCCAGCACTCCCACCTCAGACAGTCCTGGATACCCCAACAAACCCGAAAAGCAAGATTCGGATTCAAAATCATATTTCATGATGCTGGTAGAGGACCCTAAGAAGGACTTTAATAACTCATTAAAGAAATACAGGAGAACAGCGCTAAAGAGGTAGAAGTCCTTAAAGAGTCACAGGAAAACACTGCTAAACAAGTAGAAGTCCTTAAAGAGGAAACACAAAACACCCTTAAAGAATTATAGGAAAATACAAGCAAACAGGTGATGGAATTGAACAAAACCATCTAAGACCTAAAAAGGGAAGTAGAAACCATAAAGAAAACCCAAAGTGAGACAACTTTGGAGATAGAAATCCAAAGAAAGAAATCAGGAACCATAGATATGAGCATCAGCAACAGAATACAAGAGATGGAAGAGAGAATCTCAGGTGCAGAAGATTCCATAGAGAAAATGGGCACAATAAAAAAATGCAAAATACAAAAAGATTCTAACTCAAAACATCCAGGAAATCCAGGATACAATGAGAAGACCAAACCTACGGATAATAGGGGTAGATGAGAATGAAGATTTTCAAATTAAAGGGCCAGCAAATATCTTCAACAAGATTATAGAAGTAAACTTCACATACCTAAAGAAAGAGATGCTCATGAACATACAAGAAGTCTACAGAACTCCAAATAGACTGGACCAGAAAAGAAATTTCTCCAAACACATAATAATCAGAACATCAAATGCACTAAATAAAGATAGAATATTAAAAGCAGTAAGGGGAAAAAGTCAAGTAACAGATAATGGCAGGCCTATTAGAATTACAACAGACTTCTCACCAGAGACTATAAAAGCCAGAAGATCATGGACAGAAGTTATACAGACACTAAGAGAACACAAATGCCAGCCCAGGCTGCTATAACCAGCAAAACTCTCAATTACCATAGATGGAGAAACCAAAGTATTCCATGACAAAACCAAATTTACACAATACCTTTCCATGAATCTAGCCCTTCAAAGGATACTAACAGGAAAACACCAACACAAGGACAGAAACTACACCCTAGAAAAAGCAACAAACCTAAAAGAACACAGCTGCAAGAACAGAATCCCAACTTTAACAATAAAAATAAAAGGAAACAACAATTATTTTACTTTAATTTCTCTTACCATCAATGGATTCAATTTCCCAATAAAAAGACATAGACTAACAGACTCACTACACAAACAGGACCCAACAATTTGCTCCTTACAGGAAACCCAACTCAGGAGAAAAGACAGACACTACCTCAGAGTGAAAGACTGGAAAAATAAATTTACAAGCAAATGGTCCTAAGAAACAAGCTGGAGTAGCCATTGTAAAATCGAATAAAATTAACTTTCAAACCAAAGTTATCAAAAAAGACAAGGAGGGGCACTTCATACACATCAAAGCTAAAATCTATGAAGATGAACTCTCAATTCTGAATATCTATGCTCCAAATGCAAGAGCAGCCACATTCATTAAAGAAACTTTAGTAAAGCTCAAAACACCCATTGCACCTCACACAATAAAAGTGGGAGACTTCAACTCTCACCATTGGATAGATCCTGGAAACAGAAACTAAACAGAGACACATGGACACTAACAGAAATTATGAAACAAATAATTTTAATAGATATCTACAGAACATTTTATCCTAAGACAAAAGGATGTACCTTCTTCTCAGCACCACATGGTATCTCCTCCAAAATTGACCATATAAATGGTCACAAAATAGGAATCAACCAATACAAAAATATTGAAATTATCCCATGCATCCTATCAGATCAACACGGATTAAGGCTGATCTTCAATAACAGCATTAATAATAGAAAGCCAGCATTCACGTGGAAACTGAACAATGCTCTACTCAATGATACCTTGGCCAAGGAAGAAATAAAGAAATTAAAGACTTTTTAGAGTTGAATGAAAATGAAGCCACAACATATACAAACTTATGGGACTCAATGAAGGCATTCCTAAGAGGAAAACTTATAGCACTGAGTACCTCCAAAAAGAAACTAGAGAGAGCATACACTAGCAGCCTGACAGCACACCTAGAAACTCTAGAACTAAGGGAAACAAATTCACCCAAGAGGAGTAGACAACAGAAAATAATCAAACACAGGGCTGAAATCCACCAAGTGGAAACAAAAAGAACTATTCAAACCAGGAGCCGATAGATAAACCCTTAGCCAGACTCACTAGAGGGCACAGGGACAGTATTCTAATTAAAATCAGAAGTGAAAAGGGAGACATAACAACAGAACCTGAGGAAATATAAAACATCATCAAATCCTACTACAAAAGTCTATACTCAACAAAACTGGAAAACCTGAATCAAATGGACAACTTCCTAGACAGTTACCAGGTACCAAAGTTAAATCAGGATCAGACTAACAATCTAAACAATCCCATTCCCCTGAAAGAAATAGAAGCAGTCATTAATAGTCTCTCAATCAAAACAAGCCCCAAACCAGATGGGTTTAGTGCAGAGTTCTATCAGACCTTCAAAGAAGAACTAATTCCAGTTCTTCTCAAACTATTTAACAAAATAGTAACTGAAGGTACTCTTCCCAATTCATTCTATGAAGCCACAATTACTCTTGATACCTAAACCACATAAAGACACAACAAAGATAGAGAAATTCAGACCAATTTCCCTTATTAATATTGATGCAAAAATACTCAATAAAATCCTCACAAACTGAATCCAAGAACACATCAAAATGACCATCCATCATGACAAAGTAGTCTTCATCCCAGGAATGCAGGGATGGTTTAATATATGGAAATCCACCAACGCAATCCACTATATAAATAAACTCAAAGACAAAAACCACATGATTATCTCGTTAGATGCTGAGAAAGCATTTGACAAAATCCAACACCCATTCATGATGAAAGTCTTCTAAACATCAGTAATTCAAGGCCCGTACCTAAACATAATAAAAGCAATATACAGCAAACCAGTAGCCAACATCAAACTAAATGGAGAGAAACTTGAAGCATTCCCACTAAAATCAAGGACTAGACAAGGCTGCCCACTTTCTCCCTACCTATTCAATATAGTACTTGAAGTCCTAGCCAGAGCAATTAGACAACAAAAGGAGATCCAGCGGAAACAAATTGGAAAGGAAGAAGTCAAAATATCACTATTTGCAAATGATATGATAGTATATATAAGTGACACGAAAAATTCCACCAACTCCTAAACCTGATAAACAGCTTCAGTGCAGTAGCTGGATATAAAATTAACTCAAACAAATCAGTGGCCTTCTTCTACACAAAGGATAAATGGGCTGAGAAAGAAATTAGGGAAACAACATCCTTCAGAATAGTCATAAAGAATATAAAATATCTTGGTTAGACTCTAACTAAGGAACTGAAAGATCTTTATGATAAGAACTTCAAGTCTTTGTAGAAAAAATTCCAAGAAGATCTCAGAAGATGGAAGGGTCTCCCATGCTCATGGATTGGCAGGATCAATATAGTAAAAGTGGCTATCTTGCCTAAAGCAATCTACAGATTTAATGCAATCCTCATCAAAATTCCAACTCAATTCTTTACTGAGTTAGAAAGGCCAATTTGCAAATCCATCTGGAATACAAAAAAAAAAACCTAGGATAGCAAAAACTATTCTCAACAAACAAACAAACAAACAAACAAACAAAACCTCTGGGGTAATCACCATGCCTGACCTCAAGCTATATTACAGAGCAATTGTAATAAAAATTGCATGGTACTGGTACAGTGACAGACAGGTAGATCAACGGAATAGAATTGAAGACCCAGAAATGAACCCACACACCTATGGTCACCTGATCTTTGAAAAGAGAGGTAAAAATCATCCAACGGAAAAAAGACAGCATTTTCAACAAATTCTGCTGGCACAACTGGTGGTTATCATTTACAAGAATTCGAATTGATCCATTCTTATCTCCTTGTACTAAGGTCAAATCTAAGTGGTTCAAAGAACTCTACATAAAACCAGAGACACTGAAACTTATAGATGAAAGTGGGGAAAAGGTTCAAAGATATGGGCACTGGGGAAAAAAAATTCCTAAACAGAACAGCAATGGCTTCTGCGGTAAAATCAAGAATTAACAAATGGGACCTCATAAAATTGCAAAGCTTCTGTAAGGCAAAAGATACTGTCAATAAGACAAAAAGGCCACCAACAGATTGGGAAAGGCTCTTTACCAATCCTAAATCTGATAGGGGACTAATATCCAATATATACAAAGAACTCAAGAAACTGGACTCCAGAAATTCAAATAATCCCATTAAAAAATGGGGCACAGAGCTAAACAAAGAATTCTCAATTGAGGAATACTGACTGGCTGAGAAGCACCTGAAAAAATGTTCAATAACCTCAATCATCAGGGAAATACAAATCAAAACAACCCTGAGATTCCTCCTTACACCAGTCAGAATGGCTAAGATCAAAAATTCAGGTGACAGCTGATGCTGGCGAGGATGTGGTGAAAGAGGAATACTCCTCCATTCTTCATGGGACTGCAAGCTTGTACAACCACTCTAGAAATCAGTCTGGCGGTTCCTCAGAAAATTGAACATAGTACTTCTGGAGTATCCAGCAATACCTCACCTGGGCAGAAGATGTTCCAACTGGTAATAAGGACACATGCTCCACTATGTTCATAGCAGCCTTATTTATAATATCCAGAAACTGGAAAGAACCCAGATGTCCCTCAACAGAGGAATGGGTACAGAAAATGTGGTACGTATACACAATGGAGTACTACTCAGCTATTAAAAGCAGTGAATTTATGAAACTCCTAGGCAAATGGATGGATCTGGAAGGTATCATCCTGAGTGAGGTAACCCTACACAAAAGAAGTCACATAACATATACTCACTGATAAGTGGATATTAGCCCAGAAACTTAGAATACCCAAGATACAATTTGTGAAACACATGAAACTCAAGAACGAAGCCCAAAATGTTAACACTTTGCCCCTTCTTAGAATTAGGAACAATATACACATAGAAGAAGTTTCAAAGATCAGGTGTGGACCTGAGACAAAAGGATGACCAACCAGTGACTGCTGCAGCCCGGGATCCATACCAAAATCAGCCACCAAATGCAGACACTATTGCATATCTCAGCAAGATTTTGCTGAAAGGGCCCTGATATAGCTGTCTTGTGTGAGGCTATGCCAGTGCCTGGCAAACACAGAAGTGAATGCTCACAGTCAGCTATTGGATGGAACACAGGGTTCCCAATGGAGGAGCTAGAGAAAGTTTCCAAGGAGCTGACATGTCTCCAACACTATAGGTTGAACAACAATATGAACTAACCAGTACCCCCAGAGCTTGTGTCTCTAGCTGCATATGTAGCAGAAGATGGCCTAGTCGGCCATCATTGGGAAGAGAGGACCCTTGGTATTGCAAACTTTATATGCCCCAATACAGGGGAAAGCCTGGGCCGAGAAGTGGGTGTGGGTGGGTAGGGGAGAAGGGAGGGGGAAGGGTATAGGGAACTTTTGGGATAGCATTTGAAATGTAAAATAAGGACATATCTAGCAAAATAATAATAAAAAAACCTCAGGTCACAGCAGATGCTGGCGAGGATGTGGAGAAAGAGGAACACTCCTCCATTGCTGGTGGGATTGCAAGCTACTACATCCACTCTGGAAATCAGTCTGGAGGTTCCTCAGAAAATTGGACTTAGTACTACGGGAAGATCCAGCAATACCTCTCCTGGGCATATACCCAGAAACTATTCCAACTGGTAATAAGAACACATGTTCTACTATGTGCATAGCAGCCTTATTTATTATAGCCAGAAGCTGGAAAGAACCCAGATGTCCCTCAACAGAGGAATGGATACAGAAAATGTGGTACATTTACACAATGCAGTACTACTCAGCTATTAAAAACAATGAATTTATGAAATACTTGGGCAAATGGATATATCTGGAAGATATCATCCTTAGTGAGGTAACCCAATCACAAAAGAAGTCAATTGATATACACTCACTGATAAGTGGATATTAGTCCAGAAACTTAGAATACCCAAGATACAATTTGGAAAACACAAGAAAATCAAGAGGAATGAAGATCAAAGTGGGGATACTTCATTTCTTCTTAAAATAGAGAACAAAATACCCATGAAAGGAGTTACAGAGACAAAGACTGGAGCCAAGATGAAAGGATGGACCATCCAGAGACTACCCCACCCGAGGATCCATCCCATAATCATCCACCAAACCCAGACACTATTGCATATGCTAGCAATATTTTGCTGAAAGGACCCTCATATAACTATCTCGAGTGAGGCTATGCCAGTGTCTGGCAAATACAGAAGGGGATGCTCATAGTCATCTATAGGATGGAACACAGGGCCCCCAGTGGACGAGCTAGAGGAGTTACCCAAGGAGCAGAAGGGTCTATAGCCCTTTAGGTGTAACAACAATATGAACTAACCAGTACCCCTAGAGCTCATGTCTCTAGATGTATATGTAGCAGAATATGGCCTAGTTGGCCATCATTGGGAAGAGAGGCCCCTTGGTCTTACAAACTTTATATGCCCCAGTACAGGGGAATGCCAGGGCCAAGAAGTGGGAGTGGGCGGGTAGTGGAGCAAGGCAGGGGAAGGGTATAGGGAACTTTTGGGATAGCATTTGAAATGTAAATAAAGAAAATATCTAAGAAAAAAAAAGAAATTTATAGAATTAGATGAGAATGTGATTATGATTCTTGAATTAATCTTCACAGGACTTTTGCCACATACACCAAAGCTGTATATCTCTTTAGTTTTAAATTGAATGAATTTTAAGAGGATAGCTTCTCATCACTGTAAAGGCTTTGTACACTGAGCATCTTACAAACATGGAAACAGCATGGAAATGTTGAAAAGCCATTCATGAGCAGGAGTGGAAATATTGGTCAATAATGCTTCTTTTTTTCCAATTTTATTAGATATTTTCTTAATTTACATTTCAAATGCTATTCCACTGATCTCATATGATCATATTATTGTATACTCAATCTAAATAGAAAGTGAAAATGACTGCATGCATCTTGATAATGTTTACAATGGCCTTTTCAGATCCTGAAAATGAGAAGCTGTTACTAGGATTCCAGGTTATCAGAGAGATGGTACATCTTCTACAGGTAATTAGTGGTTAAATATAGAGTATTATATATCAGCGACTAACTTCAATATTTCTATACATCCAAAGATGACCTTGAACTGCTCCCCTCATGCTTCCAACTCTGGAGTTCTGGGATTGTAAGCCTGTGTGACATCAATCCTAGTTTATGTGGTGGTGAATATTGCCCCCCAGGATTTTATGTCCAATGAGTTACTTTTCTGTTGTTGTAAGAAAAACCATGACCAAATGCAACTTAGAGGAGGAAAGAGTTTCTTTCAGCTTTTACTTCCTAGTCACAGTCCCTCATTGAGGAAAGTTTGGGCAGGAAACTGAAGGCATGTACCATGTAGCAATGCTGCTTGCTGGCTTTTTTCTGGCTCATGCTTAGCTAGCTCATCTACCTAAGGATGGTGCCACCCATAGTGGGCTGGATCCTCCCACATAAATCATCAATCAAAGCAGACTTTGGAGAAACCATGAACTATTTATAGAATATGCTTTTCTTAGTTCCTCCTATAACAACAACAACAACTTCTCCTCGTCCTCGTCCTCGTCCTCGTCCTCGTCCTCCTTCTTTCCTTTTTTTTTTTTTTTTTTGATATGATCTCAGACCAGGCTGATCTCAGGCTTGCAATGTAGCCTAAGCTGGCTTTGAACAGTTGTCTCTCCTGTTTTCACTTTCCAAGTGTTGCATTTATAAGTATGTGCCCCACAATGAGGTTGTCCTTAAGGAATTATCACCTACCAGTTTATGTGCATATGAATGGAACAAGCTCAGTGGGTATGTGAATGATTTTTGAAAGTACATTTAAACTCCTCTGATATAGTTCTTGTTTTCCATAAAATGTGCACCTATAAAACATTGTAAATTTCCAGAGAGAAAATAATCATTGGGAGAAAGAATCATAGAAAATCCACTAAATACCTTTTCAAAAATAGGCCTAGCTTTTCTTCCAATCCTGTAAGACAGCATGCCACTACAAATCAATGTCATTTTTTATACTGTATTGATTTCATTGTCATGACTTTGGAAATAGTGTCATATACATTTATGATAGCTCATAAATGGTGAGAGTAACATTTAGAGGCCCAGTCACTATTCAGAGACAAATAGAAGACTGTGGAACAGGTATGTTAGTGGGTATAGTGTGTATAGACTAAGAAATATGCTTAAATGTCTTTTGAAAGTTAAGTAAAATAATTTCTTAAATAATTGGCATTTGAAATTGAAATTCAAAAGTGAAAAACTCTGTTACTCAAAGTGATGACTCCACTGGAAAGCCTTATTTTTTTTTCAACTCACTATCCTGAAAAGATCAGTTTTTAATAGGAATTGATAGACCAGATCCAGCATACAAAGCAGCAGTATTTTCTTGGTGAGAGGATCAGAGCTTTAGTACATGAGCACATGTAGGTCTTAATTGTAGTTCTGGAATTATGCATATTATTATGCCAATACCTCAGGACTCATGGTTCTAATTGTATTGGTACCAGATGGGGAATCAATATGTTATCTAATCCAGACTAATTAAGGGGTTTTACTCCTAAGAGTGGGTAGAAGAGATGTGACCATTTTGTTCCTATTTTCTTCATCCTGAATTAAAAACAAAGCAAAACTTGGCTGGAATCAGCATTAGCTTTTCTGGCAGCTTCTGAACTCTAACTTAACCAAACGACATAGCTATAGCAACAGGGATATACTGGAATTTTAAGATTAACATGCTACTGAAACTTGCTAAATATAACATAGTTTATGGTGAGATATATCTCATAGGTATTTCCTTTATTTTTCAAACGACCAAGTCAGGTTTTGAAAGGAAAATAAATTTATTATATATTGTGGCAGATGAAATCGTCCCATCCCTTGATTCATATCTATAAAGCATGCTATGAAACCGAATGAGATAATTTGGCCTGCTTGTCTAAGGCATGGATGGAAACTGGGCTGTCAGAAAACCATCTTCAGATCTGTGTGGGTGTGTTAGAATATTCAGTTTTGGAATTTAGTGGAAAGAACACTGGCCTGGGAGTCAGGAAACCCAATTTTCAACCTCTATCAGTAAGCTATTATGAGATCGTCAGTAAATATCTGGACTTCATTGTTGTTGTTGGTGGTGTTATTGTTGCTGTTGTTGTTGTTGTTGTTGGTGGTGGTGGTGGTGGTGGTGGTGGTGGTAGTGGTGGTGGTGGTGGTGTGTGTGTGTGTGTGTGTGTGTGTGTGTGTGTGTGTGTGTGTGTGCTATTTCAGCTCTCATTCTAGGAATTTGAAATGCCTAGAGTTAAGATTCCTGTGACCTCTTAATGGCACACAATGGAATGAGAAAGAAAAATTAATATTCCAGGATCTCTGACCTTAGAAGGAATAGAATAAACTTCTGGGATAGCCATAGTTTCCTCTCCACTTGATGAGATATATAAAAGAATCTACTATTGGCTTTTTGGTCCTTAGATTATCCATTCCCCATGGGCAGTAGTTCTATACAGACCCAAAAATTAGACCCAGATCTCTATTATACCCCTTCCAGCAAGGCTCTGAGCCATATTCTGACTTTAAACAAAAGAGATTTAATGGCAAGTATGCTGCTATTGAGAGGTCAAGACAGGAATCTCATGAGTTTGAAGTCAACTTTGTCTACAACACACACACACACAAAAGCACACACACATACAGAGAAAGAGAGAGAGAGAGAGAGAGAGAGAGAGAGAGAGAGAGAGAGAGAGAGAGAGAAAGAAAGACAGACAGACAGACAGACAGCGAGAAATGAGAAATAGAAATTCCATACTGGAGGTGTCACTGATGAGACCAATCCTTTGTTGTGTCCCCCACATCTAGAAACTCATGGTCTCTCAGTGATCCATTTTATTTTAGTAAACCAGAGTCTTCTAAGAACCTGGGTGCTTGCCTTGGCTCCATGCTTGAAGTGCTTGTCTATTGAACACTGGAATTCTGTTGCTATTTTCAGTTTGGGACCTTGGGTCTGACCATTTCCAGGATTCTCTGGAGTTGCCCATCTGCCCATGTGCTGAGACATCTGTGTGTAGCATATGACTGGGACTGGAGGATGCCTCATAGCCTCCAGGCCAATTTAGCTCTTAGCTTCTTACTCCTAGTCCTCACCACACCTGCATCCTTTACCTACCGTTGCTTGTTACTGAAACTTCTTAAGGTGTGTTTGCTCTGCACTATGCAGACACTGTATTATCACTCATATCTTAGGCTTTCTGATAGAGATTTTTACCCTCATTTTCTTACATCTCACTAGAGACTTTCACATCAAATCCATTATATGCCTGCATGGTATGTGAGTTTTTAATCTTTTTATTCTGCTCTATTCCAATCCCAGGCATGCTCCAATTATAGCCTCCCTATTCCCAGTTCTCTCGGCCCATCTCTTGCAATGAAAACAAAAATGGCTAAGCTCTATAAGTAAAGCCTTATAAAAACTCTGTAATCATTTATTTTGTAAGCTAAGTTCAAGTTAGGGTGAAGGAAAATGGGCATATCTCTACTGCTGAAGTAGAAAGATGCTGTTGGGAATTTTTAAGTCAACAAGAAATAGTTATATGAAGAATGCCATCTGATATTGTAACTTTTTAGAGGGAAAAGTAACATGAATACAAGGTATCATTGTTAGTATCAGCAGCAGGAGGAGTAATAGTATCAGACACATCAGCAGCAGTAGTAATAATAGTTATTACAGCCGCAGCAGCAGCCATCCCTGTAGTATTGTACCACATGTCAAGACTGATGAAATAATTCAGATTCCAAGATCCACATCAAAGGAATGTGCAGTAGCTAGCAAGATAATGTGCCCTGTGCTGAGAAAATATTCTTTCTGAGACTTAATATCTCCTCATACATCTTATGGTATCTACAAATGCTAGTTAGTGGGTAGTAAATGTGAAAATATTATTAGAAATAATAGTACATGATACAAGTTGTTTAAACTTCCTTCCCAGATGTGTGGAATTCACTAACATGGAACCTTTTCCCCACTGTTGGCTGCCAGCTAAGATTGGAATTGGTGCCTATCCTGAGGGAAAGGCAGGTCAGAATAAGGCAAATAGGTTGACAAGCATCTAGAGAAGATTGGGAGACAGTCCATAAAGCCAAGTGCTCTGGGGAGCCAGAGGAGGTAATGCATAAGGAAGTTGGAGAGAAAAGAATTTCCTGAATGGAGAGGAAATTCCTGAGCTAGAGAACAGGGCTTCTGTTTTCTATCTGTTTGGTACCTGTTGTTGCCAGTCTAGCAGCTTAGACTAAAGATATTTGGGGAGTTCTTAAAGGGTAGAAGACCAGACCAAACAAAAGATGCCATTCTTATAAGATCTGGGAGAATTTAGGGACCAGGCAAAAGGTAAAAACCCATAGTTAGCTAGTTCAAGGTAAACCCTGCTTAGTGGCCTATATGACTAGCAATAGGAGGTCATATTCATTTTCATATCACTGAGGCCTCACTCAAGATTAGTCAGCATATCTAGCTATGAAGATCTCTTGTAAGTAGGCACAATTGAACTGATGAAGATGGTGGCAGTTTGACTCAGAGTATAGTCCTATAAAATGTGTGTTTGTGTGTGTGTGTGTGTGTTTGTGAGACTAGAGAGCCTCTTGCTCTGTCACAGTAGTGATGAGATGAAGAAGCGTTGTCCTCTTACTTAGATTTGATAGTGCTGGTGTCATGTACTGCACTCATTTCAGCTACTTCAATTTCCAGGAGAGTCAATCTGAGATAGAAAAAGATATTTGCACCCAACCAATGAACAGAAGCAGTTGACCCCTGTTGTTGAATTAGGGAAGGTTGAAAGAAGCTGAGGAGGATGGTGATCCTGTAGGAGGACCAGCAGTCTCAATTAATCTGGACCCCCTAGATCTCTCAAACACTGGACCACCAAATAGGCAGCATACACCAGCTGATATGAGGTCCCCAACACACATACAGTAGAGGACTTCCAGGTTTGTGTTCATTCAAAGATGATGCACCTAACTCTCAAGAGACTGGAGGGCCCGGGGAGTTTAGAGGTCTGGTGGGGTAGAGGGTGGGTACATCCATGTAGAAACAGGTGGGTAGGGAGGATGTATACGATGTGGAACAGTCAGAGGGTGGATCAGAGGTGGGGGGAATAAAATATGGAATGTAAAAAAATAAATTATTTGATAAGAAAGAAAAGGACACTTCTTCAATCACTTAGCAAGTTGGTGGTGCAACTAGGTACAACATTCAGAAGTCTTGACAATAACCATGAAAGAGAAGAAAGGAGAATAGAAGAACTCAGGTTGCTTGATAGGAGAAGTCTGAATTCCCATTGTGTTGTTTTCTGTGGGCCATTTGGTGAGTAATTGTCCAAAAGTAAAGGATCCCTTAGTACTAAATCAAAAAATTGATCAGTAGAGAGGAGTGGTTTTGTTGAAAAGTAAACTATCTCTCTGATGGACTTTTCCAGCGGTAAGAAATCCATTGCAATCATTCTCTACAGCCATCTCTACACTCTGGGTTTGTTGTTGTTAAAAGTGTGTGTATGTGTTGTGATATGTATGTGTGTAGGTGCTTGTGTGCACATATATCTGTGAATGAAGATGAATACATGCCATGGTGGATCTGTGGCACTCAGAATAACCTTGGCTGTGGATCTTCCTTGAGATGCAGTCTCTGTTGTTTTAGCTACTCTAGGGTAGCTGGCCTGCAAACTCCTAGGGATTCATTCATCTCTGCCTTCCATCTCACTTTAGGAACACTAGGACTCCGAATGCACAGTATTGCACCCATCTTTACGTGGGATTTTGGAATATCAGCTCAGGTCCCCATGCTTGCACAGCAAGTGCTTTACCCACTAAGTCATCTCCACAGTCTGAGAAATTTTAAACCTAAGTTTTTAAAGTCAAAGTCACCAAAGTGTTTCTGTTTGTTAAAATAAAGACTCATTGTGCTTGCTACAGGAACAAATTTTCCTGTTTCGCTTTCATATTTGGACAGAAATTTTATTTTCCAAGAGTAAATTAGATTAATCATTTAAAATCCACATGTTTGTGCAACTGAACTCTGATAGCTTCATTAGAGCTTCCATGAAGTTGTGATATTTTCCAAGGATATAAGTTTTTTATAATGTTGGAAATTCATAATTACCATGGAATGTATCCGAATGAATCTGTAACAGTGACTAACTTTCTTTACATTCAGTATAATTATATAATGTCCATGTTTTCCAGTTAAGATTTGTTAGTGTAAGTTTCCTGTAAACATTACTGAAAGTGTTAGTATTTCATATAGAATTAGGTTCAATCTAAATAACATACTATAGTTTCTGTGTTTGATTTCTGTTACTGTTGATGAAAAGCATTTCATAATAAATCATCATATTTAAAACAGTAATATTCTGAAAATGGCATATATTATTCCCAGTGTGGGGGACTTTCAATTTATAAGTTTTCATGAAGTCTCTGGGCTCACTAGAAGGCATCCCCTTAGCAAAGCAGCTCAGAAAACAAAGGTAACATCTGCTCACTCGGAGCACTGCATGGTTCTAAGCAGCTCTTTAAAGCCTCCTGCTTCCACTTTTTTGTACATCTACAGACAGTAGATACAATGGTAGTTTATGTGGTAAAAGCTCTGCTATGGTGAAGACACCTGCCAGCTTTTTCCTTGGTCACTTGTCTTGCACTTATTTTTCCTAACAAAGATTGAAAACTGTTAAAAGTTGCATCTGTGCTCTTACTCTCTTCTCTTTCCTGATTGGGTGAATGATTGGTTGAGAACTATTCATTCAATTAGTTACTTACTGAGCAGGCTACTGAATTTGTAGAGTCAGTCTCTCCTGCTGTTAACATAACTTTGTGATTCACAAACGAAATACAGGTTGATGGTACAAATGCAAACCATGTCAAAGAATATAGCCTAACAAGAAGATTCCTTCCCACTTCTAGCCTTCTAGCCACTGATCTCATGCCTTAATTGCAATATTAGAAAACATTCTTCTATATCACTCTAGAAAATTTTTGTGTGTATGCAAATATATATATATATATATATGCAGTGATACATACACGTATCTCTTTATATATGTACTCTTTTGGAAAATAGATTGGAGAGTACTATACATGATGTCATCTGCCTTTTTCCATGCATATCCTGGTATGATTCCTGTGTCGGCATATATAATGCTGGCTTTTCCATAGACATTGCTTAGAATAAACCATTTTGGATGCATACATTCAGTATTCATGTACTGTGCATTAAAAAAATAATTTGTTTAATTATTTTTTATCTTAGCAGCACTATCTACTTACATACTCCTACACTTGAAATACTCTAGTAACTTGAGACATCAAAGTTAGCCTTATTGCTTCCCTTTCCTGAAAACTATGTAACTAATCTGATTCCAGATCATTCCCAAGGTCATTCCCAAGGTCATTCCCAAGGGAGTCTCTAGAGTAGACCTATTAGTTTTCTCTAACAATCTCAGTTTATATATTCTGGTTAGAACTAATCAATCAAAAATTTTAAAGAAGGCCAGGCCTGGTGGCGCACGCCTTTAATCCCAGAACTCAAGAGGCAGAGGCAGGCGGATTTCTGAGTTCGAGGACAGCCTGGTCTACAAAGTGAGTTCCAGGACAGCCAGGACTATACAGAGAAACCCTGTCTCAAAAAAACAATAAAAATTTAAAAAATATTTATTCTATCATTTGTGTGTCTGTGCTGGAGAAAATCAGGAGAAGGTTGTCATATTCCCTGAAGAAGAAGTTACAGCAGTTGTGAACCAATATATTTGGGTTCTGGGAACCTAACTTGATTTCTTTTTAAGAGCTGCAGCTTTTTTGGACAGATTATGTACTTAGTGGTTTTAATTTTGACTATTTATAATCTAACTCAAAAGAACTATGAATTCCAGCTCAGCCTTACTTGGGTATTTTCTATATATTATATTGTATTCATTATTTCCTTTAACCCTCATTACAAAGCCACAATGAAGGTGTGCTAATTATCTCCAAGTGACAGACACAAAAAGATTAAAGGCACTGTCTGAGATCACACAGCTAGCATATAGAAGTGGACCTTATATCCAGGTTTGTATAGCTATAAGACTATGGGTTTAATTAGTATGTGTATTGCCACAGTAAGCAGCAAGGGTTTCTTGCCCAGTAAGTCATGTAGAGCAGCTCTGGCCTCTGAGAGCTGGTGAGTTTCTGATGTAAAACCACAAAAATAGTCATGACTAGATCAGGACAACACTTTGGGGCCAAGTTCTTTCACATGGAAACGGTAATTTCTTGGTAGAGAGGTCATGTGTGAGACATAGGAGGAGAGAAGCATTTCCTGCTTATATGAGTTGGAAGGAACTCCCATATTCTGTAATGCTATCATAGGTAGCATCAGTTATGTAGTATACATAATTGTCTAATATCTTCATGTTCCATGATAGAGCTATAAGCCTATAGCTCCTACTTTGACACACAATATCAATAAGCAAAAGACAAAAGAAGATACTTTTCCATATCAGAATCTACGGTGCTCCTCAATCTGTGTATGATTTCTGTACATCTAAGAGAAAGTCTCTTATTTATATATATTTATTAAGAAATTTAAAAGATTGTTCCTTTTTCTATCTCTGTTTGGGAGCCTCCAGTCCTGGTTTCTGTGGTTTTCCTGACTTAATGCCATAGAGATTCAGAATAAAGCTGTGGGCCATGGAGATGGGCTAGTGGGTAAAGGTGTCAAGTTGGATCACCTAAATTTAATCCCCAGGACTCACATGTGGAAGGAAAGAATAAACTCCCACAAGCTGTCCTCTGACCTCCACTCTCATTCTATGATATTTATATGCGTGCACACACACATGAATGAATTAATTAAACAAGTTTAATAATGAAAAGGAAAATGAATTAGGGCATGACTAAGGCTCACTCACAGAATTGGTGGGCGTTTCTTTTTTTGATTATGTATGTATATGTATGTATGTATGTATGCATGTATTTATCTATCCATCTAGCTCTCTCTCTCTCTCTCTCTCTCTCTCTATATATATATATATATATATATATATATATATATAGTGTGTGTGTGTGTGTGTGTGTGTACCAGTGTGCCATCACATACTTGTGAAGTATGACTCAGTTCTTTCCTTGTACCATTTCAATTGCAGGTATTGAATTCAATAATAATCCATAGCAAGTATCTTTACCACCTGAGCCATCTTGCTTGCCTATAACGGGCATTTCTATGTTCTTCAGCATCCAAAAGAAAGGTCATTATCAATCTCAAGTAAATGTCCTTTATTTCTTTACTGTGTGGTAGAAATTGAGTTCCAAGAGTGTTTGGTTTTAGTGTTTTTTATTTTCTTATTTTATTTCCACCACTGTAGAATAAATCTGAAATCAGGAAAAGGAAAGACTGATAGCAGTTGTCCTGAACTGAGTTTTTCCAAAAAAAAAAAAAAAAAAAGCTCAGATGGTGTATTTATTCCTGTTCCAACCTAATTCAGTTCAATGAATATTTGTTGAATGCCTGCTGTGAAAAAGATAAAGAATGAATAAGGCATGGCTCTTACTCTCCAGGAGTTCGCAATCTAATGGAAAATCAACTTGTACACTGTTAATTCTCATACAAAGAAGACAATAATAAAGCCTACATAGAAATTTAAACAAGGCGCTATGGGAGTATTTGAAGAGTAAAAATTGATTCTAATTAGGGAATCTAGAAAGTTACTGTTTGAAAGAAGGAGATTCTGTGTTTGCTCTTAAAGGACTGTGGCGATTATTATAGGGAGACGTTGAGATGAAAGGTGCTATAGGATCAGGAGCCACATTATTCCAGGTGTCCAGTCCCAGGCCTGGAGATTGGAAAAGTGGTGTGGAGGACTGCATGAAATACAGTTGAAACACTAATCTATTTTAATGAAGACTCTAGAGCCCTGGGCTAAGACTTCACACTTGGGTCAGTAGAATAAAAGAAATAGCCTGCACCTGATTAATACAGCAGTCTTTCCTGTTACTGTATCATTGTCTCCTTAATAGCTGTGTCCTTGTATGGATAGTTTTTTTTTCTAGTAGCATTTGTTTCTTATTGAATATTTTCTATGAAAACAAAATTTAACATTAAAACCATACACCAGACGAGGCTGATTTAAACATCTCTAATATATCAACAATGTGTTCATTTCTTCCCCCCACCCACCAACAGTATATTTAACTACATATGCTTTGTATAACATTGACTAAGATTTCACTCCATGTTGATATAACCCAAGAGAGGTTGTTCATGATGAAGATGGCATCTGGAATTTATCCTATCTGTCATCTGTTTTACTTGCTCTGAGCTTCCATGAAACCAACCCTAGCTAGTTCATTAGATTTCTCTTTACTGGCTCTACTTATTATCTTTCTTATGTATTCTTACTAGAATGTCAGATAAAATTCTATTACATGCTTCTGTTTTAAGGCAAGGTAACTTTAATCTATCCACATTTGCCATTCAGATTGACATACTATCACAAGCAGGAATTAGCTTTGTTTGGCATGATTTATGCTTGAAGAAACTGTATTGACTACTGTTTATCACTAGGGTTTCCCCTAGATACTCATAAATGACGGCCTTAATAATTGTCCTCACAGCTTACCCGATATTGAAATTAAATTTATGAGTTTAATTCCCTGAGTTCCCTGGGGATTAAAAAAAAAGAATAATGGAACAAGGCAGTTTTATGACTCATAGCAACTATTCCATAATAATCAATGTGATAAAGAAAAAATATTATAAAGGGAAACAAATTTCAGTTTTAGCCTTTGAATGATTATTACAAAAATTAGAACACAAACTTTTGAAATACTAAAGGACATCCTGTGTCCTTTAAACTATTTATTTATTGCATTCACACACAGCAGATGCCCAGAAAATGTTAATCCACTAGTTTATAGTCTTTACTTTGTGCCAGCAACTGGAAATTTGTTCTTTTTATATTTAAGTTTGGTGCACACTTTAAAAATAGCCCAATAATGATAGTTTAAAAAAGGTTATTTCATAAGTACTGTCAGTGGGACATATGCTAAAGTACTGTTTCAAGTTGCTCAGACAACCTGTTTGCTAAATTGTGGTTAACTCTTTAAAGTTACTTAGAATGCACTGACCTAAGGTTTGCATTGTAAGAAGGCTATCAGTGGGCCACGTCTTTAAATTTGGCAGATGAGGAACAGATTGATGCACATTTGTATGCATTAAATGGGATGTACGCATAAAGTATTAACTAGTTACACTTGAGTTCCATACTTTCCATACAACTCTCTGCCTTTACTGAAACTTAGACTATCTAGGACTAAGAATATCTAAGACTATCAGTTTTGATGGGTCATGGTAATAATGGTACTTTCTCCAAACTAATTTGGATGCAGTGAATAGCATGTTAGTGCTACAGTCTATATACTTGATGTTATTTCACATGACTTGGTCTAAAAGCAAATGATTGTTTATGAGTAATTTTGTTGAACTATCTTTAGTAGATATAATGGGTATTAGGGTTTTATTGCTTTGATAACACACTATGTTCAAAGAAACTTGGGAGGAAAGAACTTATTTGATTTTACAACTCTCGGGTTACAATCTGTTACTGAGGGAAGTGAGAGCAGGAATGTGGAAGTAGATAATGAAGCAGAGGCCATGAGGAATGCTGCTTATTGGCTTGCCCATCATGTTTTGTTCAGCCTACATTCTTATGCCACTGAAGATCATACACTCAGGGGTGCCATAGACTTATTTGGGATGGGTTCATCTGAATCAATCATTAATTAAGAAAATGCCCCACTGGGTGATAGTGGCACATGCCTTTAATCCCAGCACCTGGGAGGCAGAGACAGGTAGATCTCTGTGAGTTTGAGGCCAGCCTAATCTACAGAATGAGTTCCAGGACAGCCAGGGCTACACAGAGAAACCCTGTCTTGAACCTGTCCCCCAAAGTGCCCCACAATCGAATAGTGCAAATTTTCTTTATTGAAGGTCTGGGTTTCCAAATGAGTGTAGTCTGTGTGAGTTGAAAAAAGCAGTCAGCACAGGCAGTTTGCAAGCTATTCTATGGTGCCTTTTGTTAGGTTGTACATCATCACAACAGTGCCTATGTATTTTTGTTTGTTTGTTTATTAACTTACTTGTATGATTTTTTTTTACAAAGTCTGTCATCCAGGCTGTAATAGTATCAATGTCAATCTTATAGAATGTGAAATCACCTGGAAGTCAAGCCTCCAGACATACCTGTGAGGGATTCTTTAAATTGTGTTTTAGCCTCAGGCAAGCCTGGGAGGGATACACCCACTTAAGGTAGTACCATTCCCTGAGCTCAGATCATTGGCTGTATAAAGAGGAGAAAGTGGGTGGAACATAAGTGTTTAAGTATTTGAGACTTATGGTTTGGTTTGGTTTGGTTTAACTGTGGCTGCCCCTTTAAGTGCTCCTTCTGCTGTAACTTCTGTGCCAGGATGGACTGTAACCTCAAACTGAGCCAAAATAAACCAGTTCTTCTTTATTGCTTTTGCCAGAGTATTTTGTCATACCATTAGGAAAAGTAGTCAAGTCACAGTCAGTCTATGCAGCAATCAAACAACTGGAAAGCACCCCACTCTGTAATCCCATTCTGGCATACTAGTTAAGACAAGAGAACATTGATTACTTACCTAACAAGTTGGCAGGAATGAACTTCAGATCTGACATATCATGGCTTCACTTTTCACTAGTGTGTTCCTATATGCCTGTGGTGAATGTAGGGATTAGTGGGAGGAAAGTTGTGGGTTTCCAAAGCACTGGATGACATTTAAAGAAAGCATTCCATTTGCAGCGGGGTAGAATCTCCGCATCCGAGTCTGTCACATGTTCTTTTCTCTGTGTGAACACAGTGAATGTCTTCTCTGTCACATTTTTTCTGATATTTGCTCTGCAAATCAGCTGCACAAGCCCCTGCTACCCTTTTGAATAAGCTTTCAGGCATTACCTGCATGCTGTGCTCCTATGGGGGTGGGAGGATGGCAGTAATCTGTGCTAAGATAAATGGGAGCTTCTGTGGATAAGGGGTAAAGGCAGTGAAGTGAATGTGGCTGCAAAATTTAATGCTTCTACAGGTAAGTTTTGGAGGGGGAATCTGGCATTTAATCAAATCCAGGGGCATTATGTAAATTTAATCACCCTGCAACACACTAGTAATTTTAGTATTTCCTTTTCATTTGACAGTGCTTAGTTATAAGTTGAGCTTGGAATTCTACAGGTAAAGCAGTGCTGATTGAAGTGGCATTAAGGAAAATGTACTGTGAAAATGAAATAAAACCTTATTCTTGCTTTTGGATGTCATTCTTGCACATGCACAGGTGTCCAAAGGAAGGTTTTAGAGTAAGTAATGTGTGCCTGTCAGTGTCCCATCATTCTCAAATCCCCAGGGAACTGTGAAGTGCTTGCATAGAATAGGCTGTTAAATGCACTGATGTCAAATGGAAGTCTTTACAATGAATAAAATATGTCACAAACACTTCTTAACATAGGGATTTTCACACTTATGCTCCCTATTTTGTGTTCATCAGTCACTAGAATGCTATGTGAAGGTGAATTATTTATGCTGTAAGAGTTTACTTAAAACCAGAGGTGGTATTTTCCTTCAAAGACAACAGTTTCGACAGGTACTTAATAGTTGCAATGAAATTGATGATCCTAAATAAATAATGCAAATTTTTTATTATCATGTTATTGTTAATATTATGAGGCTAATCAAGAAAATAATTACTTGGTGAAGATTTCCTGAAAGTCACATAGTCTTTTTGACCTCTGAAGTCACAACACAAATGAAGATAAGAGAGCCAAGTGCTTCCTCTGTGACCTACAGAGTGACATAAGGAGGGGACAGAGGACTGCATGACCCCACAGTGAAATGAATTTGCTAAGGCAGAAGAAAAGCAGGCTTGGGAATTTTTTGCTTCTTGACTTATTTGTTTTACTTCCCTCGCTTTTTCTTATCTTTTATTTTGAAAGAAACTCGGGAGCTATCTCTTCTCCGTCAGACAAAGCCTTCAGGATCTTTTCAATCTACACTTGGACCTTGGAGGTCCAAGCAGGATCATAGAATTTCCTCATTAAACAGGGCATCTTTTATTTAGTGTAACTCTCTTTCCTTTATAAACTTGTAGCAGTAACTCAGAATATGGCTTCTTCAGGGGTGGATGAAAATGAAAATTAATGTGCATTATGATAGCATCCCATGAAGCAGAGTATCTGTTCTCTATATGACAATGGCAACTCAGTTTTGCTATCCTAAAATATATTTAATAATCATGATGTACTTCCACCCTCAGGTTCAAGAATCATGACAATAAAACTGACATTGACATAACGGAATATAGTAAAACACATGATTTTTAGAAAAGTAACATTTCTTCCACTTTAATTTCTCTACTGATTTACCCATACATATCCATCTATTCATTCATTTATCAAATGAGAACTCCTGAAATATGCCTGTCATCTATTGGAGATCTAAAGATGAAAAGGCTCTTTTCCTTCTTTTGAAATAGCTTGTAAAAACTTGGGGCAATTAGCACCATGTCACAAAACATGGTGGTAGTCACTCACTGAAACTTGCACTCAGGAAGCTGAGCAGATATGGGCAGCCTGAGCTTCCAGTGGTGAACAAATAAGTGAATGAATAATAAGTAAAATACCACCTTAACCATTTGGGGATGTATGACAGACCACATTACAAGTGGTAATTTAGAAACAGAAACTTGTTACTCAGCAGTTCTCAAGGCTGAGATGTTCAAGAAAAATGTGGTTTCATTCCTAGGCAGGGCCTCCTCCTTGTTCTGGCCTCATATGTCCTTCCTTTATAAATCTTCTTTTATAAGATCAGGAACCCATTTTATGCAGAGTCTGACCCAGATGTACTTACTTCAAAATGCCCCTACCTCTTGAAAGTATTGTGGCTGGGTTTGTAATGGTTTGAATCTAAACATTTCCCTGAAGACTCTAATGTTAAATGCTTGGCTACCAGCTGGAAGAATGTTGAGAGGCAACTGGATCATTGTGGGTTCTAATTTCATCAGTAGAAGAACCCCTTACTGAATTCAGAACTGAGTAGACTATTGGGAAGTGGGTGTTGTTAAGAAGCCAAGGAACATTGGGGCATACCTTTTACTGTTGTATATCATTACTGTACCTTTCCTCCCACATCTCCCTCTGCTTCCTTATTACCATGAGTTGAGCAATTCCAATTTATGCTGTCCTCTCTGGCAAAATGCTCTGCCTTACCACAGGCCCAGAAATACAAACCCAAGTGACCCTTCACCAAAATCCCTGAATCTGGAAGGCCAAATAAATAAACGTTCTTTTCCTTGAGATGATTTCTCAGATGTTTTCACAGCAATAGAAAACTAATATAGAAAGGGTTTAAAATTTCAACCTTATAAACTTTAGTAGGGGGGCAAAAACATTCAAATTGTAGAAAACAAGATTTTTTTTTAAGTGGCACAAACATGTAAAGGGAAGATGAAGCAGAAAGAATTTTGGAAGGAAAGAGATGGTTATATTGTCATCCTGCATTGAAAATCCATGATCAGGGAAGAAACCATTGAGATATGGTGCATATGTCAAAAATTAAACATTAAGTACTTATGCAGTGGCATAAATGGGGTAAAGAGGGTGCCTAAAGTGAATCATCATACAACTTCTAATGCTGTATTGTTCCATGCTGATTCGATTTGACTGTCATCTGTAAACACAGAAACAGTTTATCTTCTTCTACTAGATATATTCAGGTCACTGTGGGTAAATGACTGTTTCAGTACATTTAGAAATCTAAAACATAAATATCAGACTGTACCAGGAAGTCTCTGTGTTGCAATTTCCCAATCATGCAGTGCTTTTTCTTTACTTTTCTTTTTTTTTTAAACACACACACACACACACACACACACACACACACGCACGTGCACACACACATTTTTATTAGTAGCTCCTATTTGTTGTAATAAGTCTAAAACATGTTTTTCTTCCAGGAAGCCCTTCAGAGCTTCCCTATATTGTAACAATCTACACAAGGGTCCTTCTGGCTTGTGCTCCATACTTGCCGATAGCATTGAACCTACTTCTATTTCTCATTTAACAAGTCATACTTTAAAAAGTAAAATCTTTAATTCATTTTTTATTAGATATTTTCTTTTTTGTTTTTTTGTTTTTGTTTTTTACTTATTTACTTATTTATTATTAGAGAATTTCTTCATTTACATTTCAAGTGTTTTCCCATAAGTCTCCTATACCCTCCCCTAAGAGAACACAAATGCCAGCCTAGGCTGCCATACCAGGCAAAAAACTCACTTAGCATAGATGGAGAAACCAAAGTATTCCATGACAAAACCAAATTCACACCATATTTTCCCAGGAATCCAGCCCTTCAAAGATAATAACAGGAAAACACCAACACAAGGACAGATACTATGCCCTACAAAAAGCAAGAAAGTAATCCTTTAACAAACCTAAAAGAAGATATCTGCAAGAACAGAACCCCAACTTTAACAACAAAAATGACAAGAAGCAACAATTACTTTTCTTTAATTTCTCTTAACATCAATGGACTCAATTCCCCAATAAAAAGATATAGACTAATAGACTGGCTACACAAACAGGACCCAACATTTTGCTGCTTATAGGAAACCCACCTCAGGGAAAAAGACAGACACTACCTCAGAGTAAAAGGCTGGAAAACAATTTTCCAAGCATATGATCCTAAGAAACAAGCTGGAGTAGCCATTCTAATATCGGATAAAATTGACTTTCAACCCAAAGTTATCAAAAAAGACAAGGAGGGGCACTTCATACTCATCAAAGGTAAAAACAACCAAGATGAACTTTCAATTCTGAATATCTATGCTCAAATGTAAGGGCAGCCACATTCATTAAAGAAACTGTAGTAAAGCCCAAATCACACATTGCACCTCACACAATAATAGTGGGAGACTTCAACACTCAACCCTCACCATTGGACAGATTCTGGAAACAGAAAGTAAACAGAGACACATGGACACTAACAGAAGATATGAAACAAATGGATTTAATGGATATCTACAGAACATTTTATCCTAAAACAAAAGGATATACTTTCTTCTCAGCGCCACATGGTACCTCCTCCAAAATTGACCATATAATCCCTCACAAAACAGGCCTCAACAGATACAAAAATATTGAAATTATCCCATGCATCCTATCAGATCACCATGGACTAAGGCTGGTCTTCAATAATAACATAAATAATAGAAAGCCAACATTCACGTGGAAGCTGAAGTACACTCTACTCAATGATACCTCATCAAGGAAGAAATGAAGAAAGAAATTAAAGACTTTTTATAGTTTAATGAAAATGAAGCCACAACATATACAAACTTGTGGGACACAATGAAAGCATCCCTGAGAGGAAAACTCACACCTCTGAGTGCCTCCAAAAGGAAACTAGAGATAGCATACACTAGCAGCCTGACAGCACACACAGAAGCTCTAGAACAAAAGGAAGCAAATTCACCCAAGAGGAGTAGGTGGCAGGAAATAATCAAATTCAGGGCTGAAATTAACCAAGTGGAAACAAAAAGAACTATTCAAAGAATCAACCAACCAGGAGTTCATTTTTTGAGAAAATCAACAAGATAGATAAACCCTTAGCCAGACTCACTAGAGGGCAAAGGAGCAGTATTCTAATTAACATAATCAGAAATGAAAAGGGAGATACAACAACAGAACCTGAGGAAATACAAAACATCATCAGATCCTACTACAAAAGGCTGCACTCAACAAAACTGGAAAACCTGGATGAAATGGACAACTTCCTAGACAGATTCCAGGTACCAATGTTAAATCAGGATCAGATTAACAATCTAAACAATCCCATTTCCCCTAAAGAAATAGAAGCAGTCATCAATAGTCTCCCAACCAAAAAAAGTCCAGGACCAGATTGGTTTAGTGCAGAGTTCTATCAGAACTTCAAAGAAGACCTAATTCCAACTCTCTTCAAACTTTTCCACAAAATAGAAACAGAAGGTACTCTACCCAATTCATTCTATGAAGCCACAGGTACTCTGATACCTAAACCACACAAAGATCCAACAAAGCAAACTTCAGACCAATTTCCCTTATGAATATTGATGCAAAAATCTCAATAAAATCCTCACAAACTGAATCCAAGAACACATCAAAATGATCATCCATCATGACCAAGTAGGCTTCATCCCAGGAATGCAGGTATGGTTTAATATATGGAAATCCATCAACGTAATCCACTATATAATCAAACGCAAAGACAAAAATCACATGATCATCTCTTTAGATACTGAGAAAGCATTTAATAAAATCCAACACCCATTCATTATAAAAGTCTTGGAAAGATCAGGAATTCAAGGCCCATACCTAAACATAATAAAAGCAATCTACAGCAAACCAGTAGCCAACATCAAAGTAAATGGAGAGAAACTCAAAGCAATCCCACTAAGATCATGTACTAGACAAGGCTGCCCACTTTCTTCCTACCTATTCAATATAGTACTTGAAGTCCTAGCCAGAGCATTTCTACAACAAAAGGAGATCAAGTGGATACAAATTGTAAAGGAAAAAATCAAAATATCACTATTTGCAGATTATATGATTGTATATATAAGTAACCCTAAAAATTCCACCAGAGAACTCCTAAACCTGATAAACAGCTTCAGTGCAGTAGCTGGATATAAAATTAACTCAAACAAATCAATGGCCTGTCTCTACACAAAGGATAAATAGGCTGAGAAAGAAATTATGGAAACAAAACCCTCCACAATAGTCACAAACAATATAAAATACCTTGGTGTGACTCTAAATAAAGATGTGAAAGATCTGTATGATAAGAACTTCAATTCTTTGAAGAAAGAAATTGAAGAAGATCTCAGAAGATGGAAAGACCTCCTATGCTCATGGATTGGCTGGATAAATATAGTCAAAATGGCTATCCTGCTAAAAGCAATCTACAGATTCAATGCAATCCCTATCAAAATTCCAACTCAATTCTTCACTGAGTTAGAAAGGGCAATTTGCAAATTCATGTGGAATATTAAAAAAAAACAACTAGGATAGCAAAAACGATTCTCAACTATAAATGAACCTCTGGTGGAATCACCATCCCTGACTTCAAGCTGTTCTAGAGAACAATTGTGATAAAAAAAAACTGCATGGTACTGGTACAGCAACAGACAGGTAGATCAATGAAATAGAATTGAAGACCCAGAAATGAATCCACACACTTATTGTCACTTGCTCTTTGACAACGGAGCTAAAACCATCCAGTTGAAAAAAGACAGCATTTTCAACAAATGGTGCTGGCACAACTGGTGGTTTTCATGTAGAAGAATGTTAATTGACCCATTCTTATCTCCTTGTACAAAACTCAAGTCTAAGTGGATCAGAGAACGCCACATAAAACCAGAGACACTGAAATTTATAGAGGAGAAAGTAGGGAAAAGCCTTGAAGATATGGGCACTGGGGAAAAATTCCTAAATACAACAGCAATGGCTTGTGCTATAAGATCAAGAATTGACAAATGGTACCTCATGAAATTGCAAAGCTTCTGTAAGGCAAAAGACACTGTCAATAAGACACAAAGGCCACCAACAGATTGAGAAATGATTTTTACCAATCCTAAATCTGATAGGGGACTAATATCCAATATATACAAAGAGCTCAAGAAGCTGGACTCCAGAAATACAAATAACCCTATTAAAAAATCGGGTACAGAGGTAAACAAAGATTTCTCAGAATCTTAGAATACCCAAGATACAATTTGCAAACCACAAGAAAATCAAGAAGAAGGAAGACTAGTGTGTGGATACTTCTTTCCTCCTTAGAACAGGGAACAAAATACCCATGAAAGGAGTTACAGAGACAAAGTTTGGAGCTAAGACAAAAGGAAGTACTATCCAGAGACTACCCCACCTGGGGATTCATCCCATAATCAGTCACCAAACTCAGACACTATTGCATAGGACAGCAAATGTTTCTGATGCAAGTGAGTGGAAATGTTAAACAGAGACAATGTCCCAGCAGAACAAAAAGAAGGCTTGAGAAAGTGAATTTGGGGACTGGATTCTAATAACAAACTTTCTACAAGCAGAATCATTTTTGGAGGTGGGAACAGTCTAGGTGAAAACAACAAGTTAAAAAAGAAAATGACAAGCTGGGCGTGGTGGTGCACGCCTTTAATCCCAGCACTCGGGAGGCAGAGGCCGGCGGATTTCTGAGTTCAAGGCCAGCCTGGTGTACAAAGTGAGTTCCAGGATAGCCAGGGCGACACATAGAAACCCTGTCTCGAAAAACCAAAAAAAAAAAAAAAAAAAAAAAGAAAATGACAGGATCCATTCAAATCCACTATCAGTCCCTGTGTATTTGAGTCATCAGTCTGTGCCATGCAGTGTTAAGTATTTTGCAGTGATTCATTTATTTGCTAAACAGCTTCATTAATTATAGGCAGCAGCATTGCATTTCAGATGACTCAGGCTCACAGTGATCAAGTAACATGGTCTCCTGCTAATAGATGGTAGAAAAGGAATTCGAACCAGGTCTTCTAAACTCTAAAGCTGGTGTTCTTAAATACTAAGTTCTATGCCCCAGAAGTAAATTATGACTCAGAGACTAGAGAATTTCAGAAACTAAGTGAAGGGTCCTGAACTTAAAGTGGCAAAATTGTGAACTAAAAAAAAAAAATAGATTTTCTTGTAACAGTTACTGAATGGTTAGAACTCAACAGTGCGACCAAAGAAGAAATCCTACATGTCTCTTTTGTTGACATTCATGTGTACTGAGCATGCAATAGTTGCAGTTACATTTGCTCAGCACTTTGGTTAGTTATTAGTCCCCATGTTAGCTGCCACACACTTCCCAAGAGCTGAAGGCAATACTAATCTATAGGTATAATGTGTTAGTAGTAGGTTTCTCCTTAGGCCCTATGACCGCCTTAGTCACATTTTACCAGGTCTAGCATAAGAAGATCAGGATTTCCAACATTACATCATCACTGGGAAAGAGACTCAATGCCTCAACTCTCCCTTGGAACTATTCATAGTTAACTGTTGCTGGCATAGAGGGTGTCATTATCTTCAGTGATGGAGCCAGTGATGAGTTGCACATGTGCCATTGGGAGAGAAAGGGAGATGAAAAGGTGTAAGGTGGGGAGTTGAAAAGTGGCCAAAATTCATCACATGTGTGTATGAAACAAAGAATTCAAAACAAAGTATTCAGGACTGGAGAGATATCTCAGCCAGTAAAGGCATTAAGCAGAGCACAATGACCTAAATTTAGATCCTCAGTACCTACATTAAAAACTGTATATTGTACCTATAATCCCATCCCTGAGTGGAGACAGGATACTTGGGGCTTGCTGATAGCTAATCTGGTCTGAAACTCACTATGTAGATCAGGCTGTCTTTGAACTCAGAGGTCAACCTTCTCTTTGTCCCCTAATCTGGGATTATATTTTATACCAGAATAGTTTCTGAGTCTTTCATTGTATCTCATAACTTAGACTTTAATGGAAGTAGCCTCATTAACTATTTTTTAAGATGATTTTTGCTTTGGTTTTAAATGATTTTTAAACATTTTTGAGGTTATAGTTTTCTGGGAAGAATATCAAAGAAATATGTGTGCCTTTCTTGGTGCATACATTCTGGAAATACATGACACTATAGGTTTTTATTATTAGTGTTTTTAACATTAGTCGCTCAGTTAAAGAAATACTGTCAGATTACTCTATTATGAAGTTCCTCTTTATCTTTGTAATTAATAATATTCTTGTGAATAGACACTTTGAAACTGCACAAATGTCCTATTTGTCATTATTCTTTTTATGCATTCATTTGTCATTCACACTGTACTTCTAATTTCAATATAACAGCACAGGCGTTATTCTTGGCTTCTTATTTTACAATATTTATTACATTTATTTATTCGTTTTGTGTGTGTGTCTTTGTGTGTGTGTGTGTGTGTACCCATATGTGGAGGGCAAAGGCTAAATTTTGGGAATTTCTTTTCTTCTTTTTAAGATGTGAGCAGGGCGTGGTGGCGCACAACTTTAATCCTAGCACTTGGGAGGCATAGGCAGGCAGATTTCGGAGTTCGAGGCCAGCCTGGTCTACAAAGTGAGTTCTAGGACAGCCAGGGTTATACAGAGAAACCCTGTCTCAGAAAAAAAAAAAAGATGTGAGTCCTGGTTATTGAAGTCAGGTGTGGGCACACTTAGTGGCAAATGTGTTTACACATTGAGTGAGCCATCTTGCCTCTTTCTTTATTTTCAATATATCTGTCCAAACAGTGAGATTGAAGCTAATATACATTCCTTTCATGTCCACTTCTTTTCATGCTATTTATGTCTAGCTTCTAAGGAGAGTAAGAACATTAATTTTTGCTTTGTAGTATGTTTTTATTTTGTACAAATCAGTAGATGCATGTCCAGTTTCTTTTATATTCTTTTTTTCCATTTCATGTGTGTGTGTGTGATGTGCATGTTTGTCTGCATGTTTTATATATGTGTGTAAGTTTGTGTGCACAAGCATGTAGAGACCTTAAGTTGACATCAATAGCAATGCCCAACTGTTCTTTCATCTTATCTATTAAAGCAGCATCTGCCAATCAAACAGATTAATATGGCTACTCTTACTTGCCAGGTGGCTCTGTCTCTCCAAGGTCAGAATTACTGATGAGCTACCAAGACCACTGGGAGTTCAGATAGGTTTTGGAGATCTTGACTCTGGTCCTCGAGCTTACATGGAAGGGCACAAGTTCCACTATGTTCATAGTAGCCCTATTTATAATAGCCAGAAGCAGGAAAGAACGCAGATGTCCCTCAACAGAGGAATGGATACAGAAAATGTGGTACATTTACACAATGGAGTACTATTCTGCTATTAAAAACAATGAATTTATGAAATTCTTGGGCAAATGGATGTATCTGGAGGACATCATCCTTAGTGAGGCAACCCAATCACAAAAGAACTCACATGATATATACTCACTGATAAGTGTATGTCTTAGTCAGGGTTTCTATTCCTGGACAAAACATCATGAGCAAGAAGCAAGTTGGGGAGGAAAGGGTTTATTCAGCTTACACTTCCATACTGCTGTTCATCACCAAGGAAGTCAGAACTGGAACTCAAGCAGGTCAGAAATCAGGAGCTGATGCAGAGGCCATGGGGGGATGTTCTTTACTGGCTTGCTTTCCCTGGCTTGCTCAGCCTGCTCTCCCTTTTTTTTTTTTAACTCTTTTTTTTTTCAACTTTTATTAGATATTTTCTTCATTTACATTTCAAGTGTTATCCAGAAAGTTCCCTATACCCTCCCCCCTCCCGGCCCTGCTCCCCTACCCATCCATTCCCACCCCTTGGCCCCGGCGTTCCCCTGTATTGGGGCATATAAAGTCTGCATAACCAAGGGGCCTCTCTTCCCACCGATGGCCAACTAGGCCATCCTCTTCTATATATGCAGCTAGAGACACGAGCCCAGGGGGTACTAGTTAGTTCATGGTTATTCTTCCACCTATAGGGTTGAAGACCCCTTCAGCTCCTTGGGTACTTTCTCTAGCTCCTTCTTCCTTGGGANACCTTCTTGAGTTCTTTATATATATTGGATATCAGTCCCCTATCTGATTTAGGATTGGTAAAGATCCTTTCCCAATCCGTTGGTGGCCCTTTTTTCCTGTTGACAGTATCTTTTGTCTTACAGAAGCTTTGCAACTTTATGAGGTCCCATTTGTCAATTCTTGATCTTACAGCACAAGCCTTTGCTGTTTTGTTCAGGATTTTTCCCCAGTGCCCATACCATTGATCAGCCTGCTCTCTTATAGAACCCAAGACTACCAGCCCAGAGATGGCCCCACCCACAAGGGGCCTTTACTCCTTGATCACTAATTGAGAAAATGTCTTACAGTTGGATCTCATAGAGGCATTTCCTCAACTGAAGCTCCTTTCTCTGTGATAACTCCAGCTGTGTCAAGTTGACACAAAACTAGCCAGTACAATTGACCCCTTTTCAACTTGACACACAAATACATCACCAGTAAGCCTCAATCCTTAGTTCTTATTCAGCCCCAAGATCTTAAATAACTTTAAAAGTCCCACAGTTTTTACATATTAAAAGTTCAATCCTTTTAAAATATCCAGTATCTTTTAAAATTCAAAGTACTTTAAAATTCAAAGTCTCTTAACTGTGGGCTTCACTAAAAAACTTCCTTCAAGAGGGAAACATATCAGGGCACAGTCACAATCAAAAGCAAAAATCAGTCTCCAACCCTCCAATGTCTGGGATCCAACTCATGATCTTCTGGGCTCCTCCAAGGGCTTGGGTCACTTCTCCAGCCATGCCATTTGTAGCACACACCTTGTCTTCTAGGCTCCAGCTGCCTGTACTCCACTGCTGCTGATGTTCTTGGTGGTCATCTCATGGTACTGGCATCTCCAAAATGCTGCTGTCTTCCACTGTAACTAGGCTTCACCAACAGCCTCTCAGATAGGCTCTCTTCATGGTGCCAAGCCTCAACTCCTTTGCATGACCCCTTCAGTCCTGGGCCATCAATTGCAACTGAGGCTGCACCTTCATCAATGGCCTTCCATGGCCTCTCACAGTGCTTCTGTGGCCTCAGCTGCTCTGCATGACCCCTTCATGCCTTCAAAACCAGTACCACTTGGGTAAATCTTATACATTACCAAGTCCCACTGCCGAAGGAATACAACCTTGGCTATCTCTGGAACACAGCCTCTTTGTGCTTTCAGAAAACACCTCCCAGAAGATGTCAAGTCAACGATGCTGGTCTCTTCTTAATCACTGCTAATTTTTTAGGTCCAGCTAACCAGCATCAATAGTCCCAGTAATGCAAAGGTTTTGCTTTAGTAGTTCTGGTATCTTGTTAATCACAGCTGATCCTTCAGCTCCAACTAATCAGAACCACAGAATAATCAAACTCCAAAATAGCAATGGCCCTGAAAAGAGTCTTTAATTTTCCCTCTGAAATTTCACAAGCCAGGCCTCCATCTTCTGCACTGTTCTCAACATTGTCTTCCAAGCTCCTACACAACATCTGACAAAGCTCTTAACACAGAAAGGATCTTCTAGCCCAAAGTTCCAAAGTCCTTCCATAGTCCTTCCCAAAACATGGTCTGGTTGTCACAGGAATACCCTACTATGCTGGTACCAATTTCTGTCTTAGTTAGGGTTTTACTGCTGTGAACAGACATCATGACCAAGGCAATTCTTATAAAAAACAACATTTAATTGGGGCTAGCTTACAGGTTCAGAGGTTCAGTCCATTATCATCAAGGTGGGAGCATGACAGCATCCAGGCTGTCATGGCACAGGCAGAGCTGAGAGTACTATGTCTTCATCCAAAGGTTGCTATTGGAAGACTGACTTCCAGGCTACTGGAGTGAGAGTCTTAAGCCCACATTGACAGTGACACACCTACTCCAACCAGGTCACACCCATTCCAACAAGGCCACACCTCCAAATGGTGCCTATCCCTGATCCAAGAATATACAAACCATCACAGTGTATATTAGCCCAGAAACTTATAATAGCCAAGATGCAATTTGCAAAACACAAAAAATCAAATAGAACGAAGACTAAAGTGCAGATATTTAATTCCTCCTTAGAATAGGGAACAAAACTCATGGAAGGAGTTACAGAGACAAAGTTTGGAGTTAAGATGAAAGGATTGACCATCCAGAGACTACCCCACCGGGGGATCCATCCCATAATCAGTCACTAAACTCAGACATTATTGCATATGCCAGCAAGATTTTGAGTGAGGCTATGCCAGTGCCTGGCAAATACCGAAGTGGATGCTAACGGTCATCTATAGGATGGAACACAGAGTCCCCAATGTAGGAGCTAGAGAAAGTACCCAAGGAGCTGAAGGGGTCTGCAACCCTATAGGTGGAACAACAATATGAACTAAACCACCAGAGCTCATGTCTTTAGCTGCATATGTAGCATAAGATGGCCTAGTTGGCCATCATTGGGAAGAAAGGCCCCTTGGTCTTGCAAACTTTATATGCCCAGTACAGGGGAACACCAGGGCCAAGAAATGGGAGTGGATGAGTAGGGGAGCAGCGCAGGGGGAGCGTGTAGGGAACTTTCGGAATAGCATTTGAAATGTAAAGAAAGAAAATATCTAATAAAAAAAATAAAAGAGAAAAGAAAAAGAAAAAGAAAAAGAAAACACCAAGCTATCTCCTGAGGTCCTACCTCCCCTTTCCTGGTTTTCCTCCCTCCCTGAAACACTTTATCACACCCTCCTTCCCCTGCTTCTATGAGGGTGTTCCTCCACCCATAGACCCACTCCCACCTCCCTGTCCTCGATTCCCCTACACTGGGGTATCTATTGAGCCTTCATAGGACCAAGAACGTCTCCTCCCATTGATGACCAACAAGGCTGTCCTTTGTTACATATGAAGTATGTACACATACCCATGTGTACTTCTTTGTTGATGGCTTAGTCCATGGGAGTTCTAGGGTGTCTTGTTGATTGATACTGTTGTACACCAGTTGTGGTGGTGCACACTGGTAGGATTTGCTGAAGGAGGCAGAGGCAGGAGGATCATGAGTTCAAGGCCAGCCTGGGCTACCTCCACTTCTTTTGGATCCTTTTTGTTTTTATTCTATAGAAATAATAGTGCATTATAAAAAAATTTTCAGGGCTCCTCAAGTAGAGGCATTTGCTGCCAAGTCTGGCAACCCAAGTTCAACCCCCAGATTCCACATGTTAGGAGACATGCAGCACCTGAAAATTGTCCTCTGACCTCCACACACACCGTGCAAGTGCATGTTCAAGCCCCCACATGCACAAACATCAATGTTTTTAAAAAATGATTTAAAGTCGTGTAGTTTGCTTCATTCATGTATGTGTAAATAACTCTTGGTTCATAGATAAATTTACAATTTTAAAGCAGCCATTAGAACCCCATTGAGCATTTGTATCACAGATTATTCAATCTTTAATTTATGGGCATTTCAGTTGTTTTGAATGTTTTGAAACATTGTGGTAATTAAGACAAAGACATTTTATTTTCCATATATACTTGAGCCTGTTACTCAGTGATTTTTACTTTTTTTTTTTTTTTTTTTTTGCTTTTTTGAGACAGGGTTTCTCTGTATAGCCCTGGCTGACCTGGAACTCACTTTGTAGACCAGGCTGGCCTCGAACTCAGAAATCCGCCTGCTCTGCCTCCCAAGTGCTGGGATTAAAGGCGTGTACCACCACGCCCAGCTTGACTTTTACATTTTTAAAATTAGTCCTCTATCATTTTCTGACATGCATTTACTACCATGAACTAGGAATCTCCACAAGAAATGCACTATATAAGGACTGAAAAGCCTGTGTATGTGAAAGGGCTATTCAATGTCACTTTAGAGAAATTGATGATGGAGGCTTAGCCTCATGTGTTTTTTATTAAACTCAAACTTCCTATCCAAGCAACTGCACAGTTGTTGGTAGGCCAGATTTTAGAAGACTGAGGAAATTTCACTTTCTGTATACTTGGCTTTCATTCCTATAGCCTGCCCAATTACTATTGTTAGTTGGTTTTATTTTACATTTACAATACTGTCGTTGATATATCGTGGCCAGAAGATCCTGAAAATGTACTGTCTAGATAGTAAATACCCCTCTGTTATGAGAGGGATCCAATTGCATATTTATTGCTTTTGGGAAAACTCAAGGCACAGTAACTGCAAACACATATATTAATCACTTTAGTATCAAAATGTACATCCCCACAACACCATGTTTATTAATTGTTTTCAATAAAACATGACATTTATTAATCATTTTTTTCTGTTGTTTGGCATCTTAGGGCCTTGTGGATTAAGGAAACGGCTGCTCCTCCCAAAGTTAGCTGATCCCTATAGATAAAAATTTGCTTGATAGGCAAACCAAATAATAATAATAATCCTCATCTCTGTTTCCACCTCATTTTATCACGTTTTTGCAGTCTAGAATACTGACAACTTGCAACTAAAAACTATGCCCAAAGATCACTGTGTTTACAAATTCTAAGCCTGCTCAGCTGGTCTTCAACAGCCTACTCATTTCTTCCCTCAAAACTTTCAATAAAGACTAGTTAGTATCCAGGTTTCCTTCCTGCTCCTTTTGCTTCCTGACTGACTGTGGTGAGTCTTTATATAATACCTTTGTATGTAATGGTCAGGTGTGTGCCCACTTCTTGTGGGAGCTGTAAATAGCTTCAAGATCTCTTATTCTGACTATACCTGAACAACAACAGTAAAAAAATTAAAATATCATGGCAGTGGTGTCAGTCAAATGAAGAGTATGGAGAATTATTCAGGGAAAACTGACTTTTCCACTAATTCACTTAAAAAAAAAACAACTATACTTGTTGCTGTGTATAATGGCACAAGTCTTTAATCCTAGCACTAGGGAGAAAGAGGTAGACAGATCTCTAAGTTCAAAGTTGGTGTGATACACATAGTGAGTTTCAGACCAGCCAGGATTATACAGTGAGAACCTGTCCCCCCAAAAAACCAAAACAAAATAAAAGCTTGACTTGTTACTGTTGTAACTTTGCATCCTTCAATTTAAAAGTAAAATGAATTGGTATTTGCATATTAATGCTTCTTCATATGGAGAAATAAATTGTGTATTCTTGTCTTCTGCCTATTTTCATGGAGTAAGTTTAAAAGAAAAGTGGATGTACATGATTTTGAACATAAAAGCAAATTATAAATCCTTCAAAAATTCTAGGGAAAATTCTAGGTCTGGGATTTGATGAAGGATTCTTATTATCTATAGTATGATCTGTGAAAGTAAACATGTACAGAAATGTATCAAACTAAACTTTCAAAATTTAAAACTCTTCATTATTAAAGACAAACTCCCTCATATATTGATGATGGGAATGTAAAATGATCCAGCCTATTCCCTTTTGTTTCCTTTTTCCTAGGGCTGAGTTTAAAACACAAACTATCAGTTGCTCTACCATTTAGTTACACACTCAAACTCTACCTTTTCTTGTAAAGCTGAACATGCAATTACTTTTAAGACCTAGAAATATCACTTTTGAATATTTATCTCACATAAAGGAAAAATCATACTTATAAAAATATGTATATAGATATTCATGATAGTTTTGTTTATGATCATCTCTGAATTGGAAACAACCTAAGTGTCTTTCAGTAGGTGACTAGATAAACTCCAATACATCTATACCACGGAATACTCAACAGTAAAAGGAATGAAAATTCTGACCCGCCTCTAGAAGTGTTGCAGATGTAGCTACTGTGTCACAAGTGCATCAGTAGGTGGCAGAGAGGAGAGAGGCTGTGCCTATGCTCAGTGTTCTGACTTATGTATATCTGAAAGATTAGTAGCCTAACATTCCTTGAAAAAAAATGTGAGCCTGAGATGACCACAAGTTCAGTGCCAGGGGACCAGGACAGGGAGTTAGCCTGAGATGACTACCAGTCCAGTGATTGCAGGCCCTGACAGCAACAGCTTACAGGACCTGGGAGCAAGCGGAGACTAGACAAAGTCCACCTGGGACTGAGAGCTCCAGGCAGGAGTGAGCTTGAGATAGATGACCCACACATGGGGCCACTTGGACAGGCAGAGTGTGGAGTGACCGTGAAATGACCCCAAGACTGGCTCCATGGGGCGTGGACAGGGTGCTAGCCTGATAACCAGTCGGGTGCTGCGCGTAGTTGCAGCACTCAGGAGAGTGGCCTTGCACCTTACCTGGGCAGCACAATAGAGCTGACCCTGGTGGCAGGGACATGAATGAGCTAGCCCCAAGTGCATGAGATGGGGGAGCTGGCCTCACTACTTGTCTCCTGTGAAATGACATGGGTGATAGAGAGATGACCACCCTCATCTTGCTCCTTGCCACCTATGGCAGGCAGGAGAGCTGGTTCCTGGGATCATCAGAGTGGTAGAGCTTGCTATGTCTTTGCTGCAGCACTCAGGGGAGCAGAGAAGCACCTGCTCAAGGGAGCAGGAGAACAGGCCCTGCACTCCCCTAGCAGCTCAATAGAGCCGACCCTGATGGCAGGATCCCATTGAGCCAGTTCTGAGGGTGTGACTGTGGGAGAACTGACCCTGCCTCTTGTCTGCTGTGTGGTGTCCTGAAGGAGGGAAAGATGCTCCCTTCCCCTCCCTCATCTCTCACCATCTACAGCAAGTAGGAGAGCTGGTTCCAAGGTCATGAGACTGGGAGAACTGGCCACGTCCTTCACCACTTGCAACACTAGGGAGAGTGGGCCCTGCACCTCTCCTGGGCAACAGGGTAGAGCTGGCCCTGGTAGCTGAGGTTACTTGCTGATGAACCAGCCCCAAGGGACTTGCGAGCTGTAGAGCTGATAGAATGACCATCTCAGATACCTCTCAAGCCCAGATCCAAGATTTTGAATTGGCTCACCCTAACATCTACCTTATCGATGAACTGTTAGAATGCATGAAGAGACTGATACTACAGGATTTCCATGACCCAGGGCAACAACAGGATATCCAAGAGGAATCCCAGTGAGGTTCCAGTATTGATAGAGTAGCAGAAGCCAGAGGCCTCATACCAGACCAATGAGTCATTGCAATGAACATTTAAAAACAAAGAAGTGTGAACAAAGGGTATATACACTGTGACACACTACAGCTTCCTCAATGACATTTTTTTTTCTCTGTTGGGGACATTGCAAAGGTGGAGGGTGAGTATGTCGGGAGTGGGAGATGAGTAGGATTGGAGTGCATGATGTGAAATTCACAAAGAACCAATAAAAAGTTTTTTAAAAAGAAACTTCTGCATGCATGTGATGGATTTGACCCTTACTGGAAAAAAAAATCAATGCCAAAGGGTCAATACCATGTGGTTATAATTACATAAACTTCTTGAAATGACAAATACATAATTGTAGAATATCTGATTAGTGGTTTTCAGAGGTGCAAAGGTGAGAAGTGGGCGTGATTATGACTTTGTGATGGTGATTTGTATGTACCTCTCACACCCACAAATTCATATAACTACTGGAAAACATGAGTCAGCCCTATAGTCTGCTGCTGTAATGCTATAATAAGTCAGCACTATGGAAACAAGTGGAGAAATACAGTAGAGTATGAGCTTTATTAGCAAACTCATGTGTATTCATATTTCAAAATAAAGTTTTAAAAAGTAATGATGATTTTCATAGGAATGTTATATTGAGATATTTATGATCTTAATTCTTTTCATTGTTATTATTTCTTCATTTGAAAAATTGCTAAGTTGTTTATTTAGATATTGCATTCACCAGCCAAAATAAGACAAGCATGCTTCAAGTTTAAGGCAAATGAAATTATTTTAAATAGTTTTACTTCCAATTCTGCATGCAATATAAAGGTTTCTGGCATTTTAGGTTTTTTTTAGTAATATTTTTATTAATAACTTTTATTGTGGTCATGATCTAATTAAAGGCACTATTAGGAGAATATCATAAAATCTTATATGAAATTCTTACAATATTAGAAGCCAATATTTTTCTCTCTCTCTCTCCTCTCACTCTTTCTCTCGCTTTTCTATAGTTGTCCTTTGTATTACAACTATATAGAAAAGTGTAAAATACCATATGCTTTGCTTAAAAGGAGTCAGTAGTTTTTGACTCTTTACATATGAATGTGCATGTATAACTTATTTCTGCTTCATTTAAAGTGAATATCTGAAGTTCTATATGGATTCATTTCCCTTCAGCCTGATAAAGAACATCCATTTTTTTAGAGGCAAACAGAATCTAGGCAGCAGTGGTATAGCTAGACAATTTCATAGTATCCCTTGTTCATTACTAGGTCAAGTTGTTACAATTCCATAGACTCATGCAGAAAGGATAGAACAACCTCAAATGGATTCAGAGTATTACTTAGACACCAGCAAGATCAGCTTTAAAAGGTTTGCCAACTCCTTAGTAGTCTCACATGATTACAAGGAACAAAAGAGCCCAGGTGACAGGTGGTATAAAAGGAATTAATCATTCTAGCTAGCTCATATAAAAGATCCAGGTATTTTATTTTCAAGCTGTAAGCCTAAATGGGGCAGATTTTAGAGCTATTATAACTTACATCACATCCATATATCCCTAGTTACTTACTGTTTCTCCTGGTCGTGTGCTCATGGTCCATTCCCCCACCCCCATGGTGCAGTCTTCCTCTCTCAGAGTCACTTCTTCTCCCTCTTTCTCTCTACTTCCAACCTCCAACCAACTAATGGAAAACCCACCTATCTCTCTCTCCTGCCTAATCACAGTGTTTAGATTTTTATCCACCAATTAACCAGAGAATCAAGGTTACATAGCATCATTTTGCATATGCGAGGCTCTCCTCATCCCTGAGGATCTTTCAGTGGGAGCAACCAGATCTTGGGGGGCCAGTATTTAGCATTTGAATACAGGTAGCATCTGACCATGTTGCATGAACAATAAGTTGTCACACCTATGAAAAAGCAACTCCAAATTATGGACAAGGATTTTATGCATCTTTACCCTTAGAAAAAATGTGGAAGGCTCTTTGTTCAATTAACCTTATAACCACAGATGAGAAATCACCTTAGAATCATGCCTCATAAAACTCTTTACATTCCCTTTTCCCAAGATAAATTGCAGGGTGTTTTCTCAAGACCCATACCAAATTATAACCAAACCTCACTAAAGGTATAATCCCTATACCTACTTGAAGCCTACTGTCAAATAATCTTCTTCATTTTGTTGCAACTCAAAGAACATTGTTCTTCATTCTCGTAGAATGTATTTATTGAGTACAAAATTCTGAGTTGACTTTTGTTTTCCCATCACTTTAAAGATTTTTTTTTGTCCTGATGACTTTGGATATCAGCCACTTGTGCTAGGAAAGTTCCCAATCTTTATGTATCTTTACATAATGGATTGCTTTTCTTTGACACTTTTCTATGACTTGTTTTTGCAAATTATGTGATCATTTGTAACTGTAATCAGCATATACTAATTGTACAAGACAATGTGATTCGTTGTGACATTTTCATAATGAACATGCTGTACTTTGATCGCATCCTTCCAATTTTGTGGCCCTCCTACCTTCCTTCACTCCTTTCATTTAGGCAAATAATTCTCTTTCTACTTCCATGTCTATTTTTCAAAATCTGACTTCAGGTACAAAAGAAAGCAAAAAAAAAGTTCATGTTTCTAGGTATGTATTATTTTCCCTAACGTGGTTATCTTCTGTTCCATTTATTTTCCTGTAATAATCATGATTTTGTTGATCTTTAGGTCAAAACAATACTGTTTGTATAAGAATCATATTTTCTTCATTCATTTATCACCTGGTGGGTACTTAGGCTGATTCTGATATGTTGTTATAATAAACAATGCTGTGATAAGTGTGAATGTGTGTATACAGTAGTGGTAAAACTGTTTTTGGTTTAGTGTAGTGACTACACTAGTTTACATTGCTACTCTCTTACTCCGTGTTCTATTGGTATGAAGAGCTACCATGGCCATGACAACTCTTACAAAAGAAAGCATTTAATCAGGGGCTTGATTATAGTTTCAGAGGCTTAGTCCATTATCAGCATGGGAGGAAGCATGGTGGCATGTAGGCAGACATGGTGCTAGAGACATACATGAGAGTTTTATATCTAGATAACTAGATAACGAATGCAGCCAAAAGAGAGACATGCTGGTTTTGGTTTGAGCATTTGAAAGCCCAAAGCCCAGCCCCAGTGACACACTTCCTCCAACAAGCCCATACCCACTCCAACAAAGCCACATCGTCTCATTATATCTGTCAACTAATCCCACTCCCTAATGACCAAGCATTCAAATATATGAGCCTATACGGTCCATCTCCAGCCTTAACAGCATTTCTTCTTGTTTTGTTATGGTAACCATTATGATTGATAAGAGATGGAATCCAAGTATAGTTTAGTCTTTCATTTCCCTGATGTCTAAGGATGATTATTTATATATTTATTGGCTATTCATATTCATTTTGGGTACTATCTATTCCATCCATTTGACTGCTTATTAGTTATATCCTTTATTCTTTTGATGTGAGTTTCAGAGTTTTCATTCTTACATTGTTTTAGTTCTCCTTCTCCATTAACTCAATCCAGGAATCCATCTAGGAAATGGTCTTGTCTCCCTGCAGTAGGTTGATTTTTCCATTTAATAAAGAAAAACTTTTGAAGTTCTTTATACCTTCTATATATTAATCCCACGCCAGGTATGTAATTAGGAAAGATGCCTGTCTACAATTTGGCAGGTGTATATTCATACGCTCTAGTAATTGTTTTTTGTTTGTTTGTTTGGTTGGTTGGTTTTACTGTGCCAAAGGTATTTTGTTGTTGTTGTTGTTTTGTTTATAATCTTACATGATCCCATATATTAATCCTTGTGATCATTCCCTATATAATTGGAGTCATTTTCAGAAAGTACATACCTATGCTTGTTTCAGAAGTGTTTTCCTATAATAATTTTGGGGTGTAAGGTCTTAGATTGTCTTAGTTCTATTTCCCATTGCTGTGATAAAATACTCTTACAAAAGCAAGTCAAGGAAGAAAGAATTTATTCTGGCTTACTGTTACAAAGTGTAGTCCATCATGATGGAGAAGCCAATGCAGCTGAAACTTAAAGCAGATGCTCACATCACATCACATCCAGCAAAGATGAATGAATGCTATTTCTCAGCTTTCCTTCTCCAGAAATTCCCACCCTGGAATGGTAGGACCTACAGCAAGTAGCTTTTTCTACTTCCATAGTGTAATCAAGATAATTCCTTACAGCTTTGACCTTGTAATTCTAGATTCTATCAAGTTGACAGTGAACACTAATCATCAAATATATTTGAACTGACTTTTACACAGGGTGAACGATACGGAGCTAATATCTCTCACTTGTCAATATTTCTGTCTAGCCTGGGATTTGTCCTTTACTTCATGTCAGTGTTTTACCTGCTCTTAGTGATGTAGTACTTAGCCACTTTGACTTTTACTTTGTTTACAGGATACAGGGTGTGTACCTCAACTTTTACGATGCCTCTCTTTAGACATGAACACCTCTTTAGAAGCTTCTTCCTAGAACTAAGAACAAAGCACACATTGAAGGAGTTACAGAGATCACGTGTGAAGCTGATTCCAAAGGATGGACCAACCAGTGACTGCTGCTGCCAGGGATCCTTCCCATAATCAGCCACCAAAAACAAACACTATTGCATATGCCAGCAAGATAATGCTGAAAAGGCCCTGATATAGCTGTCTCATGGGAGGCTATACCAGTGCCTGGCAAACACGGAAGTGGATGCTCACAGTCAGCTATTAGTTGGAACACAGGACTCCCAAGGAAGGAGCTGAAGGGGTCTTCAACCCTACAGGTGGAAGAATAACATGAACTAACTAGTTCCCCCTGTGCTCATGTCTCTAGCTGCATATATGGAAGAAGATGGCCTAGTTGGCCATCATTGGGAGGAGAGGCCCCTTGGTCATGCAGACTTTATATGCCCCAGTACAGGGGAACGCCAGGGCCATTATGTGGGAGGGGGTGGGTAGGGGATCAGGGTGTGGATGGGGGAGGGTATGGGGAAATTTCTGGATAACACTTGAAATGTAAATGAAGAAAATATCTAATAAAGAGAAAAAAAAGAAGCTTCTTTTTGCTTTTAACTATCATCAAATTACTGTCTTTTAAAATATTTTCTTAGTTTTAATTGTGTGGATTTATGTGGGTTTGTGTGTGAGCCTGTGCATGTGACTGCCAGTGCTAGTGGAGGTCAGAAGTATCAAATACCTTGGAGCTAAAAGTACAGAACATTGTGAACTGCCTGATTTGAGAGCAGGGAATAGAACTTGTGTCTTCTTAATTATCATCCTTTCTAATTGTAGCCTCCAGCTTCCAGAGTCTTCGGGAGAGTATAACACAATGGGGAACCTTAGAACCTTTCCACTTCTCTACTCTTCATCATATAAGCCAGCCATGGATCTCACCCAGCGTTACCCTGGGCTGGCCCTAGACCACTGTGTATATGTGATAAAGAGGTAGAAATGATAGGGGAAATGATGTATTAGAGATAAATTATTTTACCACCTCACATCCATGACCCATTTACCTTTTGCTGCCATGTCAGTTTTGTGCTCTTTTAATTATTATTTTCTGTATATAGCTTCTTTGACATGTTAAGGATTAGATTTTGGAAAGAGGGACAGTTGTTATTGCTGGGCTGGGTGTGGCCCTAGTGGGGATGGAGTGACATGGTTGCTGACACTGAGACAGAGAAAGAGAACTGCTTGGAGAAAGTACATACACACAAACAAGCAAGGCATGGACAGAGAGATCTCTTAGAATAGCAAGCAAGCAGAATATAGACAGAGAAATCTCCAGAGAAAAAGCAGAACATAAAGAGAAGCTGGCTGGAAAAGCTGTGTCAAGCAGAATACAGGTCTGCAACTTGGATCCATGATTTGACTTCGAGTCCTTCTTTTCACCCCTCCCAGATACCCCTTCTCTCAGAACCCCTGTCCATGCCGAGGCTGGTCCTTGGCATGTTACTCTTTTGTTATAATAAGAAATTATATAATTGAGTTTCCTGAATCACACAGGCATACAAATGACATTTTGAGAAGAAGGAGAAGAAAGGGAACAAGCCAAATGATTAAAATTTATAGACATTTGTGAAACAGTAGAACAAAAGAATTATAAATATGTAACACCTCAGTTCTATAGGTTCATCCTTTACCCATTTATTAAAACTTAAGAAGGAAAGGTTCCTAAGCCCCACTGTTGAAAATGTCACATAATGAAGAATGATTGATCACCGACTTTAATTTCTTCTTTCTGATTAATAACAGAAACATAATATCACCATGGGGATATAGATGTTAAATACACATTTGTATATGTAAGATCTAACAGTATATGAGCTAGTTTTGAGTTTCATAAAACATTTCATCAATAAGCTATAGTGAAATTAATAAATTTATGTTATGTCATTATTGATCATAGGGTCAAGAATGTAATATGTACTATCCAACTAAAAATCTGATTTTTGTCTGTTTATGGGCTTTGCTTTTAGTCTGCTGAGGCTAAGTCATAATTTATAGCTTCTGAGGAGATTAAGATGATATAAAGTTTGAATAGTCATCCTAAATTACTCTAGTTTTTAATTTTGCTTGAGCCATTAAAACTCAATTATACACAGACCAAATTCCTGTTTATTAGAAGGTTCAGAAGTATTATAAATGAGTGCTTACATGGTTGTGGAAGCCCATTGCATTCTATTCTATGCAGTATTTTGCAAAAAGGCATTGCATCATTTTAATAACAAGCACATTTTCCATGATTATACTTATTCATGTTGAGAATGCAGAAAATCATTTATACTCCCATGATGTAGACTGTTTAAGCAAATGAGAGTATGAGGCATTAGCCAGCTTCTCTTTTTTAAATCATCTCTGTCATTACAGTTCATCGACACCTCCATGCCTGCTAAAACATTCTTCATATCCTCTAAAACCAACTAGAATTGTGTCAAGTTCAGTCCCTTCTCTACCAGTCAGAACAGATTGCTTCTTACCTTCTTTTGCTCAATGCATATAATGTGTATCTCAGAACACATACTACAGTATGTTACTGAATGCAATCAGACCAACACTAATTATAACATGCAAAATGAAAATAATGTTTTCAAAAAGAACTTTTTTAGGACTAAGGAGACAGTTCCATGGGTAAATTACAAATACGAAAATATGATGACCTGAGTTTGGAAGCCCGGAACCCATGTACAAATCCATGTGTGGCTAGATGTGCGTATTAACACATTGCTGATGGAGACAGAGACAGGAAGATAGCTGGGGCATGCTGGCTCCTGTCCAGTGAAAGACCCATCTTAAAGGAATAAATCAGAGTGATAGAGGAAGAAATCTAATGTTGACCTCTGGCCTACACACAGAGATACACACACACACCACAAATACAATAGAAATAAAAACAATAAAATATTAATTTTTAAAATATTTTAGCCGGGCGTGGTGGCGCACGCCTTTAATCCCAGCACTCGGGAGGCAGAGGCAGGTGGATTTCTGAGTTCGAGGCCAGCATGGTCTACAAAGTGAGTTCCAGGACAGCCAGGGCTACACAGAGAAACCCTGTCTCGAAAAACAAAAACAAAAAAAAACAAAATTAAAAAATTTTTTTAAAAAATATGTTCTTTATTTCCAAGACCCCAAAAAACATGCTAATAACATGTGCAAGACTTGCTGTGGTTATTTATATTAGGAACATGAAAACCAAGGAACATGGTGTTGAGAATAATATACGCCCTGTTTTAAGTTACTTCATATTGTATAAAACTTATTTTCAAGCTGTGCCTCACTCTGAAAGACTCCATTCTACAAGCAGCTTTTGACTTCATTTCTGAATACAAACATAGAGGCACTATATGACTCTGTACCTTGTTGGGCACAATAAACACCACCATCTGTCTGGCACTATCCACAAGGCACAGCCTGATAAATATCTCACCTCTCAAAGAAGAAAAGGTACCACTCTATAAATTTATCACATGAGCACAAGGACTGTAAAGGTTAATATTCATTGTGAACGTGATTGGATTTAGAATCACCATGGAAACAAATCTCTGGACATGTCTGAGGATGATTATGTAAAATTGGTTAGCTGAGATGGGAAGTCCCACCTTAACTGTGGATAGCACTATTCCACGGACTGGAAATCTGTACTGGTTACAAAAGAGTAAGTAATCTGAGCACTCTGTTTCTTGACCAGCAGCAATATGACCAGCCATCTGCTTCTGATGCTACATTTTCCCTGACATGAAGAACTGTACCCCTGGAATTATAACCCCCAATAGTCCTTTTCTTCTTCAAGTTTTCTTTTTATGTGGGGTTTAGGTGTTTTGTCACAGCAGTGAGACAAGTAATTTTAGTTTAGATGTACTAAACATGATAGCAGGTATCCCAGACTTTGGAACATGTTGAACATATAAGACTAAGGAAAGAATGTGACACCCTCATCTGGATCCCCATGAAGAAGAGTACAGCTAGTGTTGTGACGGTGGAGACCCCGTCAACCTGGTGTGCACATAAGGAGACTGACAGGCAGAGAATACCCAACTGACTCATGGCCTTCAGCTCAGCTCAGTTTCTACTGCTAATGAATTCTACTCAAATTGTCATCTGTTCATTTGTCCATCTTAAGCCCACCACATCTTTACTCTATGGCCATCATTTGGAACCTCTCTTCTGATGCATGAATTAACTCTAAGACTTGCCTCTATTCTAATTGCATAACCTTTAAAATTTAATTAGATATTTTCTTCATTTACATTTCAAATGCTATCCCAAAAGTCCCCTATAACCTCCACACACCATGCTCTCCTACTCACCCACTCCCACTTGGCCCTGGCATTCCCCTGTACTGGGGCATATATAGTTTGCATGACCAAGGGGCCTCTCTTCCCAATGATGGCCAACTAGACCATCTTCTGCTACATATGCAGCTAGAGACACGAGCTCTGGGGGTACTGATTAGTTCATATTGTTGTCCCACCTATAGGGTTGCAGACCCCTTCAGCTCCTTGGGTACTTTCTCTAACTTCTCCATTGGGGGCTCTGTATTCCATTCTATAGATGACTGTGAGCATCCACTTCTGTATTTGCCAGGCACTGGCATAGCCTCACAAGAGGCATCTATATCAGGGTCCTTTCAGCAAAATCTTGTTAGAATATGCAATAGTGTCTATGTTTGGTGGCTGATTATGGAATGGACCCCCGGGTGGGAGCCATCCAGTCTCTGGATGGTCCATCCTTTCATCTTAGTTCCAAACTTTGTCTCTGTAACTTCTTCAATGGCTATTTTGTTCCCTATTCCTCCCTATTCTAGGGAGGAATGAAGTATCCACATGTTGGTCTTCCTTCTTCTTGATTTTCTTGTGTTTTGCAAATTGTATCTTGGGTATTCTAGGTTTCTGGGCTAATATCCACTTATCAGTGAGTGCATATCAAGTAATTTCTTTTGTGATTGGGTTACTTCACTCAGGATGATATCTTCCAGCTACATCCATTTGCCTAAGAATTTCATAAATTCATTGTTTTTAATAGCTGAGTAGTACTCCATTGTGTAAATATACCACATTTTCTGTATCCATTCCTCTCTAACAGTACCTCCAACTGGTTTCCAAAATACTTCTATGACTCTTTTTGTATCTTTCTCAGGTTTCTACTTGTTACCAATGGACCTCTTTGGAAATCTGTGAAATTTGGAAATCTTAGTCTCTTTAACCCATTGCAACCATTCTGTAATAAACACATAGCTTGCTAGATACAGAGTGTAGAATGTGTGCTGTGACACAAGAATTAAAATTGGAGTAAAAGAACCTGCATTTGCCTCAGTCAGCTTTTGGGGGAAATTAGAACTATCTGGCAAATCAGAATCAAAGAAATCATGACAACCTAAAAAATTATTGCTATGCAATAATTTCTGGCATTGTGAGAAGACACAAACATATTTGTTTATGCTCCTGACCCTGCTCACATTTAACATTTCTTCAACCTGTGCAGACCTATTTTAACTGACTTGTGCTTGGGGGAGTAGGGTATGACACTTCTGACATGGAAATGTATGACATGGATATGAAGACAGGCCTCTTCCATCAATTATATGTGCCTGCTGCCACCATTACCCAGCAGCACAATGGGAGATAAGAAATTTGTTTCAGTGATATTTTTAGGAGAAAAAACTGTCACTGGAATTTTTATTTCTTTTTTTTTTCTTTTTCTTATTACTTTTACTTTTTTTCACAGTCCAGTTGTTGCCCATCTCCTGGTCTGCCCTCCCACAGTTCCTCATCCCATACCTCTTCCTCACCCCCTTCCCTGCCCCTGTCTCCACGAGGATGTCTCCACCCCCACTCACCAGACCTCCCCACTCCCTGGGGCCTCCAGTCTCTTGAGGGTTAGGTGCATCTTCTCTGACTGAACCCATACCTAGCAGTCCTCTGCTGTATGTGTGTTGGGGATCTCATATCAGCTGGTGTATGCTGCCTGCTTGGTGGCTCAGTGTCTGAGAGATCTTGGGAGTCCGGAATAATTTAGATTGCTGGTCCTCCTAGAAGATAGCCTTCCTCCTCAGCTTCTTTCAGCCTTTCCCTAGTTCAACAACAGAGGTCCTTGACTTCAGTCCAGTGGTTGGGTGTAAGTATCTGTATCTATCTCAGTCATTGGCTGGTAGGGCCTCTAAGAGGATATCCATGCTAGGTTCCTGTTTGTAAGCACACCATAGCTTAAGTGTCAGGCCTTGGAGCCTCCCTTTGAGCTAGATCACAATTTGGGCTGGTCACAATTAGGGCCTTTCCCTCAGTCTCTTATCCATTTTTGTCCCTGCAGTTTGTTTAGACAGGAACAGTTCTGAATCAGAGCTTTTGACTGTGGGATGGGAACCCCAACACCACACTTAATGCCATCTTTCTACTGGAGGTAGGCTCTATGAGTTCCCTCTCCCCACTGTTGGGCATTTCTTCTAAGGTCCTTTGAGTCCTGAGAGTATCTCACATCCCAGGTCTCTGATGTTTCTAGAGGGTCTGTCCACCTTCCACTTCCTACCTCTGGAGGTGGTATATTTCCATTCATTCAGCTGACCCTCAGGGCTTCTCTCCGCCCCCCCCCCAATTCCTGGTCTGTTCTCCTTTTCCCTTCCCACTCTCCTCTTCTCTCCTCTCCCACCCAGATCCCTCCTTCCCTTTGCCCTATGATTGCTTTCCTCTCCCTCCCAAGTGGGATTGGGGCATCCTCACTTGGGCCCTTCAGCTTGTTAACTTTCTTGAGTTCTGTGGTTTATATCCTAGGAATTCTGTACTTTATTGACTAATATCCACTTATTAGTGAGTACATACCATGCATGTCCTTTTAGGTCTGAGTTACCTCACTCAGGATGATATTTTCTAGTTCTATTCATTTGCTTGTAAAACTAAGGATGTCCTCATTTTTTAATAGCTGAGTAGTACTCCATTGTGTAAATGAACATTTTCTGTATCCATTCTTCTGTTGAGGGACATCTGGGTTCTTTTCAGTTTCTGGCTATTATAAATAAGGCTGGTATGAACATAGTGGAGTATGTGCCCCTGTGGTACAGTGGGGCATCTTTTGGGTATATGCCCAAGACTGGTAAAGCTGGGTCTTCAGGTAGATCTATTCTCAGTTTTCTGAATACCCTCCAGATTGATTCCAGAGTGGTTGTACCTGTTTGCAATCCCACCAGCAATGGAGGAGTGTTCTTCTTTCTCAATTGGAATTTTTTATAAGTTATTTTCTTCATTTACATCTCAAATGCTATCCCCAAAGCCCCCTATACCCTCCCCCTGGCCTGCTCCCCAACCTACCCACTCCCCTACTCCCACTTCCTGGCCCTGGCATATGATCTTTATAAGACGAAGGGCCTCTCCTCCCATTGATGACTGACTAGGCCATTCTCTGCTACATATGCAACTAGACACACAGCTCTGGGGGGTACTGGTTAGTTCATATTATTGTTCCTCCTATAGGTCTGCAGACCCCTTTAGCTCCTTGTGTACTTTCTATAGCTCCTTTATTAGGGGCCCTGTGTTCCATCCAATAGCTGACTGTGAGCATCCACTTCTGCATTTGCCAGGCACTAGCATAGCCTCACAAGAGAGAGCTATATCAGGGTCCTGTCAGCAAAATCTTTCTGGCATATGCAATAGTATCTGGGTTTTGTGGTTTTATATGGGACGGATCCCCGGGTAGGCAGTCTCTGGATGGTCCTTCCTTTCATCTCAGCTCTGAACTTTGTCTCTGTAACTCCTTCCATGGGTATTTTGTTCCCCATTCTAAGAAGGAATGAACTATCTACACTTTGGTCTTCCTTCTCCTTGAGTTTCATGTCTTTTTTTTTTTTTTAATTGTATCTTGGATATTCTAAGTTTCTGGGCTGATAGCTGCTTATCAGTGAGTGCATACCATGCATGTTTTTTTTTTTTTTTTAAAGGCCATCAACAGTTTGGGAAAGGATCTTTTCCAATCCTAAATCAGATAGGGGACTAATATCCCATATATATAAAAAGAACTCAAGAAGATGGACTCCAGAAAATCAAATAACCCTATTAAAATGGGGTACAGAGCTAAACAAAGAATTCTCAACCGAAGGGCTGAGAAGCACCTGAAAAATGTTCAACATCCTTAATCATCAGGGAAATGCAAATCAAAACAACACTGAGATTCCACCTCACAACAGTCAGAATGGCTAAGATCAAAAATTCAGGAGACAGTGAAAGACCCACAACATGAGGACTCCCCCACGTTCTGACTCAGAAGAGGCAACACCCCAAATCATTCATGAGAAATGATCTTGATGCAAACAGCAAGAGGATTTTTATTTCAAGAGCGCTCTTTGGCCCACAGTCATATAGAGGACCATGGCACCATGAGTAGCTGGGTAAGGGAGCATTTAAAGGAAGAAGCCACAACTCAAGGGGGTGGGGAGGGCATTGTTAGAAAATAGCAAAAATACCAGTTAAGAGTCATGAGGAAGTACAAAGTCACATAAGTCACAAGGAATACCTGGAAATTGTGCAGGTTATTTCTCAAGACAGTTTCCAAGAGCCTCTAACAATAGCACATTTGCATAGTGGGTTCCATGAATGGTCAGGGTGGTCCTTTTTGAACAAACACTCCTTGAACCCAGGAAGTGGGTGGGTGGAGGAATGTCGTTAGCTATCTGTTTTATGATTAGCATGCCTTGGAGCATTGAGTCACAAAGGTCACATTCTCAAGCCTGGGCCTAAAGGCCTAGTTTTTATGTTTCACTTTTTCAACAGCAGATGCTGGCGAGGATGTGGAGAAAGAGGGACACTCTATTTTTGGTGGGATTGTAATCTGGTACAACCACTCTGGAAATCAGTCTGGCGATTTCTCAGAAAATTGGACATAGTACTACCAAAAGATTCAGCAATTCCTCTCCTGGGCATATACCCAGAAGATGTTCCAACTGGTAATAAGGACACATACTCCACTATGTTCATAGCAGCCTTATTTATAATAGCCAGAAGCTAGAAAGAACCCAGATGTCCCTCAACAGATGAATGGATACAGAAAATGTGGTACATTTACACAATGGAGTACTACTCAGCAATTAAAAACAATGAATTCATGAAATTCTTAGGCAAATGGATGCATTTGGAGGATATCAACCTGAGTGAGGTAACCCAATCACAAAAGAACACCCTAGGAATCCATTGGAATTTTAAGTGTTGATTTTCGTCCATAGAAAGCATCCTGCTTTGTTCTGTAAGACTGACTTTTCAATTAGAAGTATTAAGGATTCATTAGTAATTTACCTTTGCCCCCTCCTATGATGTTCTTTGTTTTTGGCCAACAAGATGTTAATTTAGTTTTTACATCTTTAGAATGTCAGTAAACAAGCTAAAGTGTCCCTCCCAGTTTTAAAACTTGAATTCTAAGGATAATGTTTCTTTTCACTTTCAAATTAAGCTGACTTAAAAAAGACTAAAGAATAAAAAGAAAAAAAGTCAAATACAATAATTTACTTTTGAAATATTTTTATTTTGTTATATTTTATTTTCATGTAAATTATAGTAATAATCATAATAAAATGGCATCTAATGAAAATAAAAAGGAAAGAACTATAGAACAAACAGAAATTCTGCCCTACTCTTTTGCAAAGCATCTCTTGCAAGCAAGGAACTTGTGGAATTTGGCTCCCTTTCCCACAGCCATTGGATAAGAATTGCATGTAAACAATAATATCCTGTGCGACTTTGGGCTCATTTAACTGTCCTTATGGCTTTAGATTGAATTGCCTAGATTCTTACTCAGGGCTCATGCTTGACATTCCAGAAATAATACAGAGTTGACATTAAAATTTTTATCCTACACCACCCAGGTTGGGGTTGTCAGCACAATTTATTTGCCACTGGGCTTAGTACTGGCACAGTCTTTCAAATAGCATGTCCTTGAAGAAGATGTCCCTGTCTTGCTGGATGCCTTTGCAATTAGCAAAGTACTTGGGTGCTTTCTTAGAAAAAAGTGATAGCAGTCAAAAACTCATAGCTTCTGAGGTTTTAGGCCCTAGGGGTGAACTTTTTACTGTTGTTTAGCCAAACTGTCACAATGCCAAGCTATCTCATAAATATTTATGCTTATACTCTTAGACAAATGCTACTCCTTGCCTTAATCAGAGAAGTCTCCTTTGCAATGAAAGGGGCTAGATACAAAGATGCATAGCTACTGAAGGTACAAAGAATGAATAAAAGTTGAATGTTCTAAGCAAGACATTTGTGCTACCCCTTCTATGTCTCAGAGATCATTGCTGAAGAGGAGTGGAAAGAATGTAGGAGCTGAATGACAGGGATAAGGGCTGTGAAATGCTGACTTCTGGGCATGGCCCAACCAATACAGTCATGCTCTCTCAGCAACTATGGCTGCCTCCAATGTACTTACAGAAGATTGGACCCATCCACCACCAGTTGTGGATTGGGGAGGAGCCCACAGGGTTATATTCCTCATGCTGAAGTATTGCCTAGTGATGGATTCTGGGGTAGACCGTATTTAATGAACTAGTAATAGAGAAACTTTTTGAAAGGAAGATACTGTAATCCCAATACTTGAAGGATCAAGGCTTTAAGGCCAGTTTGAGCCTACACAGCGAGTTCAAAACCAGCCCAAGACCATAAGAAGAGAAGAGAGGCACAGAAAAGAAGGCTGCCACGTACTTAGTTCTTTGGCACTGAATTGGGAATTAGGTGATCTGGACTGTACATTCCAACTAACAACTTGGTCTTAGACAACATTCTCATTGTCTGTGTTGATTTAAATAGGTTTGTCCTCTATAGACTTGTGTGTTTGAATGCTTGGCCCATAAGGAATGGCACTATTAAGAAGTGTGGCTTTGTTGGAGTAGGTGTGGCCTTTTTGGAGGAAATGGATCACTGTAGGGATAAGTTTTCAGTCTCCTATGTTCAAGCTCCACCCAGGATGGAATTTTAATCTCTTGGCTACCTGCAAAAGATACTCCTTGCCCTGGTGGACAAAGATGTAGAACTTTCATCTCCTTTTCCAGCACTATGCTGTCATGTTTCCCACCTTGATGATATGGATGAAATCTCTGAATTGTAAGCCAGCCTCTGTTAATTGTTTCTTTTATAAGAGTTTCCCTGGTCATGGTATCTCTTCACATAAATAGAAACACTAACTAAGACAGTGTCCCTGGCCTGTTTTAAATCTTGAAATAATGGAATTATACTGGGTAATCTGCAAATTCTTTTATTCATCCAGGTACCTTAAAATATTGAATGAAGCAAACCTGCCATTCTAAGCTCCACGGCTCTTTGACTTAGGCAGCACTTAAGCACCAGTCTCAGCTCTTTGTTTTTCCTAGAGGTTGTGCCTAGCATGTAGGGAAATAGCTGCTTGCTTCACTTAGCACCTGGGCATTTGCTGTGTGGTAGTAATTTTCTAGATGTGAGATATGCAAATATTACTGTAATATCTATCACTACTATAACTACTAGTTATTATTTGAGCCAAATTCCTATACATGTACTTTATATACAGTATCTCATATTATTTTCAGAAGTTTAATAATTTGACCAGAATCATGTAGCTCTCCAGGGCAGAAGCCACGATTTTTGTTAATGCTCTGCTCTAAGTCTCTTGGTCTGTAGCTCAGTCTGACTTGGAACTCACAATGATCCCTCCTCTTCTGCCTCTTGAGTTCCAGCTGGTCTTAAACTCAGGACATTCTTCCTGCTTCAGACTCCTGAGTGTCAGGATTAAAGGCATAATCCACTGTACATGGCATGTTTATTTCTTTCTATTTATTCATTTTATTTATTTCTGACAAAATGTGTTACTATTATTATTATTTTTTGACCACACAGTCTGAATCCTGTGGACTAGAAATTGTATACATAGGGAGAACTTTGGCTTGGCTGGGCCGAAGGAAAGATTCTCTTTGCAGATATACCCTAGACAGCAGAGTCAGATCAGTGAAAAGACCTAGGCACAGCCCAAACTAACAAACCAGAGGAAGTGTGATTAGCTTGTCCAAACACAGGGACGAGGCAGAGAGCAGCAAGGCTACATGCAAGGAAAGTATGGAGAAGAGCAAGCCCTGTGGGTTTCAGGAAGGGCTCATAACTTTAGTTGCCTATGTAAGTCCCTCCTTGCTCCCTCTTCCTTTCCCTTTGTGTGTTCATTTATGTTTGTGTGTATGTGTGTGTGTGTGTTCATTTGTGTTCATGTCCACTCTATATAATATTACTTGTCTGAATGATTTCAGGGTTGACTTCTTGATAGCTAATTGGTGTGTTCTTCCCTGGGGAAAACTAATTTCCCTGCTTCCAGCTTTCCTCAGTTGCTCTTTGGATAGGGTTGAAGCCTTGTGGGCTTTTCTCTGTCCAGTTTGGCATATTCATTTCCACCTTATCTTTTGAAGTACACTCTTTCTCAGTATACCTGGAACTTGTGCTGATTGATTATAGGAACTGACCAGCAAGCCCCAATGGCCCTTCTGTTTGCCTACCCCCAGCATTTGTGTTCTTTTGGTTTGGTTTTAACATGGATGCTAGGGATTTGAACTCAGATCTTTATGCTGATGCTACATATACTTTATCACTGAGCCATCTCTCAAGCCTTATCTTTTGAAAGACTGAATCAGTCACTGGCTGCAAAAGGAACTTCAGGGAGCAATTTGCTTCTACCTACCCAGCATTAAGATTACAAGCAGAGCTCACTATGCTCCATTTTTTACACAAGTTCTCAAAATTGAACCCAGGTCCTTGTGGTTGGACACTAGACACTTTACCTCTAGACTAGGTATTCTTTGAAGCTACTTTTATCATGGTGCTCATGCATTTTGAGTGGGCTAACACCTCAAAACTCTTGTGGAAGACAACTGTTATCACCTTGTCTGTGGAAAACCGGCGTTGAGTTGTATGAAGGCACACCTAGGTCAGACATGCCCAGAGTCAGCAGGTCTGAAGAGCAGCACTCTCTATGGAGCAAGCAAATTCCCTTTCTACGACATTGTTCTTTCTTGGGAATGACTGACTTTCTGAGGTACAAGGATCCTGTTTTGATTACATCAGAAGTTGCACTGGCAACAGTACCAGAATCTGACATTCAGACTGCTTGCCTATCTCCTTCAGACCTGGGAGAGATTAACTGGTGAGAGGAGACAGGTTTATTAAAACCCAATCTTAATGAAGACTAGAGATTCTATTCTCAAATCTATGTCATGGGGCTTTTAGAGTACAGAGAATGGGGAGAAAGGCAAGCAATACAGAGAGACAATGGGTAGGAAGTCTATAACGGGGCAGGGCCTTCCTCACCCAGAGGTGTGTCTTCTTTCCTCTTCTCTGGCAGGAACTTTATAATGGAATTTACAATTCTGCATCTAGTTAGCCAGAATTTGATAGAAGGGCTTCTATTCAAAACAAAGCATCAGGGAAGAGCAGACAGCAGAAGGCAGAATGCAGATGGAGCTTCAAAAGAACTCCCATTATGATTCCTTTTTGTTTCTACATGCTTCACCTTAGGGGATTTGAACTGTTTCATCTGGCTGATCTTCTTTGCTAGATAGCTGTGTGGCTGTACAGGGTTCCAGAAGACTACAGTGATAAAAGGAGTCACATGCCTGTGCCTGAAAGAAACAACAAGCACAAAGTTTAAGTAGGAGCCAAGGTTAGACAATATCTGATGTCTCCACCTAGTGGAAGGATAGCCATCATACATATGATCTGTTAAGGTTTGTCCAGTCACCCAGTTTGACAACTCCTTTAGTCTATGAAGGAACTTTGTTTTCTAAAGTCATCATGGGTGGTTCTGTGCTTTGTCTCTTTATGGTGAGGAGTGTGGGGAATGCATGTTTCACCTTCAGTCTGTTTCCAAGTAGGAGGGAACAGTAGTATAAGAAAAAGGCCATAATTTACATTTCAATTGCTATCCTGAAAGTTCCCTCTACCCTACCCCCACCACGCCCTGCTCCCCTACACACCCACTCCCACTTTATGACCCTGGCAATCCCCTGTATTGGGGCATATAAAGTTTGCAAGACCAAGGGGCCTCTTTCCCAATGATGGCTGACTAGGCCATCTTCTGCTACATATGCAGCTAGAGACACAAGCTCTGGGGTTATGGTTAGTTCATTGTTGTTCCATCTATAGGGTTGCAGACCCCTTCAGCTCCTGTGGTACCTTCTCTAGCTTCTACATTGGGAGCCCTGTGTTCCATCCTATAGATGACTCTGAGCATCCACTTCTGTATTTTCCAGGCAATGGCATAGCGTCATATGAGACAGCTATATCAGGGTCCCTTCAGCAAACATTTGCTGTCCTGTGCAATAGTGTCTGAGTTTGGTGACTGATTATGGGATGGATCCCCAGGTGGGGTAGTCTGTCTCTGTAACTCCTTTCATGGGTATTTTGTTCCCTATTGTAAGGAGGAAAGAAGTATCCCCACAATGGTCTTCCTTCTTCTTGATTTTCTTGTGTTTTGCAAATTGTATCTTGGGTATTCTAAGTTTCTGGGCTAATATCCACTTATCAGTGAGTGCATATCATGTGAGTTCTTTTGTGATTGGGTTATCTCACTAAGGATGATATCCTCCAGATCCATTCATTTCACCAAGAATTTCATAAATTCATTGTTTTTAATAGCAGAGTAGTACTCCATTGTGTAAATGTACCACATTTTCTGTATCCATTCCTCTGTTGAGGGACATCTGGGTGCTTTCCAGCTTCTGGCTATTATAAATAAGGCTGCTATGAACATAATGGAGCATGTGTTCTTATTACCAGTTGGAACATCTTCTGGGTATATGCCCAGGAGAGGTATTGCAGGATTTTTCGGTGGTACTATGTCCAATTTTCTGAGGAACCACCAGACTGATTTCCAGAGTGGTTGTACAAGCTTGCAATCCCACCAGCAATGGAGGAGTGTTCTTCTTTCTTCACATCCTCGCCAGCATCTGCTGTCACCTGAATTTTTGATCTATGGTTCCTGATTTCTTTCCTAGTGTTTCTATCTCCAAAGTTGTCTCACTTTGGGTTTTCTTTATTGTTTCTACTTCCCTTTTAGGTCCTGGATGGTTTTGTTCAATTCCATCACCTGTTTGGTTGTTTTTTCCTGTAGTTCTTTAAGGGATTTTTGCGTTTCCTCTTTAAGGGCTTTTACCTCTTTAGCAGTGTTCTCCTGTATTTCTTTCAGTGAGTTATTAACATTCTTCTTAATGTCCTTCTTAATGTCTTCTACCAGCACCATGATAAATGATTTTAAATCTGAGTCTTGCTTTTTGGGTGTGTTGGGGTATCAAGGACTTGCTGATTTGGGAGTGCTGGGTTCTGATGAAGGTGAGTAGTCTTGGTTTCTGTTATTAAGATTCTTACATTTGCCTTTCACCATCTGGTAATCTCTGGAGTTGGTTGTTATAGTTGTCTCTGGTTGGATCTTGCTCCTAGTGTGATTCTGTTAGCCTCTGTCAGCAATCCTGGGAGTCCAGGTCTCTCCTGAGTCTCAGTGGTCGGAGTAGTCTCTGCAGGCAAGCTCTCCTCTTGCAGGGAAGGTCCACAGAGGTCTGGTGTTCAGACCTGCCTCTTGGCTAAAGATGAAGGCCTGATATAGGGCCTGTCCTAGAAGATGTGTTGCCTCTGTGGCCTGCATACTCACCTGCACAGACTGGTCTCTGAGGGACCCAGGACTCAAGTTGGATCCCTCATGAGCTCTGGTAGGCAAAGCCCTCCCAGGTAGACATCTCTCTTCAGGTGGGGAACAACTCCAGATGTCTGGAGCCTGAAACTGGTTCTGTCCCAGACTCTGTGTGCTTTTGCAGTCCACACTCTCACCTGCACAGACTGGTCTCTGTGGAACCTGGGACCCAAGATGTCTCCCTCACGAGATCCAGCAGGCAAAGCCCTCTCAGGCGGACATCTCTTCTCAGGCGGGGAAGGTGCCAGGATGTCCTAGGCCAATTTAAGCAACATAGTAGATTTAGAAAGAATGGCTCTTGGTCTAAGTTTGCCAGAGTCCATGGTTAAACTGGCAGTTAGCTAGAATTCTATAGCAGAAGCTGTGCTTATATGAAATTGTGACAGGCTCCCATTAAAACGTTTTGACTATTTTGTCTGGTGTAGAAGATGAACTCTCTCAGAAGGGTTACTTTAATTGTACTGTGATGAGTTATCATTATATTTATCATGTACTTAACAAAGTGTAAAAACAACTAGAAAACTGTGTTTAGGATCATGTCAAAAGTTCCAAGTTAGTTTTACTAGAATTTTGTTTCATATATTTTAGTGATACAGAATACAAATAATTGTATTTTAATAAACTGCAGTTACCTTTGTTTTGCTGATTACAGCAACATCTTTAGAGTTCATTAGGCACATGCCACATCACCATATAGACTTGGAATACAGAATTACTGTTTATTAACCAATACAGAACGCTCATACAAAAATGATCACATCTTGCTTTTTTGGTTGTTTTTTTTTTTTTTTCTTCGAGACAGGGTATCTCTGTGTAGCCCTGGCTGTCCTGGAACTCACTTTGTAGACCAGGCTGGCCTCGAACTCAGAAATCTGCCTGCCTCTGCCTCCCGAGTGCTGGGATTAAAGGCGTGCGCCACCACTGCCCGGCTACATCTTGCTTTTTAATTTAAATTTTTAGTATGCAAAATAATAGCTTCACAGTATCAAAATGTTTTGTTTGTATGTACATGTGTGCACAATTACATGCACATGTACGTGTGAGGATGCATGTGGAAGTCAGAGGTCAACCTTGGGTATTGTTCCTCATGAGCCATGTTTTTGAAATAGAGTCTGTCACTGGAACCTTCAGCTCATAGATTAAGTTAGGATGGCTGAACATTGAGCCGCAAGAATCCTCCTATCCAGACCTAGAATTACAAGCATATTTATTCTATCAATGGGTACTGGGAATAGAACTCAGTTACTTGTGCCTATCTGTCAACCACTTTACCCACCGAGCCACATCCCCCGTCTTTATCATGATATTTGTACATAAATAATTGTACTTTGTCATATTTATCTCTATTACTACTATATCTTTTTTCTCCTCTTCTCCTGGCTAACTTCCACCCTCCAAATTGTTCCCTTTCTGTTTTCATATCATATATACATATTTAAAATTAGACTTTACACTTGAGTGAGAATGCAATATTTGAGATGATCACATAGAAAGTCTACTAAGTATTTAAGTGTTTAGAAATAGGACAACTGAGAGAACATCTTTATAAAAGCCAGTATTATATATATCTTACATCAAAATTATTTTATTTTTAAATTTATTTGGTTGGTTTTTAAAGATCTATTTATTTATTTTCATTTTATGTGTATATTTGTGCACCACATGCATTCAGGTACCCATGGAAACCAGAAGAGGGTGTAGATATCCTAGAACTATTAATTAGATGTGGTTATGAGATGCCCAACATGGGTGCTGGGAATCAAACATAGGCCCTGTGCAAGAGGAGCAGATGTTCTTGTTAGAGTAGAGAAATCTCCTTCTAGCTAAGAGAATTGAAGTGTAGATTTGAATGGAGACTATTCCAGCTGGGCTGTGTCAGTCACTTGGCTAAGAGGCAACCTCTAGCAAGGTGGAAACTGATTGGGTGAGGGAAAAGACTGAAGCCCTGAGGGCCAAGAGAAAGAATGGAAACAGGCAATGTCTGGATGTAGGAGGTTGAGTGTGTGTGTGTGTGTGTATGTGTGTATGTGTGTCTGTGTGTGTGTGAATACTCCAGAATGTATCAAAGATCTGGGAGGTGAGAGACTCTCAGGAATCAAAGGGAGGGACCTTAGATGGAATGCCCAACAGTAGGGAGAGGGAATTTATAGAGCCCATCTCCAGCAGGGGAGAAGACAAGGCATCAAGTGAGGGATGGGGTTGCCATCCCACAGTCACACCTCTGACCCATAATTGTTCCTCTCTGAAAGAATTACAGTAGTGGAAATGGAAAGGAGACAGAGAAAAAGAAGGTCCAGCAACAGGCCCAAAGTGGGATCCAGCTCAAGGGGAGGTCCCAAGGCCTGACACTATTAATGAGGCTATGTAACACTAGCAAAAGGGACCTAGCATAATTGCTTTCCAGAAGACCCAACAAGCAGCTAAAGAGTCCAGTGCAGCTGGGCAGTGGTGGCGCATGCCTTTAATCCCAGCTCTTGGAAGGCAGAAGCAGGTGGATTTCTGAGTTCAATGCCAGTCTGGTCTACAGAGTGAGTTCTAGGACACCCAGGGTTACACAGAGAAACACTGTCTTGAAGAAGAAGAAGAAGAAGAAGAAGAAGAAGAAGAAGAAGAAGAAGAAGAAGAAGAAGAAGAAGAAGAAGAAGAAGAAGAAGAAAAGAAGAAGAAGAAAAGAAGAAAAGAAGAAGAAGAAGAAGAAGAAGAAGAAGAAGAAGAAGAAGAAGAAGAAGAAGAAGAAGAAGAAGAAGAAGAAGAAGAAGAAGAATCAGATGTTTGTACCCAACCAATGGATAGAAGCAGCTGATCCCTGTGGTTGAATTAGGAAAAGGCTAGAAAATCTCGTTGTTTTAAACATAAAGAATTAGGTTCTTAGATTAAAAAAATATTTCAACAAAAAAGGAAAAATCTGAAAAAATAGATTCTGATTTGATGACTCATAATAAAATTTAATTATGAAAACTTTATTAAATAATTTTAAGATTATAGTGAATTTTATTACTTTTCAATTCTCTCTCATCATGGCTATGGGGTTAAATGTGCTTCCTGTTCTTCTGGAGGACCTGAATTCAGCTCCCACCATGAACATCAGGTCGGACACAATTGCCTATAACTCAAAATCAGTCTGACATCTTCCATCCTCACCTGTACACACAGTGTCCTTACACACAAACATGCACATTCAGAAATGAAAATAAATCTTAAAAAATTATCTTTTGTACAATTTCTCATAAAGATGTTTCTCAGTTATCCTTCCATACATTTAAACTTCTTTCAGTGGCTTACAAAATGTATAGCTTGTTTAATGATCTTCAACTGTAGCAAAGCCTGTCCTTGGACTGTTTACATAATGATGCCACCCCAGAAATAAGAAACCATGTCTTTCATCTATATTAAGCTTGGGATAAGAAAAGGAAAGACCAAAGAAAATTAGATTTGTTCAAGAATATATTTGTTTAAGAATTCTGGTAATATGCTTTAAACAACATTTAATTATAAATTTTGTAGGATTCAGTTTATAGACACATTTACTATGTAATTTATAGATTTGAAGGTATCTAAATATTTGTTGACTAATTTTCATATATTCATATCATACTCTAGATAAACTATGAGTGTCATTTCTAGATGCATGCATTGTGTATTCATAGGAACAAATCATATGTAGGAAGGGGTTGTTACCAATCTTTCTACGCTTTCCTACAAAACATTTTTTAATTACACCCAAGAACTAGATAGGAAACCAAAGTGCCCCTCCTATTTCAGGGAAGCAGGCAAGTTCTTCTAGCTTTTATCAAATACTACCAGCATCTGGTTGCCTAAATATAGTTTTTAACTGGCTAGGTTAAGTCACTGTTACTAACTGTACTTGAAATAGTTTTTTCATTCATGGGTGTTTATAGCAACACAGAAAGATATGTACCTAAAACTGACTGCTAATTAAAGTAGATAGTGATTATCTCCACAGTTCAAATATCAAATGCATTGTCCTCATGCAAATTAGAGACTCTAGTGTATATTTTTATTAATGGACAAATATGACCTTAAAAAAAAACTTTTATTGATTCTTTGTGAGTTTCACATCATGCACCCCAGTCCGCTCATGTTCTTGTCACCTCACATCTCTCCTCTGCCCTTGTAACCTCCCTCCAAAAAGAAAATTTAATAAAAGCAAAAAATAAACAAACTAAAGCAAATCATAAAAATCATCTTATTGTGAAAGATGTAGTATGTCATAATATGCCCACAGTATACCCCTCTGCCCACACATCTTCACTTGCAAATCTTCATTGCAGTGAGTCATTAATCTGGTGGTTCAAGGCCTCTGGCTTCTCTCAAACCATCAATATTGGGTCTTTAATTGGACTCTTCTTGGATATCCTGTTGTTTCTTTGTGTCATGGTGATCCTGCAACTTTGCATCACCAGGACTGACCCTTTCACACATTCCAAGAGTTCACAGATGATGTAGATGTTGTGGTGGGCCAACTCAAAGCCTTGGATTCTGGCATAGATGGTAGCTGAGCTGATCAGCCCACAGTTCCTGCATCCTCACCAACAAGGCAAGTTCTTCTGTACTGCTCCAGCTAGGCCACTTAATGCTGCCTTTGGCAAGAAGCAGTCACCTCTGTCACTCTCATGCCCTTGGGCCTATACCCCAGCCACCAGGGCCACCGCTATTGTACTGTCCAGATGAGATGCAGGGCAGCTCTTCTGTGTAATTAGGTCAATGAGGGACAGGTCCAGCTTACCCACTCTCATGGCTGGGTTGGGAGACTCTCCAGACTGCCACAGGTGGCAATAGAAGATGGGAGGAGAGGCAAGTATAAGTTTTAATCATCTTCAAAATGTATTGCTTAAACACAATTACCTTTAAATATATCTTATATGAAAATGTACTTTGAGTAAAGTCTTTATGTTCATGTACTTAATTATCCTTTCAAAATAAGCTAGTGTCTCTAGCTGCATATGTAGCAGAAGATGGCCTAGTTGGCCATCATTGGGAAGAGAGGCCCCTAGGTCTTACAAACTTTATATGCCCCAGTAGAGGAGAATACCAGAGCCAAGAAGTAGGAGTGAGTGGGTAGGGGATCAGGGCGGGGGGAGGGTATAGGGAACTTTCAGGATAGCATTTGAAATGTAAATAAAGAAAATATCTAATAAAATAAAATAAAATAAAATAACTGTTCTCAAACTTACACAAAGATTGGATTTCTCTTATCAATACATCAGTTTTTATATATTAATAATTTATGAAACATGATGAGCATAGCCAAATTTATTATCTTTTCATGTATTTTAAATAATAAAAAAATATTTGAACTCTTGGCAGATGTTTTAGTATTTTAACTTCTAAATGAGTTGGGCATATTACTTTTATTATATTCACCATATACACTTATCATATCTAATATTTATTTACTTCACATTTAGTTATTTTTAGATTACCCATGAAATTTAAGAAGCTAGACAAATACAATCAATATTTCACATCATGTATTGACAAAGGAAAATCTTGTACTTGAGACATTGAAAACTAAATGTCTTGGTAAGAAGGAAAAAAAACAGATGGATAGAGCTCTCTCTCTTCTCTCTCTCTCTCTCTCTTTCTCTTTCTCTTTCTCTTTCTCTCCCTCTCCCTCTCTCTTCCTCTCTCTCTCTCTCTCTCTCTCTCTTTCTATATATATATATATATATATATATATATATATATATATGTGTGTGTGTGTGTGTGTGTGTGTATATAGTTTTTCTCTCTCTCTCTCTCTCTCTCTCTCTCTCTCTATATATATATATATATATATATATATATATATATATATAATATGTCAGTGTTCTAAAAAAAAGAAAACAGACTTTTATAAACTGGAAAATGATAAATCTCAATGGAATCAATACAGCCTCTGTGTTGCATCTGTATTGTTTGATGTGACCATGTGTATGCATGCCTGTTTGTATGTCTAAATAGTACCCTACTGACTTCAAAAACAATGAGTCCTGAAGGCATCACCAAACAGGATTTAATTAAAACCATTCCCTAGAATTTCTAGAAATAATTGACTAGGCTAATGACAGCACACACACACACACACGTCACACACATATGTATGTATATTATATAAATATATAAATATGATAGAAACAAGATGGAAATTTGGATCTCAAAGATGTTAGTTTATATTAATATTTCCTTTTTTTCTCAGCAGTAAGAGATGCCCTAACTTTCTGAAATCATTCATAGAGTTTTAAAATTGTCCACTGGAATGTCTGAGAAACATATATTTTGATTTTTTAACCAAATTTACATATTTCCCCCCTTTCTCCAAAGATTTACTAGTGAGAAGGGAATGATGCCATTTTCTTTTTTATGCATCATCAATCCATCCTCCTTCATTAGAGTCTTCATTATACAAGAACATGAATGCCTTCTCATAAGGTATTTCAACTCATTTACCTGAGTTCCAGCCAATCTGTTCCAATTCTAAATATCCATTAAACAGCTAAGTTAAAAAAAATTAGTCAACATGTGGGTTGCAGGATGACACAACACATAATCAATTGCCTTTTATTTTTAGTCATATGGCTACAGTTGAAAGATGCCTGTCACCTAATACATGGCTCAGAGGACTTGTCATGGAATCTGAGCTAGACAACCAAACAAATTAGGACTGACTTTCCAAATACATTTCCTAAAAATTTTCTCATGATTCTGAATATTTTCTTAGCCTTAATACTACTACCAGTATAACATATCCAAAACCAAATAACCATTTAAGATCACTCTCCCAAGAGATAGTCATGGTTTACCTTTGACCAGTCTATACTGTAAATGACTCAAGAGAAATTCAAACAGCAAACATACTTACCACACCCCAATGGGGCATATATCCAGGGCTTCAGACCAATGCCTTCTTCCAAATCCTTTCTGTTTACCAATAGAGCATTTGCAGGTAGCCATTGATACAGTGGGAAATAAAGGAAGACTCCAAGATATACAATGCGTCTGCTAGGATGTGTCTGGAGTCCTGCTTTGCTGGCCACAGAAGCTGAGTTCCTTTTTAGGAGTGATCACCAGTCCCATAGGTGGGAATTGAGAATCATCATACTCAAAGCTGGGTCTCTTTCCTCCCATTCACCTTGTCTAAATAGTTCTTGCTCACTGTTCTACTGAAAACCTGGGAGACAGAAGTTGTTACAGGCTGGCTCTGAAGGAGAGAAAGGAAATGCTTGTATCTCAAGTCACTTACAGGGAATTTTAGTGTACAAAGGGATTTTATGGAGAGTAAAGTACAGTGACACAGGAATACAGAGATGATCTCTACACATATGTCTTTTTCCTTTTTCTCTTGAGGGAGCTTCACAATGAGATTTGCTTGCCTATATGTTGTTAACCAAGTCCCTGAATAGTGTCCCTTCAGTGAGAAAGATTAAAAGGTGATAGAAACCAAACAGATGGAGGAGAACAAAGAACTATTGCAAATAAACTTCTGTTATAACAAGTGCCCTATGACCTATGAAGCAAAAGCCTGTCTGTATTCCTAGACTCTTCGCAAACAATTTCTGTCATAGCTGTATCATCAGGATGTGATCTTTCTGGCATTTGGAAGATTTTCCAGCCATAGAGATTTTTGTTCCTCTGCTTCACTTTCTCAGCTTACAGTTTATCAAACTACTGGTGTTTAATCACAGTTCAGTTCAGTCTTGGAACTGCCTAGCTCAAGAGAGAATGGTCTACTTACTCATGCCTTGGTTGTTGGAGGTGACCTTTGGTGACCTTTGGTTCTAACATGATACTTGCACTCCTCCAATGATGGAACTTGAGGGGTGGCATGACTGGCAGAAATAAGTCAAGAAGAGGTGAAACGGGACTGAACACTCACCCACTGAGTATAAATAATGGACATGGCTCCTGGTCAGGAAGTGACTCTGTATAGAATTTGTTTTTCTTATTGTTATGATAGAATTTCTTTTTTTTTTCCAATTTTTATTAGATATTTTCTTAATTTACATTTCAAATGCTATCCCGAAAGTTCCCTCCCCCCTCCCACTGCCCTGTTCCCTTGCCCACCCACTCCCACTTCTTGGCCCTGGCATTCTCCTGTATTGGGGCATATAAAGATTGCAATACCAAGAGGCCTCTCCTCCCAATGATGGCCGACTAGGCCATCTTCTGCTACATATAGAGCTAGAGACACGAGTTCTGGGTGTTCTGGTTAGTTCATATTGTTGTTCCTCTTCTAGGGTTGCAGACCCCTTCAGCTCCTGGGGTTCTATCTCTAGCTTCTCCAATGTGGGCCCTGTGATCCATCTTATAGATGACTGTGAGCATCCACTTCTGTACAAGACAGCTATATCAGGGTCCCTTCAGTAAATTTCTTAACTAACAACTTGAGGAGGAAAGCTTTATTTTGGTTCATGGTTTTGGGGCTATTGAAGTGCAATGGGGTAGAAAAGATAAGGTAAAAAGAGTGTCTCTGTCCAGTCCAGAGGCTGCACCTCTTCACATTATATAGTCAAGGACTATAGTCAACAACCCATCCCCATCTCATAAACATTCCCCAACCTCCCATTAGCACCACAAGCTGAAGACTGTTAAAATCATAACCCTGGGGGTGATTTCAGGTTCAAACCATGAGAATGTCCTCCACTATTCCTTTGGCAGTGTTGGCCCTTGCAAAAGTGGAAAGGGAAGTTAATTTTTTATTAGGCAATATGATCTCTGTATATTAATAGAAACTGTCATTTCTGAACAGAAAATAGTTGACTTACTAGAAATTGTTGGAGCAAGGAACATCTGGAAGATACATGTAAAATAAGAGAAATAATACATTCTAATCAAAATTTCCATGGCTAAGAAATACAAGGCACTGTTAGTATGTTCCTTGTTATAGATGAGATATAACTGGGTGTTACTCCTCCTTTCTGAGTCTGATGTCATCTCTATGGAATGGGAATCTGCCATAGAATGTAGATTCTACTTGTGTGCTCATGAGTCTCCAGTTCAGTCTTCAGCCAGCAGGAGACACTGTGGGAAGATGAGGATGCCTCTCATAGGTGTGGCAAAAAGAGGGCTGTCAAGGTAGCTATTTCAGGACTGAGACTCAGCAGAGTAGATTGGACTGAGGCTCTACCTGGGAGTTGGATTGTTTTAGTTCAGTGACATTGAAGGTGTCATCTAATGTCTCTAGGAAACATAAAGAAAACTGCAAATTTAGAATTGTTTCTTCTTCATCATAGGATGGTGAGGGTACCTTGGCTGTATGTATCTCACTTAGCATTTGGCCCATGAGTAGCATTCGAGGAAATTTGGCTGCTGCTAACTTGGGTCTCCTTTCTTCCTCCTTTCATTTTTCCTTATTCATCCTTTCTCATTTTCTCTTTATTCAGGTAACATTTGAACACCCAAGTTTCCCATACTCATACTTAGAACTCTCATTCTGTGTAGCTTTGAGCAAGTTTCCTCTCTAAAAATTCATGTGCAAAATGGGAAATGAATAGACTTCCTTCAAATGCTTCCTCACAAGCCTCATTTTCTATTATCACTCTCCTTTCATTTGTATAGTTCTTTTATTTCTAGTTCATATCACAATAGATAGTAATTCCATCTGCTTTACAGGCTATGTTCCAAGCTCCCTGCATATAGGACTACTTGGTTATGTTTGTATCTGAAGTGCTTCTTACAGTGTGTCTGGCCCAGAATTTACCTTTAATAAGTCCTTGTTGAAATGTTAGTACTATGCTCTAATTATTTTTCTAGGTCTGTCTTCCTCATTAAGCTGCAAGCTTCTGGGAGGCAGATATTTCTTTATCTTAATATCTACCACACATAGCAGATGTTTGGCTTGGAGTAGAGACTCAGCGAAGTTAGTTAGATGAATAGCTGATAGAGTAGAGGAGTGAAGGAAGAAATGAATGAAGAAATGGTGAGGAATGATGATTGAGGAAGTTTCTTTTTATCTTTTTTATAGTATTCTACAATATTTTATTAATTCTTTGAAATTTTAATGCAATTTCTTTTGAACATATTCATATATTCCAAATTCCTCATAAGTCCACCTTACCTCCATAACTACCCACCTGACTTTCTTTCTTTCTTTCTTTCTTTCTTTCTTTCTTTCTTTCTTTCTTTCTTTCTTTCTTTCTTTCTTTCTTTTTTCTTTCTTTCTTTCTTTTCAATTTTTATTAGATATTTTCTTCATTTATATTTCAAATGTTATCCAGAAAGTTCTCTACACCCTCCCCCATCCCCGCCCTGCTCCCCTACTCACCCACTCCCACATCTGGCCCTGGCATTCCCCTGTACTGGGGCATATAAAGTCTGTATGACCAAGGCGCCTCTCTTCCCAATGATGGCCAACTAGGGCATCTTCTTCTATATATGCAGCTAGAGACATGAGCACTTGGGGGTACTAGTTAGTTCATGTTATTCTTCCAACTAATGGGTTGAAGACCCCTTCAGCTCCTTGGGTACTGTCTCTAGCTCCTTCCTTGGGAGTCCTGTGTTCCATATAATAGCTGACTGTGAGCATCCACTTCCCCGTTTGCCAGGCACTGGTATAGCCTCCCACAAGACAGCTATATCAGGGCCCTTTCAGCACTATCTTGCTGGCATAAGCAATCATGTCTATGTTTGGTGGCTGATTATGGGATGGATCCCCGGATGCCACAGTCACAGGTAGGTCCATCCTTTTAATTCTGCTCCACACATGATCTATCCTTCAATGTGTGCTTTGTTCTTAATTCTAGGAAGGGCCAAAGTGCCACATTTTGATCTTCACTCTTCTTGAGTTTCATGTGTTTAGTAAATTGTATCTTGGGTAGTCTAGGTTTCTGGGCTAATATCCACTTATCAGTGAGTACATGTTATGTGAGCTCTTTTGGGATTGGGTGACCTCACTCAGGATCATACACTTCAGATCCATCCATTTGCCTAGGAATTTCATATATTAATTGTTTTTAATAGCTGAGTAGTAGTCCATTGTGTAAATGTACCAAATTTTTTGTATCCATTCCTCTGTTGAGGGACATCTGGGTTCTTTCCAGCTTCTGGCATATATCTTCTGGATATATGCCCAGTAGGGGTATTGCAGGATCTTCCTGTAGTACTATGTCCAATTTTCTGAGGAACCACCAGACTGATTTCCAGAGTGGATGAACAAGCTTACAGTCCCACCAACAATGGAGGAGTGTTCCCCTTTCCCCACATCCACGCCAGCATCTGCTGTCACCTGAATTTTTGATCTTAGCCATTCTTACTGGTATGAGGTGGAATCTCAAGGTTGTTTTGATTTGCATTTCCCTAATGATTAAGGATGTTGAGAATTCTTTGTTTAACTCTGTGTCCCACTTTTTAATGGAGATATTTGATTTTCTGGTGTCCACCTTCTTGAGTTCTTTATATATATTGGATATCAGTCCCCTATCTGATTTAGGAGTAGTAAAGATCCTTTTCCAATCTGTTGGTGGCCCTTTTATCTTGTAGACAGGATCTTTTGCCTTACAGAAGCTCTGCAACTTTATGAGGTCCCGTTTGTCAATTCTTGATCTTAGAGCACAAGCCTTTGATATTCTATTCAGGAATTTTCCCCAGTGCCCATATCTTTGAGGCTTTTCCCCACTTTCTCCTCTATAAGTTTCAGTGTCTCTGGTTTTATGTGGAGATCCTTAAACCACTTAGACTTGACCTTAGTACAGGAGATAAGAATGGATCAATACCCAGTCTTCTACATGATAACCGCCAGTTGTGCCAGCACCATTTGTTGAAAATGCTGTCTTTTTCACACTGGATAGTTTTAGCTCCCTTGTCAAAGATCATGTGATAATAGAGGTGTGGATTCATTTCTGGGTCTTCGATCCTATTCCATTGATTTAACTGTCTGTTGCTGTACCAGTACCATACAGTTTTTATTACAATTGCTCTGTAGTACAGCTTGAGGTCAGGCATGGTGATTCCACCAGAGGTTCTTTTATTGTTGAGAAGAGTTTTTGCTAGTCTAGGTTTTTGTTATTCTAGATGAACTTGCAAATTGTCTTTTCTAGATCCTTGAAGAATTGAGTTGGAATTTTGATGAGGATTGCATTAAATCTGTAGGTAGCTTTAGGCACGATAGCCATTTTTACTATATTGATTCTGCCAATCCATGAGCATGGGAGATCCTTCCATCTTCTGAGATCTTCCTCAATTTCTTTCTTCAGAGACTTGAAATTCCTGTCATACAAATCTTTCACTTCCTTCGTAAGAGTCACCCCAAGATATTTTATATTGTTAGTGACTATTGTGAAGGGTGCTGTTTCCCTGATCTCTTTCTCAGCCCATTTATCCTTTGTATAGAGAAAGGCCATCAATTTCTTTGAGTTAATTCTATATCCAGCTACTGCACTGAAGCTGTTTATCAGGTTTAGGCATTCTCTGGTGGAGTTTTTGGGGTCACTTATATATACTATCATATCATCTGCAAATAGCGATAATTTGACTTCTTCCTTTCCAATTGGTATCCCCTTGACCTCCTTTTGTTGTCAAATTGCTCTGGCTAGGACTTCAAGTACTATATTGAATAGGTAGGGAGAAAGTGCGCAGCCTTGTCTAGTCCCTGATTTTAGTGGGATTGCTTCCAGTTTCTCTCCATTTAGTTTGATGTTGGCCACTGGTTTTCTGTAGATTGCTTTTATCATGTTTAGGTATGGGCCTTGAATTCCTGATCTTTCCAAGACCTTTATCATGAATGGGTATTGGATCTTGTCAAATGCTTTCTCAGCATCTAAGGAGATGATCATGTGGTTTTTTATCTTTGAGTTTGTTTATATAGTGTATTACATTGATGGATTTCCGTATATTAAACCATCCCTGCATTCCTGGGATGAAGCCTACTTGGTCATGAAGGATGATCATTTTGATATGTTCTTGGATTCGTTTGGCGAGAATTTTGTTGAGTATTTTTGCTTCAATATTCATAAGGGAAATTGGTCTGAAGTTCTCTATCTTTGTTGTGTCTTTATGTGGTTTAGGTATCAGGGTAATTGTGGCTTCATAGAATGATTTGGGTAGTGTACCTTCAGATTCTATTTTGTTGAATAGTTTGAGAAGAACTGGAATTAGGTCTTCTAGTCTAATAGAACTCTGCACTAAACCCATCTGGTCCCGGGCTTTTTTTGGTTGGGAGGCTATTAATGACTGCTTCTATTTCTTTAGGAGATATAGGACTGTTTAGGTCATTAATCTGATCCTGGTTTCACTTTGGAACTTGGTATCTTTCTAGAAAGGTATCCATTACATCTAGATTTTCCAATTTTTTAACCTTTTGTAGAAGGATCTAATGGTGTTTTTAATTTCCTCAGGATCTGTTGTTATGTCTCCGTTTTCATTTCTGATATTGTTAATTAGGATGCTATCCCTGTGTCTTCTAGTGAGTCTGGCCCAGAGTTTATCTATCTTGTTAACTTTCTCAAAGAACCAGCTACTGGTTTGATTGATTCTTTGGATAGTTCTTTTTGTTTCCACATGGTTGATTTCACCCCTGAGTTTGATTATTTCCTGCCATCTACTCCTCTTAGGTGAATTTGCTTCCATTTGTTCTAGAGCTTGCAGATGTGCTGCCAAGTTACTAGTGTATGTTCTCTCCATTTTTTTTTTTTTTTTGTAGGAACTCAGAGCTATGAGTTTACCTCTTAGGAATACTTTCATTGTGTCCCATACGTTTAGGTATGTTGTGGCTTCATTTTCATTAAACTCTAGAAAGTCTTTAATTTCTTTCTTTATTTCTTCCTTGACCAAGGTATCATTGAGTAGAATGTTGTTCAGTTTCCACGTGATGATGGTGTTCTGCTACTTATATTGTTATTGAAGAGCAGCCTTAGTCCATCGTGATCTGAAAGGATGCATGGGACAATTTCAATATTTTTCAATCTGTTGAGACCAGTTTTGTGGCCAATTATGTGGTCAATTTTGGAGAAGGTGCCATGAGGTGCTGAGGAAAAGGTATATCCTTTTGTTTTAGGATGAAATATTCTATAGATATCGGTTAAGTCCATTTGTTTCATAGCTTCTGTTAGTTTGACCAAGTCTCTGTTTAGTTTCTGTTTCTGGGGTCTGTCCATTGATGAGAGTGGGGTGTTGAAGTCTCCCACTATTATTGCGTGAGATGCAATGTGTGTTTTGAGTTTTTACTAAAGTTTCTTTAATGAAAGTGTCTGCCCTTGCATTTGGAGCATAGATATTCAGAATTGAGAGTTCCTCTTGGAAGATTTTGTCTTTGATTAGTATGAAATGCCCCTCTTTGTCTTTTTTGATAATTTTGGGTTGAAAGTCTATTTTATTCGATATTAGAATGGCTACCCCAGCTTTTTTCTTCGGACCATTTGCTTGGAAAATTGTTTTACAGCCTTTCACTCTGAGGTAGTGTCTGTCTTATTTCCTGAGGTCTGTTTCCTGTAAGTAGCAAAACGTTGGGTCCTGTTTGTGTAGCCTGTCTGATAATCTATGTCTTTTTATCTGGGAATTCAGTCCATTGCTATTAAGAGATATTAAGGAACAGTGATTGTTGCTTCCTGTCATTTTGTTTTTAGTGTTGGGATTCTGTTCTTGTGGCTGTCTTCTTTTAGGTTTGTTGAAGGATTACTTTCTTGCTTTTTCTAGGGCAGAGTTTCCATCCTTGTATTGGTGTTTTTCTGTTATTATCCTTTGAAGGGCTGGATTCGTGGAAAGATATTGTGTGAATTTGAATTTGTCATGGAATACTTTGGTTTCTCCATCTATGATAAATGAGAGTTTTGCTGGGTATAGTAGCCTGGGCTGGCACTTGTGTTCTCTTAGTGTCTGTATAATATCTGTCCATGATGTTCTGGCTTTTATAGTCTCTGGTGAGAAGTCTGGAGTAATTCTAATAGGCCTGCCTTTATATGTTATTTGACCTTTTCCCCTTACTGCTTTTTATATTTCTGTCTTTATTTAGTGCTTTTGTTGTTCTGATTATTATGTGTAGGGAGGAGTTTCTTTTCTGGTCCAGCCTATTTGGAGTTCTGTAGGCTTCTTGTATGTTTATGGGCATCTCATTCTTTAGGTATAAAAAGTTTTCTTCTATAATTTTGTTGAAGATATTTGCTGTCCCTTTAGTTTGAGAGTCTTCATTCTCATCTACTCCTATTATCCTTAAGTTTGGTCTTCTCATTGTGTCCTGGATTTCCTGGATATTTTGTGTTAAGATCTTTTTGCATTTAGCATTTTCTTTGATTGTCCTGTCTATGCTCCCTATAGAATCTTCTGTGCCTGAGATTCTCTCTTCTATCTCTTGTATTCTGTTGCTGATGCTCATATCTCTGGTTCCTGATTTTTTTCCTATGGTTTCCATCTCCTTTTGGGTTTTCTTAATTGTTTCTACTTCCATTTTTAGGTCCTGGGTGGTTTTGTTCAATTCCATCACCTGTTTGGTATTGTTTTCCTGTAACTCTCTAAGTTGTTTATTTGTGTTTTCCTGTATTTCCTTCTTATAGTCCTCCATCATCATCATGATGCATGACTTTCATCCATGTCCTCCTTTTCCAGTGTGATGTTGTATCTAGGACTTGACGTGGTGGAAGGGTTTGTATCTGGTGATGCCAAGTACCCTTGGTTTCTGTTGCTTCTGTTCTTATGCTTGCCTCCTGCCATCTCTGCCCTAGGAGACCTGGTGTTGGTGCAGACTAGAAGGGATCCACTGCCCTGGTCTGTCCCTTTATCTCCCAGCTGCAGTCTTAAGTTCCAAGAGATTGGATTGGAATACATGTTGTGTTCAGCTGCTCACCTGTGGTCCCAAGATAGCTTGGGGAGTCCTGTAGGGAATTCGGGAGAGTGCACAGTGCCTGTGCCTGAGACAGGAGCTGGTGCAGGGTGGATCGGAAGGGAACCACTGTCCTGCCCTGGGCCTTTATCTATCTCCGGGTTGCTGTCTCAATTCCCATGTGATTGGATTGGAACAGATGTTGTGTTCCATTGCTCACCTGTGGTCCCAAGATAGCTTGGGGAGTCCCTTAGGGAACTCGGGAGAGTGCACAGCGCCTGCGCCTGAGACTGGAGCTGGTGCAGCTCCTTCTTTCTTTCTTTCTTTCTTTCTTTCTTTCTTTCTTTCTTTCTTTCTTTCTCTCTCTCTCTTTCTTTCTCTTTTTCTCTTTCTTTCTCTTTTCTCCTTCTTTCTTTTCTTTCTTTCTTTCTTTCTTTCTTTCTCTTTCTTTCTCTCTCTTTCTTTCTCTTTCTCTCTGACTTTTTCTTTCTTTCTTTCTTTCTTTCTTTCTTTCTTTCTTTCTCTCTCTCTTTCTTTCTTTCTTTTTCTTTTTCTCTCTTTCTTTCTTTCTCTTTTTCTCTTTCTTTCTTTCTTTCTTTCTTTCTTTCTTTCTTTCTTTCTTTCTTTCTCTCTCTCTCTTTCTCTCTCTCTCTCTTTCCATTTATCTATCTTCATTCTTCTCTCATTACATCCTGACTGCAGTTTCCTCTCCTTTCCCCCTAGTCACCCCATCTTCTCCTCTCCCCCAGATTCACCCCCACTCTGACTCCCTTCAGGAAAGAGTAGGCCTTCCAGGGACATCAACCAAATATAGCATAACAAGCTACAATAAGACCAGGCTCATAGCATCACAGTAAGGCTGAAGGCTGGAGAGGGCAACCTGGTAGTAGGAATAGAGTCTCACTGTTAAGAATCCCACAAGAATGCCAAGCTACTTGGCCATAACATATATGCAGAGAGTCTAGGTCAGACCCCTACACACTTCTTGATATCTTGGAGCCAACTTGAGTTTGTCAGTTGATTCTGTGCACCTTGTTCTTTGTTGTGTTGATGATCCCTCTGGTTCTGGTTCCTCTGATCCTTCTTCCCTGCTCCTCTGTAGAACTCCCTGAGCCTCCCTCTAATGTCTGAGTTGTGGGACTCTGCATCTCTTCCCATCAGTTGCTGGATGAAGTCTCTCAGGTTTCTTTAATGATGATTCTGCTAGGCTCTGGTTCCAGAACAGTCTGCATGTATGAAAAAGTGTAGGTTGAAGGTTTTGTGGCTGTATTGATGTCCCAATCCCTCCACTTGAGGCCTTGGCCTGGTTACAGAAGATTGCTGATTCGGGCTTCCTATCCCCCATTACTAGGAGTCTTTGCTAGGAATATTTTTCATAGATTCCATAGAGTTAAGGAAGTTTCTTATATGCTCAGTATTAGTGAGGTCATTGTCAGCTTGCGATTAATTGGGATACAGGGTAGGAATGTGTGGCTAAGGATTGGTCCACCAATGGAGGCCTTTCCCCTTCCCCCTCTGTTCCGGGATATTACATGGCTGCCTACCTTTCTGTACTAGCCTTCCCTTCAGCCGTCTTGAGATCAAAGTATTTCAGATTTCCTCATGCTTTTGTGACTTCTTCCTTTTCTTGTTCTTCTTTTTTTCTTGTCTACTCTTTTTTTCTTCTCAACACCACTTTTTCCCTCTTCTATCCAAGCAGCCTGTTGTCTGGACCTAGAATTTGGCTCTACCTTCTCCTTTCCTAGTGAAAATCTGAATCAAGGATTCTCTCTGTAGAGATGGCTGTATAAATGACTCCCAAATCTCTGTTTTGCTCTAACATTTTATCTGAGCTTTAAGTCTGAAGCTCCAGCCTCTTGCTGTACATTTAAACCTGAATTTCATTTCTAAAAATTCTCATCTTTTTTGATCCCAAATGACTTTTGTCCATATTTTGTTTTCATTAATAGAAATATCTTACTTTTAAAAAGGTGTTCTGATACAGCAATTATACCTACTGTATTTTGTGACAAGGCTTCATGAATCCTCCACTAGCCTCAAAGTTTCTATAGTTAAGAATGAATTTGAGCTTTTGATCTTCTTGCCTCTACCTCCCAAGTACAAGGAATGTACTACATGCCTGGTTCATGAGCTACTGAGGAGGAATGCTAGGCCTCTACACATGCCAAGTAAGTATTCTACCACCTGACCTCCATCACTAGCCCCTCCCCTTAGGCCTGTTGGCTTGGTTCCCAACTTAGCAATGTTTACAGGTGGGTCTTGGGGAGGTGATTGTATCATAAGGACTATTTTCGTATCAACAACAGATTCAAGATTTGATGGGATTCCTGAATGGTGGTGGAAACTTTAGGAGGTTGGGCCTAACTAGTGTAAGTGAGTCACTCACTGGGGACGCACTCTGGAATGGCATATCTTATTCCTGGACCAGTCCCCATGTTTTTTTTTTTTTTTTCTTCCTGGCCATCCTGAGAGCAACTTTGCCTTTCCCTGCCCTCTTGTCATGGCATACCCTTTCAGTGAATACCTACAATGATGGATGTAGCCATGTGACCATGCCTTTAAAGCTCTTCAACTATAAGCCAAAATAAACCTTTTGTGTTTTAAGTTGATTTGGGGGGGTACATTTGTCAGAACAGTGAAAAGCTGAATGAAAAAAATATATATGTCTTTCTGCCTGATTATCTACTAACAAATATCACAAAATGAATAATTTATAAGTATTATTTAATATCCAATTTATATTCAAATTTCCTGATTTTCTTTATCATATTTATTTTTGTTGGCTTACTTGAAATAAGACCCAAATGTTGGTTATATCTTGTAACTCAACTCCTTTTGAATTGTCAGAAAAATCAAACCTTTTGTTTCAAGAAATGTCTCATATTCTCAATTTACCTGATTGTTTTCTTGTTGAGTTTTTTTTTCTCTATTTTCTATTTCTAGTACTCTTTTTAGATATATGTACAGTCTTTGATGAGATGATTCAAGGTAAATTTGTGGTGAGTGGGTGAAAATCCTTCCTGACATCACTTTGTAAGTCAACTCTGCCTGCCTCTTGTTTAGTGATACTAGGATTGCTCAGTAGGCTCAAATGGTGTTATCTGAAGTGGTCCATTATAGAGGTCCCCTTTGTCACTTTGCCCAATGGTTTTAGCAGCCATTGTGATTATAGCTTCAGGCCACTATTTCAACAAGGGTTACAAAGGGGCACTTTTTCTAATTCTGATATTTCTCTTGCATGTATTCGTTCAATTTTTATATAAAGAAGAACTTTATTCACCAACCATTTAGTTACATTGAATGACACTGTAAACCAAATAGGCAGGATAATTATTTGATACCTTACCTTTAAAATTACCAATTTTCAGAATGAGTTGGTATCCTAGCAACATTCACTAATAGCCAACCAAGCCATTTAAGTATTGCTATGAAGTCACAGGTTTTTATATATTTTATGTTTTGATCCACTGTAGTTGCTACTCATTGTTTTTGTAAATTATATCATCATAGGCTAGTGGGAATCAGTCCTTGTAAGTTCTTCCTACCGTTTGTCTTTAAAGCTTTCTTGATTTGTGGTTTGACGACTGTTCTCTAAGGAGCTTGATCTCGCCTTGATTAGAATGGTAATACTCCAGGCCTGGGTTGCTTAGTTGGAACCACCTTATCATATTGTTTCTTTATAGGGAATGACTTAGAAAAACTTGCTTTCCAAAAGAGAAAACAGTCATCTTATTCTGATATTTTAAAGTCAAATTTAAGTGTATATGTGATTTTTATTTATTATCACAAGGCATAAACTTGGATATTTGTCTGTAGAGAATGACTTATCAGTAGGGTAGGAGGAGCCTAAAGGCCCCATATCTTAGGAGAATTCTGCTTCTTTTACCTTTCTCATGTGAAACAAACTAAGATGGTGGTACTGTTGGAAGACAGGGAATCATGCAAACCTCAGGTTGTCTTGGCCAGCATCCTTGGGTCTAGTGATTTCCCCATCATACAATACAGAACAATGAATGATATACTGCTTCCTCTGTATTTCTGTTGCTTGCTTTTATTAACCTTAGTTTCTTAAATCTTCTTCTGAGGGTACATTCAATACTTGTGTGGTTTATTTATAATTATTCTACCCTCTTTTAAAATATTTTTATTAAATATTTGAGAATTTCTTAAAATGTATTTAGATAATAATCACCTCCAATTTCAACCTCTGAAAAATCTTATATCCCTACCCCCACAACTTCACAACTCCTCCTTTTGTAACCCAATCAATCTAACTTATATTGCCCGTATACCCTTGGGATAGGGCAATCCACTGGAGAGTGGTCAGTGTACTACGGAGTACACCATTGAAGAAAACTGACGTTCCCTCCTCCAGAAGCTATCAATTATCCATGACTACTTAATATTAGGTGGGGGCTTTTGAGCTCTTCCCTTCTCTGTGCTAGAGTACTGACTTGTTTGATAGTGTGCAGGCATCCACAGCTGCTGTGAATTCATGAGTGCAGCACTCTGCTCCTGTCTAGAAGACACCATTTCCCTCTAGTTTTTCCCTGACAACCTAGAGCTCATAGTCTTTCTGCCCCATCTTCTGGGAGGGTCCCTGAGCCCAGGCTGGCAGCCCACTTTACTTCTAAAGATTACACATGTAAAAATGTAAAATAAGATGGACTTTTATATTATAAAGAAGTAGATATTGCCAGATACATTGATGGAACATAATGGCTCTTGAGCATTGACATTGATTCTGATTTTTCTGATAGGCACTTGTAAGAATTATAATGGTAAATATAGCTTGGGAATCAGAAACAAAATGGGAATATGTTCTTCTTTTAAAATGAACTGAAACTCCAGTCAGAACTTATCATAGGAAGCCTGAATAAGCACATTAGGTACAAAACGATACAGAAATACCAACAAATTAACACAGTGTGTGAACTGAACTACAGTTTTGCTTTTTTGCATTGATGTATATTTCAGCAATTAAATTCAACTTATATATTCCATGAATTCCTGTATCCACTTTGGAAAGTGCTTTGATGGTATCTACCAAAACTAAATAAAGATCTTACCTGTGACCCAGAATTCTAATGTGTATGGTCAACCTAAGACATACACAATAGTTCCTTTACAATAGTAATATATGCTGCTTAGATTTTGGAAATAAATCTGATGTCTATCAACAGTGAATATATTGTAGTATATTTATACTATGGAGTACTACTTTACTATAACTAACTCATATTCATGAATGAAGACTGACTGATAGAGCCCCACACTCACAGTCTCTCCCTTACCTTGTCTCTAGGACACAGCAGAAAGACCTAATAGAATACTAGGAACAACCCATTGACATCATTTCAGGGGCTGTACTCTCTCTATGCTCCCTCCTATCCTTTAGTTTCTAGTTCAGCTCCTATTTTTAATTTTCTCCTCTTTATATGGTAAATGTATGTATTGGAATTTATGTAACTCACATATGCATATGGCTTGGCTTTACTGTGTATTCATGATATAAATTCTAAGTAGAAATTTAGTGTACATGTTTTTATGTACAGCATGAATTATATAAATAGAACTTTTAAAGATGAAAAGTTTCAATCACATATAAAATTAGATATAAATATGTAAAGAGACCCATACTCATCACTCAGTCTCAACAACAATCACGTGTAGCCACTGTTGTTTCATCTATACTTACAGCTGTTCTTTTCCTTTATGTAATATAAACCAAACTGCAGATGTCACATTTTATCCATAAATTGTTTAGTATATATTTCTTTTTTCACACATTAATTTATTTTTTCACTTTACATCCTGATTGCAGCCCCCCTCACCTCCACCCAGTCCCTCTTCACATAGCCCCTCCCCCACCACCCCAGCCCCTTCTTCTCTGTGAAGGGAGCAGCCTCTCTGGGTGGACCTAGCACATCACATTACAGCAAGACTAAGTGCACCCTCTCATATTGAGGCACATTATAATGTATGGCAGGCAGCTCCGTTAGGGGAAAGGGATTCCCAGGCAGACCACAGATTTAGGGACAGCTCCTGCTCCAGTTGTTGGGAGATCTGTATGAAGATCAAGCTGCACATGTGCTTCATCTGTGTAGGAGGTGGGCTGGTCCAGCCCATGCTTGCTTTCTGGTTGGTGTTTCAGTCTCTGGGAGTTGGTATGTATTTATAAAGTATTAAGACTCCTAAAAATTAATTCCAAGTTCATTATTCTCTAGAAATGAATAAAGCCTCACTAAAATCTACAAATATGGAGACATATGTTTAAGTTTCCAATTATTTTAACAATTGAAATGACTGAGTTTTTGAGTAAAGTTTTTTTTTTTTTTTTTTTTTTTTT